>VYZX01006065.1:10066-20781 GCA_013401335.1 Brachypteracias leptosomus | reverse complement strand
AATTTCGTGTCATCTGCAAATTCACTGAAGGGTGCATTCGATCCCCTCATCCAGGTCATTGATAGAGATATTAAACAAGACTGGTCCCAAAACTGAGCCCATATTCCATACTATTAGCTCAACTATAAAGGGAGAGGGCAGGAGGAGGACAAGGGACACATTCGTTGGGAAGACACTTGTCCTCTAAGCAACCTCTACATGTTCTGGAGCCCTGCTTCCTGGGACAGGCCCGACACTGCCTGTGGATGGGAAGTAGAGAATAACAGCTCTGTTTGCTTTTCCTTCGCACATGTGGCCTTGCTTTTTTTCCTGCTGCTCATTAAAACTGCTTTTATCATAATCCACAGGTTCTTCCCATCTTATCCTTTCCCTGCTTGCCCTGCTGACAGAGGTGAGGTGGGGGTGGGGAGTGATAAAAGTGCTTGGTGAGCACCTGGTGCCCAGCCATCGTAAACCCACCACAGATGGGGACTCCACCACTGCCCTGGGCAACACTTTCCAATGTCTGATAACCCTTTCAGTAAATAAATTCTTCCTAATATCCAATCTAAACTTCCTTTGATGCAACTTGAGGCCACTTCCTCTTGTCCTATCACTTGTTACTTGGTTGAATAGACTGACCCCCACCTCTCTACAACCTTCCTTTCTCTTTGAAAGAGAATGGTTCCCTATGGAGAAGAAAGGGTACACTGTTCTACGGAGTTGTTCTAGAAAAAAAGATTTTTCATTATTCCCTCTTTTTAAGTATAAAACAACTTCTTCATAACAGAAGTTGATACAGCATCTTTAGACCCAAAATGTGTACCATTCACAATTCAACAAAGCAATATGAAAGGTAAGATCTTAATCTAGTAAGAAGTTTATCTTAAACTGAATCTAGTATTTTATCAATTCAGCACTCAGTATTTCATCAGTTCAGTGGAACCTAAGTTTAAGTACTTTGATACCTTATCTTCTTTAGGAATCATAGTTGGTGCATTGGCTTCCTCAAGTTCTTTAACTTCAAGGGAAGGAAATTACTTTCCACAAACTATCAATTTACTTTCAGTTTTACAATCCTTTAAATCTTCAAGTAATCTGTTCAGTAGATTAAGTACACATTCAAAAATTATGGTCCATCTATACCTATCATAATCAAAAATACACTTGATATTTTCATGAAAGGATAACCATATGAATACCCATGACTTTTTTTATCCTATATTATCAGAGATGTTCAGTCTGAATTTACTTAAGAAGGAGGTGTCTAACTGAATACCCTACAAAGAATAAGCGCCCATTCCCCGTTAGTTGCTGAAACAATCATATTTCCTGGAACTTTCAGCAATGAGATTGTGTGGACTATTTCACTGACTTGTAAAACCATTCCAAGCAATGCCAGCCATAAATAGCCAGTAACTACTTCTCAGCAGTTGGAAATGTACTGAGAAAAAATATATCAAATATTTCCCTATCAGAGTTGTCAAATTTTCTTAAGGTTAAAGAAAAAAAAAGTTCAGGAAAAATATGCTGTTACCTTTCTGTACATACATCGCAGCAGGCATTTATATCATCAGATTCTGCTGAAGGCAAAACAAGTTCCTAGCATCTAAATTATAAATATTTCAAAGGTAAAAGTGACATTTTTCTAAACCAAGGCAGGTTTCAAGCTCCTTTTGCTCAACATGACCTTCACGGGGCAGTCAGACATCACACTGTAGTGCAGCGAGTTACAGGATCAGAGACAGATTTCCAGCCAATCAAATCTTGGCTGAAATTTCTCCAACATTTCAAGCAGCTGCCCACTTAGACCCAGGATCTCCAACATACTATGTTTGCATCAAGAACAGTGGAAAAAAACCTATTCTATGCTGTTCCCTTTTCTAATGAATAGAGGCAGGTAAAAGTTATTTCATTTGTTAGAATACATTTTCCCCTTCTTCATATGCCTAATTATTAAAAAGTGAATTAAAAATAATTGAATCTAATCAATAAATAATTTTGGTTTGAGATTGAAAATTACTGTTAACAGTCCTTCTTCAGCTGAATATAGGTCCTTCTTATGCATTAATTAGCTGCTAACATCTTACCTGATTGTTTTACAATTTAAAGATCACAATAGAACCAGGTTTTCATAGAACCATAGAATGGTTTGGGTTGGAAGGGACCTCAAAGATCACCTAGTTTCAACCCCCCTGCCATGGAAGCAACACCTCCCTTTGTGAAAAGTACCCAGCCTTATTGTAGGCTTTCTTCAGATACCAGAGAGCTGCAATAAGGTTTCCCCTGAGCCTTCTCTTCTCCAGGCTGAGGTTTACTCCCATCTTTCTTGCTTTCCAAAGAATCACATGTATACATATATATTTGGATGAAACTTCAAATGTAACTTGCTTTTTTTATTCACATCCTAATCTGGCTGTGTTGCAACATAACCATAAGTTGCAGTTATTCCAGTGTATATACAGATGGGTCAAGAAACAAAATACTTAAAATAAGGAGTACAGATCTGCAGAGTATTCTATATAGAACAGCTTTAATCTTGATGCTAATCTGATCTTAATTATTTTTCTCAAGTCCCTCAATGCTGCATTTTTAATGAAAAGCAAAGACTATATACAGCAAAAAAAAACCAAACCTGAAACCCAAGCTGGCAGTAAAAGACATGGTAACAGCTATTTATATGTTTTCCAAGATGTACTCTTCAGCCACCATAAGAACAGTATCTCAGACAAGAACTGATGGAATTATCTTATTAATAGTCATTAAGATTAAGCTATTTTCTAACTAATTGGAATTCACATTTTATACAGAATTTCTGACACCCACATTGATGACCATGGATTTATTCCAGGGACGCTAAGTAGAAAAAAAAAAAAATGATTCAGATAATGGTATCCTCTTATTAAATCTCAACATTTGCTCTTAAAGCCAAAATTACTGATCTTGTAACAAGGTTCTAAATCTACTTATATCCTATCAAGTACATGATGTAGATTTAGTAATTTTATCTGACATATGTTGCTGTGGTTGAATGACAATTTTTTCCTTCTTGATTACCAACTAGCCACATTCTGGTTTATGTCAGCTTAATGTTTGTAAGTATAATGTTCACTTTTGTCCGAACTGCTTAACTCAGTAGTCAATTAAGTGTTTTTTAGTAAACTTGCAATTAAGTATTCTAATGGATACTCTAATAAATATTCAACAAACAACAATTTGTTTCTAATTCGATAGCAAGGTACTCGATTCAATAGTAAGGCCAACAAAAATCAAAATCAACCAGAATATGAAGTTCTCACTGGCACCGTTTACAACACACTAGTCCTCTTGATCAGCTTACATCTCTTTGACAAATGACCCAGGCCATCTCAGTGACTTCTACATCACTAACTTTTTAGAAAAGAAAATATATTTATTTTTAATTCTGCAAATTGCAGTTTGACCACTTAAGAATCTGTAAGCCATAACATCCTTCTTTTTGGCCTAAAGATTCTTTACAGGATTTGATTGCAAGAATCATTGCTGGAAACTTCCTACTCATATCCATAGACTTTAAATTAAATAACCATAACTTTAATTACAACAACTTCTTTCTTCCACAACTGCTCAGTTTCCATAGTATTACAATAATTATCTACTTAAACCCATCTTGAGAACTTCATAATAAGAACTGGGGATCACGTACAGTACCTGAAAACTTTCTTTAGAAAATGGATTTTACTTACTTTATAAATACTACATGCAAGTCTTTCTTTCTCCAACAGTATTAACACACTCATATATAGTATGATATCTACTGTATGAATAGATTGTAAAACAGATAATAAAAGTAGAACGCTATATTTGATTTTTATCAGGAAAAGACATAAGAGGTTTTTTTCCCAGCTAGAAGAACAGAATAGGAGATTTTCTGAGGTCACTGAGGCACAGAAAGTGATTATTTAGCTTCTATGTCAGCACAACCTCCTTCACAGTGTTCTACCTGCCAGAAGATAGATGACTTGGTACAGGGACCTAAGTACAAACAAAAATAGAATAGAAATTGGAAGACTTAAGAAGGTCAAGCAGAGGTATTCATAAAAGGTTGTCCAGATTTTTAGTCAGAAAGAAGCTTTCTTAAAGATAATGCAAGAACCATTAAATGTCTATTCATGTTACAGCTATCAAAACTCAGTATCAAGTCTTTTCATAATTACAACTGATGATGCGACTTCAAGGCAGCTCCTTCAGTAAGTACCTTCTTACTGATTCTTATTTTACTAGGCTAGTCTTATTAATGAAATTTCAATTAGTGATGTTTTATGAAGAGTATGTAGTCGTTTTGCACCATTTGAGACTCCTTTGTTTCCATCAACAGAACAGGGTCACATTCCTTCAAAACCTGGATTATTAAGAATTGTGTGATTAGGCTGAAACTTGTTGAATGGTCATAAAATCATCACAGCAACTATCTTTCCCATTTCTCATTTCTGAACAGATATCTGTGAGGGACACAGCCACAGAGGCAATCTCACACACAGTACTTTGATTCTTCCTCCAGAATGCTGATTTGCACTGGATTTTTCAGAGCTCAAACACACATAACCTTGGACAAAAATACTTAGCAGTTACCAAAAGTAAGGAAGTTTGTCAAAAGACCTGAATATAATCTTACAGTCAGAGGAAGCAGTGACACAAGTCACTCAATATCCTTCATCAAGATAGGAGATATGAAGTGGGCTTTATTTTTCAAATGTCAAAGAATTCTCTGTGTAAAAAGTTGGTTTTGTACTGAAAGCAATTACGCTTCTAAGAACTCACAGCAATCTGACAAAATATACAACACTTATTTCGTTATTATTATAGCTGACCTTTAAAACATGCTTTTAAATACACTGACCATTTTCATTTAGCTATTATAGTTCAAAGCTTTAGAAGCATGTTACCTTTCAGAATGTACAGAAGAAAAAGCATTGGTTCTCAATCATTTTCCAGATTACATTAGCATAGCTATTTTTATTTAACACATAAATACACTTCTAAATTAGAAATTGAGGGACACCTGGCAACCTACCCAGCAAGTGGGTTATCACTCTTATTCACACCTTGGAGAAGGTGTTCTCTCTATAACAGAACTAACACAACCTCTGAAGGCTAGCATTATTATCTGTGAATATTTACAGCCTTGAAATATCATCATTCAGAATCTAACAAACCTATTTAGACTGCAGTCATTGTTAACTCCTTTGTTAAAAATCTATTAAACAAGAACAAGACAACATCCAAACTTTTACCTAACCCCCCCCCCCCATTTTAAATGTCTGAATTAATACTGTTGTGTCTTCATTTCAAAATTAGATTTTGTCATATCAATAAAATACCCATTCTACATATACACAATTATTTTGAAATCTTCTACATGTTGCAACAACTTTTTTCTACATTAAGACAGGAATTTTGAAATAAAGAGAGGGTACAATTTTAAAATCAGAATATAAGGTTTTTGGTAAGACAAGCAAAAGAGCTATAAACCACTCTTTGTCAACATCTTTTTATAACAATGCCTGCATTTGTACACAGCAGAAACCAAATTACATATAGGTAGGCTAGCAAAAATGTCCATTATTATGCAATAGAAGAGCACTATCTCCACACACACCAGGAAGTGCAGTTGTAAATCATATTCCCTAGGCCTCGACGGAGCTCTGCGGCCCGCACTGTGATACCTGCTCCTACAGCCACAGTGCTGCTGGCACTCGCACTTTACAGAGTAAAACCAGCTGGGAAAAGCTTCCTGATCTTATAACTCAGTCTACAGTATCTGATAAAATTCTATATAACTGTTGGGATCTATCTCAGCACAGCTCTTACAAAACTAAATGCCTCTTTCACCACAAAAGTTATTGAAAGATTAAGGTCCGCTTGGGAAAAATATGCATTAATTTGTATTTTTAAAATGACCTTACATGACATATGACTACATTCTCTCACTGAAGGAAAAGAAATACACTTCCAAAACAAAATAACACACTTCTTTTGCATCTGTTTAAGAGGTGCAAAGGTAGCATTCTAGAACATATAATAATGGAAATTATTTAATTTATTGAAAAAATAATACTGTTTTGATTTCCAATTTATTAAGTCCCAGTAATACAGCAACATCTAAATTAAGCACTGAAGCAAATGATCAAATTAAGGATGATATTAATTTCCCTCAGTTCTGAATCAGTTTAAAACTGTGAATTCGAAAGTTACAACATAACATTGAGCTCTCTTAATTCTGGTATTGATAAGGATGAATTCAAGTTAAAAAGAAAAATGTTAACTTAAAATGTCTTCCAAAAAGCTGAGGTAAGACTTAACTATTTGTAAAACACTAACCTGCTAGTAAACAAATAATTCTTTGCTACCAACCTTTTCTCTCCATTGATTTTACCTGACTCTAATTTTATAGGACTAATGCCACTCTAAGTATTCCGTCTAAAGTATTATGTGTAAAACCAGGTATATGGACATGCATGCACATACATTTGGCTAATTACACAGCAGTGGTTGTGATACTTAATTACATCAGATGCAGAGACAGGGATAACAGAGACACATAACACATGCTTCCATGAACATGCAGTCTTCCCTTAATAGCTTAACCAGGCACAGATATCACCAAGTGCTTGGGAATAGGGTGTTCATTTGTAATCAAAGTCTGCAGATAACAAAAATGTACATGTCCATCAAGAACTACATCAGATCACAGAGGAAAAACTTTAGGATTTGCAAGCAGAATCACAAGCATAATCACACGCTGGTTGATCCTCTCTTGGGGCATCTGGGACCACCAAGATTAACTCATGTCTTTGCTCCAAGATTTTGCCATCTACTCACATTGGACTTTGCCAGTTGGGATCTCAACAATCCCTTCTAAGTGTTGTGACAGAAACAGCACCCATCCAGAATGACACAGTATTTCTGATGCTATGACAGCATGGATGGTCCCAGCCAAGCTGTCATGACAGAATGTTTGACCTCAGTTCTTGTTCTGCAAAAGGCCGCCCTCCCACAACCTCGTAGATATTTTCTACTATGATTTGGCAAAAAGGAGACAGTGGATGAATGTTAAGCAGCCAAGTAGGATATGAAATAAAGTTTACACATCCATCTGCCTATCTCAGTCCTACCAACACTTTCTCATCTGAATTTCTGACAGGAACAGAAAAAGCAGCAGCTGATGGGAGACTGACCTTCCCTGCTCATGCCTTGCCTAAATCAGCCAATCCTCTGAGGACCACAGAGTAAAAGTCATGCATATACATAGGATATCTATTCATTAGTAAGTTACAGAAATCATAACAAAATAATTGAAATGAAAAGGATAAAACTACTAACTCGTTTACACAATAAAAGCCTCACGTACCAGAAGTCTCAATCACATGGGGACAACACCACATCCAGATACTACATTCTTCAGGTCTTTACAACATAATTAAAAACTTAACATTACAATAAGCTAGTAGGTCAAAGCTGCTTCTAACAAACCCAAATCATGAAGTACTTAACTTAAAAGCTGTTACTGATACATAAAATATCCTTCAATATTTTCATATCAAAACTATTCAGTAGATCGTTTTTATATTGTTTAACTTCCTTTGTATTGTTCTTTAAGTGTTTTTTTTTTTAATTCTCTAGTCTGATTATTCAGTGTACCTCCCCAAAGACTAAAAAAAAGCCTCAGCACAGTGCATAAACACAATGTGACTTCTCCTGTGTGGAAGAATAATAGGCAAAATTTTCAAAACATGCAAAAATCCCATGGCATCTAAAATATTAGTTATCATGCCCAAACATACAGCAAAGTGAAAGCAATCAATGCAGGCGGCTCAGATGGTACCACAAACCTTAAAGAAGTGTAATAAGAATGAAACTACTCATTCTGTTTTCTGATCAGACAACATGCTCATCTTCTGTTCAGTCTATTAATTACTAATCAGTTACATTCGCTGTTTTAAACAATCACTAGAGCATGACTTGGGCAGAGGGATGCACATACAGGCGCAATCAAATTTTACAAGCAATCATTAAGTGACCTGAAATTGCAGTCCTTTTGCAGTATTAGGTGTTGAGAACATGAATAAATTCATATTTGTAGCTAGACCATTTACAGAAAATCTTACATGCCAGACAATAAGACAGGCCATAAAGTAAATTTTAAGATTCTAACAAAAGAAGACTACATGAGAGAGCTTGCTTTAAGAGCTGGTAGTGAAAACTGTCATATAAATTACCACTACAGTGAAGAGGTAGGCAAAAAAAGGAGACAATTAGAAGAGATGTGTGACAAAATGGAAGCCAGATAATATAGCTTCCAAAGAACAGTTCTGTTATAATCTACATAATGTGCATTTCATTTACAAAACTAAAACCTTAAGCTTAAACTATCCAAGCATGCAATATGAGTGTGTATTATATCATTGTGCCAGTTATGCACACTTTGACATTCCATTTCTGTATTGCATTAAGGCTGGAATGGAGCTTCTGTCCTGCTAGTCTTGAATATTTTCAACAGCGAAACACTGCCACCTTTTGGCTTCATACATAGACCTCCACATTACAATTTTTAAACCTTTTTTGTTTGGTTGGTTTTTCTGTATTTGGCCCTTACAGAGACAGTTGAATTCTTGTGATCATATTTGAAATTTTGTTCTATAGCCAGGTTTCTCCAGAAAAAAGAAGTTAGTATTAATTGGTAAACACTATTTTTCTCACAAATATGAGTGCATAGCCAAGCAACTTTAAATGTATACTCCACTAAATCACATAATATTTTATCTATTTTCTCTATTTATCTCACAGCTCTTTTTTCTTGGCAGTTTTGGTACGCACATATGTTGTATCACATAATATCTTACACTGCAGTCCTTTCAAGCAAAAACTTCGCAATGCATTCTTTGAACATCTGACTTTTGAAAACTGATTATAGAAATAACAATAATGCATAATTAAAATTTTTATGTTCCTTCTTCATAGTTACAGTATTCTAGATTCAACATTAAATACTGATGGCTCAACATTTACATAAGCATATATTGAAACGTATGCAGAATTACTTACACCAATGAAACAATGTCCCCACGCTGTACATCATAATTTCGAATGCTCCAGTGGTTTAAGAGCACTACATCAGATGTTTGTCTTCCTCCAGGATTTAAAGAAGGCTGAGACAAGGGGGGAAGAAAAAAAAAAAAAGCTTTAGATCTACATTTCCTCTTCTACCTCTCATTCTATCAACTGGTAAACTGCATTAAAATCAGTAAAAATGTACCCATTTACTGTAAGAGGACCAAGAATCTGTTGTATTCTGGGAAATATATATTTCTCTATTAAACACCATGTTAAATGTCATTAGTTAAAGATAGATTGTAGTTCATGTCTTTTAATGCATTACTACATGCAAATTAAATTACACAGAATACATACTTATGACAAACCCGATGAAAAGAAGTGATTGCCTTTACTGCATATCATTTAATATTAAAAAAAAAAACCCAAGAACCATGAACACTAATTCCCAGAAACAGTAAACTTTCTGCTGGCATCTTACTGCTTACAAAAGCATAATGCACTAAAAACAAAACATGTACTTGTAACAGTACTAATCTCAGAACCCTTTGCAAAGTGAAAAAACAAACCCTGTATCTACAGCATAAACTGACACTGGCAGTAAATGTGGGCCTTCCATAACAGGATACAAAGAAGCATGATCTCTCACAGAATTATACAGTGAAATGATACTGTTCACTAACTTCAATATTAAAATAACCCAGTAATTAATTTGTACAGAGCACTAGGAGGTACACAGAACCATACATAATTATTTTGTGTGATGTAGTACAAAACCAGGGCACTTGGTCAATGCTGGCTTTGAGTTAAACCATCAGAAATGGCCCATCACAGCACTGTCTTCGTTGATTTTTGCAGAGGTTATTTCAACACAAATACTCCTTTTACTAGACAGAAAGTATTTAAGTAATCCACACTAATGTATTTTGATAGCTTATTTCCCAATAAGCTTTTTCAGACTCTTCAAATACAATTACAGTATCTCCAAGCTGGCCAGCAGATGACCTCTAATTTAGACTCTAGAGTTAGGTGACACATGTAATAAAGCAGAGTACTGAGACTAGGCAGCCTCTCATTTATTTGGTAGAGTAGCTGCAAAATTTGCTAAAGCTTTACTTTTTGTAAAAGAGGTTTTCAATGTTCCCTTTACGAAATAGCTTGGCCTTCCACGTGCACCACCAGATTTTCACCGCTGAGACTTCCCTCCTCAGACTGATTGTACCTTTGATGAGCAAACCAATCAGGGTATGGGAGTGAAATTAACTGTTCTCAACACAAGTAATTACACAGTGTTAAATTTAATTGTATGTTTATTCAGTAAAACCATGCTCCCAAAACAGGGGGGATATTTAGCATTTAAGTTCAAAAGTGAATTAAAAGCGCTCATTTTATTACATTTTCCCCATTCATCTTTCCTTTGCCAACCAGATCAGTTGATAAAGACTTAGTTCAAATGGGACTTGTGAAACACTTAGCTTTCCAATGTTCAGGAAGGAGTAATGTGCTGGGGTCTTGAGTTGTTGTAATTCACATGAATAGTAAGCAGTATGATAGGTCAAAAGAATAAATATGTCAGACTCGGGGGAGGGAAATGACATAATATGTTTAGTTAAACAGCAAACGAGGCTAGTAACATTTTGAGC
>VYZX01006064.1:112084-199942 GCA_013401335.1 Brachypteracias leptosomus | reverse complement strand
ATATTGAATTATTTCAGAAGATACATTTAATAAATTTTGGAAGATAAATTTAATATATTATATTATTTCAGAAGGCATTTTACATCCAGCCTTTTCCCCCCACCCATAAATATCTTAATGCACCTTCTTCTTCTAAGTTTATGAATTTACTTGAACTCCTTGAAGCATTTTGGCTGCTTTCCAAAGAAATTCTAAACCAATCCAGCCCAGTTAAATGAAGTTCAGCCTCGTTAGCCGGAGTGGCTTTTGACAGGAGAGCATTTTCCCCAGAAACATTACCTCAGTACTCTTTTTTAACTCCCTGGTGCTCCAAATCAAAGCGTTTTAAACTGTCCCCACCTAATCTATAAGGTTTTGTGGAGCTCTGGCTTTCTCTGGCTGCGGGAATAACTTTGTTCTGATTTACTCTGCTTCCTTCCTTTCATCGCCAGTAATAGGATCCTGCCACTGGAAACGAGCCCAAACCTCAAGTTTAATTTTAGCTCAGGATGCTTCACTCTTGTGATGGTCACTTTACAAACCAGAGCTCCCCTCAGCTCACGTTTGTTGTTATAAATCCTATGAAGTACAAGAAAAAAAATGTCCTTTTTCATCTCAAAAACCTAATGCTGGATGGCTGGGATGTGCCAAAATGGGGAAAACCCAATTATTTTATGGTGTGTTTGAGCCATATCCAGTCCAGAAAGTTATCAACCACAAAATGGAGGTTTAGGAGGAAACAAAGCAAACCCAAATTCTTATTTTTCTATTTTATTAAACTGATGCTCGTATTATTATAACACCTCAAGCCCTTGATAAGGAAAACACAAAATTAGGCTCCATACGGTTGCATTCTCTCTGATTTGAGAGATGAGGCTCTGGGGCATTGGGTTTAATATCCTTATTTAATATCCCTTTAGTCTATCCCTGCTTCCCAATTTTAACGTTTGTGAACCAGGCTCATATTTCCTCTTTGAATTTCTCCTGAGCAGTGAGATGGATCTTTGTTTAATTTTGGCTGTGTTCCCCACTGCTGAGATTGTTTTATTTCTTGATCAGCTGTTCCAGCAATGATTTTCTGCAATGCTTCTCTTTTTTCTTTTGGAGACTGTGCATCTGCTCTTGGCATCTGTTCCATATCCTTTATGAACATTGAAGCGGGGAATTTATTTCATTTTTTTTTTCCTTGCAGAGGCTGAATCTATTGTCTAGAAATCATTGTCTTTGCCTCAAAAAGCCCATGGCCTCTTCACTGACTTTTTTCCATATTGGAAACACTGCTTATTGTGCATCATCTGGTGAAATAATATTTTATTCTATATTATTACTTCCCATGTAGTTTCTTTGGAGTCTTTAATGGCATTCACTAACCAATCCAGCCCTTCTCTGCTATCTGCCTCTTTATTGCTTGGTTACTTTTTGCACACCATATATTTTCTTTATATATACATGTTTTTGCACACCCATATTTTCTTTTTTTAATGCGACCAGTGTATATTTAATGACATCCACAGTCTAAGCCTACTAGACACTGTCTTTGAAGCTGTGGCTGTTCTACCCTGTGTCGTTTCTGTCTCTTCAACCAACAGAATTTTATTACATTTCCTCTGCTTCAATGCAAACACCTCATTTTTATCATTTATCCTTCCCCACAGCATGAAGCAAATTGCTTCTGCTGGAGAGTTTTTCCTCTCCGTTGAAACACTTTGTTCTTGAGAGCTCCGAATCAAGTGGAGGATCCCTCCCTCCATGTAGTTTTTGCATTAAAAAAACCTCTTAAGCACCTCAGCAAAGTGCTTGACGAATGCATTTATTGCTCCAACTTGTTTGTATCTGCAGAGTTAACATCTTTCATCTTGATGTATTATTACACACTATTGGCCAGCAAAGTGAAAATGGACAAACGGGCAGCCTGGTTTCTAATAGATCTTTAAACAGACGTTTTTATGCTTCACTGAAGAATTACCAGCAGAGACTTTGCTCTCTGGGGAGTGCCAAGAACTTGTAAAGCCCCAACAATTATAATACATGCACACGGGGAATGCTAACACAAAGCAGGCTGAGCGGTTATTGAACCTTCAAGGGTTGTTGGATGCAGCTTCCCCGCAGCTGAGCGCAGTGACCGTGCAAAGCTCAGAGAGAGAAAGGGGAGCTGAGCTTCTGATGGACAACTCAACCAGCAAAACACCAACCAGGCACCTGGAGACATCAGGAGGAGCATCAGTGTATCATATCTCTTCTTAGAATCATTTAGGTTGGAAAACACCTCTAGGGTCATCAAGTCCAACCTTCATCCCAATATCTCCACACCCCTAAACCATGCCCTGAAGCACCACATCTACTCATCTGTTGAACCCCTCCAGGGATGGTGACTCCACCACCGCCCTGGGCAGCCTGGTCCAGGGCCTGACCACTCTTCCAGCAAAGAACTTCTTCCTAATGTCCAATCTAAACCTCCCCTGGTGCAACTTGAGGCCATCACTTCTTGTCCTGTCACGAGTTACTTGGGAGAAGAGCCCAACACCAGCCTCACCACAACTTCTGGCCCTTCTGCAGAGTCTCAGAACAGAGAGCATCTCCCTCTTCCATCATCTTCTCCAAACAAAAGTCAAGTGGAGGGAAGTTTATCTTGCCTCCTATGAGTAACCAAAAGCCCTGAAGCAGGAGATTAGTACAATGTAAGCATGATAAAAACACTCATTATCAACAAACACACAGGGAATTTATCAACAGCCCAGACACACATGGATTTATCACAGCAACAAGTGTGAAACTCCAAGATTACCCTTTCCCTATCATGTCTTATCTACAAACTAAGCACACTACCTCAAAACACTTCAGTTTCCTTATTCCCACCAATCTGCACCAAAGTTTTACTTCTGAAAGGAATAAAAGCTTCCCTATAGCTCTGAGCCTGGAGGCAATTCAAGACCAGCTCAAAAAAGGCACTCAGCTTTTAAAAACCCATTTAGGAACAAAGCCAACTCCAGAATGGACCTTAAAAATCTTTATTAGCTAAATGAAAGTAGGACGAATTTTTTTTTTTTTTTTTTTTTTTTACATTTTCATGCAAAATTCTGTGGCCATGAAGTCATGTTTTCTCCTTAGGTCATTCTGAAACTCAAGACCCTACTCTATTCTTTAAGTTCACTCCATAGGCTATCTTCTTAGACCATTATTGAAGCTCAGAATCAGTAGGATGCAGCCACATGCAAACGCTTGTAGGGCTGTGTGGATCTAGGTCCTTCTGCTTTGCACCAGGAGTGATTCACTTATTGCTCATGTTTTGGAAGATCATATATTCTCCCTTTGGAATATATTGAAAGCCTTGGAACAGCATCAGAGAACTCGGGTTGCAGAGAAAACTTTGCAAAAACTGTCTATTAATGTTAGTTCCCCTGAATTTCACATTCCCTCTTATCCTTTGGGATGGTGGAACAGCTCCAGCAAAGCTATCACACTGATGTGAAAATGGTTTAACTGTAATACGTGGAAAAAGTTGGAACTTCTCATTCTAATGGCTGGTGGAAAAGCAACACCCCCTTTGGGGAAAAGGCAAGAAGAGGGCTTTGAACACCAGGAGGTTTGTGCTGGGAAATCAGCCACTTACACACAAAAGGATTGCCACTGATATTTTCTTGCAAAAAAAAAAAAAAGCAAGAACAGTATTCAAACATTCATTTGGATAACAAATAATCAAAGAAAAAATCAAAGCAAAAAGCAAAGACAGTTTGTTGGCAGATGGAAGAGGATTGGGCAGCTAATGGTCTTGGGGAGGGCTGCCCTGAGTAGAGCACATCTGGTTGGACCCCTGTGGTAAAATGAACAATGTAATAGTTGTGAACTGAGCTGGCTTTAGATTCTGTTACTGAAAAATCTATCGCCTAGATGAGATTAAACTGTAGGATTTCCTTAGGGTAAGGAAGTGAGCAGAGTCACGACAAACTGTAGCCAAGCCTGACAATGTGAAGTTGTATTTTATGAGCCACCACAGAAAAAAACCCCCATTGATATCTTCCAGAAACTAGTAGAGAAATGGTTTTCTCTTAAATAAAAACCTATTGCAATGACCACAACTCAGATTAGATCCCTCACTATACTTCATTNATGATTCATCACTGTATTTTTAACCTTTTATTTGGGGCAGACAGAGATGTTTCATGCATCTCTCCTTTTAAACCTTTCACACCAGAATGCAGATTAAATGGTACACTCACTTCTACCTAATTCCATGTTATATCTCTCTGCTGACAAGTACAGTGGGATTTTATCAATTATACTGCTGAAAAATTGCCATTCAGAGCCTGGCTATTGAAAAGAAATCTGCTGTTTATAATATGCATGATGTTGTTAACTTGTTGAGGCAGCTGCAAGTGGAAATTAATGACTGAATTTCAGCACATGATAAAGAAGGTGAGAAGAAATTGTGCGTGTAAAGAAATTATTGGTGCAGCTTAGAGAGGCCAATGTGTTACCCACCCTAATTAACTCATGGCCACATGAGAAACAAAACCTCACAGCTATACCCAGGATGAATAAGCAGCTAAACGTTGTCATTGATGGGGCATAACTGAGGTTTCCAGGAGCTGGCAGTCAGTAAATCACCCAAATGAATGTGACATCCCACATGGGGATGCAGAAGGTCCATGGGGCTGGTGGGACAGCTGTCCTCCTCCTCTACTTCATTTGCCAAGTGATACCTCTGGGCAGCAAAAGCCACCTGGGATCTGGAGAGCTGGTGCTATCTAGCAACAAATCATCCAGACAGCACGAAAGCCTCGATTATTTCATTATTCTAATTTTTTTTAAGCTTCATAAGTACCCTACATTAAATGAGCTAAGCTGTTATCATACCTACACCAGGTTGCTCCTTAAGTCAGCCATTGGTTCAGTGCACACAGAACCATCAAAAACATTAAACACATCTCTCAAGCTGCCCTCTTTGAACCACCTTCTTAAATTTTTCATTAAGCAGGGGAGAATTTTCTCAACTGAGCAACATCACCCAGCACAGACCAGGCTTTTTTTCCCCCTCTCTAAAGCAATAAATGTTACAAATAAGCATATCCAGACACTTGCTTTTTAAAAAGAGATGTTTCACAGGCTTCTCTGGTGCAGCAATAGAAAGAAAAAGGGGGGATTTAAACCCTGCCTTATATTCTGAGCATGCTTGCATGGCAGCTCAGGCTATAGCTGGGAAGAGCAGTGAAAAGCTGCTTTTATTTATGGCATGCTGGGGCTGCAGCATTCTTTAGGCAGCAGGAGGGTGAAGACAGCCCTGCTGATGTTTAACTTGATGTTAGTCAACAATGCAAAGTGATAAGTAAACTCTTTGTTTGCAGAGAGGGGGATAATATGGTAAAGGAGTTAGTAAAATAAATGATGCACAACAACAGCCAGAGGGACAGAGCCACGAGTGCTGGGGGAAGCTGCTAAGAATATCTCTGTTCCCTTTGAGTGTGCATTTCTGGAGCAGGTATTTTATGTGATTCCAGTCTCTGAGGCAGTTCTGCACCTTTTAAGTGTTGTCTGTCTTTCATGAATAAGGCTTTTATTTTTAATCATCTTGAGTACCAATGTTCTGAGTATGTTCAACACTGCAATTAATGACTAAATACAGATTAAATAGCTGATGAGAGCATTGTATTTGAGCAGAGAGGAGTAAAGTGATCTGCATACACAGCTCAAATCAGTAATAATTTAGCTTTCTGATGCACTTGAGTTACTTAAAACCCTGAAAAATCATGTGGTGTTGACTGTACAATATGACACCTAAGGGCCCTTTTAGATTTTTAGCTATGATTGAAACAACAAGTCACAGCCTACACTAGAAAAGAGGCTGGACCAAAGCCAGAGCTTTGAAGTCCTCAAACGTGAGCCATGGCATTTAAAAGGTGTCAATTTTTTATTATAGCCCTAATTTTCATGATGCAAAGAGTGGTGAGCATCAAAAGTCTTCCCTCAATCCCTACACTATAAAACATGCTCTCTTCTGAAGTTTTGCAATGAAGTGGAAGCCAAGAGAATACTTATGGACTGTGCAGGTAGCAACCAGGTACTGGATTAGTCTAATGCTGCTCAGGGTGTAGTTGCATGAATTAAATAGAGCTGATGGGAAAAGTCTGATCCTGTAATTAGTAGCTGCCCACAACAAACAGGGTTAGATCCTGACATTTCTTAACTTTTTAATCTGAATCACACCCTCATCAGTTCAGGGCTTGTAATTTAGCTGCATTGCACTGCCTGAGCATCTCCACGTGTCCAGGGTAAGGGCTTTGACTGGTGGTGAGCCCCTGGTTGATGGGGCAGTGGTTGTGGGATGGGAGTTCAAGCTCCTTCAGGGAGAGTCTTGGCTTTTGTTTGGTTTGGATGCTCTTTTTCTTGTAGGAATGGACTTGACCCCAGTAATTAAATCTCAGTTTATTAAGAGAGGCATGAACCTTAAAGCACAGTCCCAGCAGCCTGCAGCAGGACAAGAGTCAGTTTTGTTGGTGGAAGGGGAGATGGCAGAAGTCATTTCTCACTCCCAGCCAAAAGAATGGACAGTCAATGTGCTTTCCCTGCCAGCCACTTCAGGAGCATCAGAGACAACTGATGTCATGGATGAATTACAGAGGACCTGGAGAGGCCATGGAGCTCATTCTCTGCAGGGATGTTCCATAAAACCTGTGAGGAACATCCTCACATTTCAGCTCCCTCACCTGCTCTTCAAGGATAAGCTCATTCTAGTGATTAACTGCACCTTTTATTAGACAACTTGTCTTGGTTAAATTCATTAACTTAACTTGGTTCTTCTGTTGTATCCTTCAGGCTTATTGTTCTTTCCCCTCTAGTCATAAGAATTTATTTCCTTCTTTACCATTAGGTTTTAAATATTTTCAGTATATCTTCTCTCAAGTCTTTCCTTGACTAATCAGACCAATGTTCCCAGTGGGTTATTTTTTCCTGTGTGACCATCCCCAACCCTCTCACCTGGACACCCTACAGTACAAGGGCAGGGTGAGACCAGTCTCACCACCCAAACCAGAGGGGCTTAAAACCCATCTGGGCTTTGTCAGAGACAGGCAGAGAAGAAGAAGAGCTTCATATCTGACAAGAACAACCAAATACCATCTCAACTCACTTTGATTCACTGTCTCCAAGGTCCTTCTGCTGCCTGTGTCAGACACCATCAAGCCTGGGCAACCTCCATCCTCATCCCACCTCAGCCATTAGGAAGAGAAGCCTTCTCCCACCACTAGCAAAGGCAAAGCCCATCCTTTCCTAGCCCATAGTGGTATAAAACAAGAGAGACTCCTCTTGAAAGATAAGACTCTCCTTCCCCAGGAACCTGCCACTGCTGCCCAGTTTCTCTCTCCTCCACCTTGCATGACAACAGTCATTTATCAACCTTCTCAAGCAAAACAGCTTAAGCTGGTCTGCTGCTGCTGCTCATCTTAATGAGCCAAAGCCTCTTCATGTCTTTAACAGGATTTGGGCTGTGGGGAGGTCAGAGGTAAACAATACACCACGTCAGGCTAGATTAGCTTCCATTTTAAGGCATGACACCCTTTTGTTTCTAATTATTAATGCTGCCAGGCACTAAGGAGCTTCATTACACTGCCTACAGCAATGCCAGCACTCATTTCTGTTGTACAAAAGAACATCCCATCACATGCACCAAGTATTTGCATTATGAAGGCAGATTACCTTGAGCTCCCCAATGAGTTTCATGTTGTCAGTCCTCTTCCAACTCACACTGATGTTCTCTGAAGGTCGCCTACCTCACTTGGTGTCCTTCACCAGTGTTGACACCTTCCTCCTCTTGGGAAGCCAGCTCCTGGAGAAGATGATGGAGCTATTGCCTTTCTTATTGTGTTCCTTACCTATTCTACAGGCCATTACAGCCCATTAACTTGCACCCTGTACTTGCTTTACTCTTCAAAAGCTTTTCATAAGTGGGTTCACCAATGGCTTCTTAAAGATGCTAGTAAGCACCACCTGGTCCCATTTCATAGGTACTTAGCAAGGCAAAGTAACAGATACTGGCAAATAGTGATTAGCTTCAATTAAAACACAGCTGCAGAGGTTGATGGAGCAGCTTGACACAGTGTCCCCCAAAAGAATCCCTTTCTCTGAGACAGGTATTAAAGGGAACAAAAATCTGGAGGATTTAGGAAGCTTGTATCTGACAAAGCTTAGAACAGGAATTCAATAATTATTTAGTATAGCTAAATAACATGGAGAACATGCAACAGCTCTTTAATTTGCTGAAACAAAAGAAAAACTTCACAAAGAGAAAAATATCAAAAGAAATAAGCAGTTACAGACTACCTAGAAGTTTCTCTACTTTTTGCACTACTATAGCAGTCACAGTAAGAAACAGCAAGATGGAGTCACCAACACAATCACAGATACTTATATTCCAATAGAAGCAATTTTCTTTTCCCTCAACCTTGCATAAGAAACAGGATATAAACAAAAAATGGGAAAAAAATGGGAAAAAAAAAATGGGGAAAAAGATGGGGAATGGGAAAAAAATGGGAAAAAAATGGGAAAAAAATGGGAAAAAAATGGGAAAAAAATGGGAAAAAAATGGGAAAAAAATGGGAAAAAAATGCCCCACATCTTAAAGCCCTTCTATAGCCCACCTAACTCTTCACAAGCCATAGGTAGGTGGGAGGAGCTTTTATTAGAAAAGCTCCACCCCTATTTCCCATCATGCTTTAACATCATAGCTATATATAAGCCAGCAAAGCAGCCATAGGGGTGTGAGTAGGTTAATAATATGGTTGTTGCTGCTAGCCAGGCATCAATATCTCAGATTATTCGTGTTCAGAGCTTCTGCTACAGGTTTTCACAGGTATGTTACAGAGAGCACCAAGTTTGCTCTTGTTTTCTGACTCTGGGCCAGGCTCAATGGAATGCATCAAGGATTACCTAAATTAGCAGGTATTATAATATTTTTCCTCTGTTCTGAACAATAAATCTTGTTATTCAATAATCTGCTCTTTGAATAAGGAGCAGCTTTCTTTAAGTATTGCCTCTGATTAAAGGAATCCTTACAAAAACAGAAGCACCAGTTATGTAATTAAAACTTTCCTGTTTATATGGAAAATTGCTAGGAGACTCATGCCACAAAAAAGATGAAGACTTTAAAGGGTAGAACCTTGACTTTCAAGTTCCATGAAAGAAAATGAGTCATCTTTGGGCCTGGGATTAAAGTAAATTTCTGCTTGGGTAGTAGGCTTACTTTGTGGCACTCCTTTCCCCCTTTTCTCTGACTGATGTATATGTTCTGAGGCAAGGGGAGTATGTTCATCCTATCAAGGCATTTCTGTAGAAGCCTCTCTGTTGTCATGAAGGATGTGAGACCTCCATGGCAAGGCAAACTGCTCAACTTCAACAAGACTCTCTTGGCTTCTCCAAGTTCCTCCTGGTTCTGTGCATTGAGAGCTTGAAGTCCTGTAGTAGTGAACCCAAAATCATGGTCTGAGCATGTTCTGAACTTATTGGGTGGAGAGGGAAAAAGCAATTTCATGAAGAATATTGAAGAAGGAGACTCTGCTTAAAATTGGCAATCTGCTGGAAGTTTGTTGCAGTATTTTTCAGGTATTGTATTTATTAAGTACTTGTTTTCTGGATGGTGTATGAGGTACCTATTCTTATACTGCCTATAACCTTTAATATATAGAGAATCATAGAATTGTCAGGGTTGGAAGGGACCTTCAAGACCATCTAGTTCCAACCCCCCTGCCATGGGCAGGGGCACCTCCCACTAGAGCAGTTTATAATGCCAGCAGTTCACTATCTAGGATGATACTCAACAAAGTTACTATAGAAAGGAAATCTGACTTATTTTATTGATCCCTTAGGAGGAAACAAAGCCAAACTCTGGAAAAAAAAATTCTGCAGGCCATGACCTCTATAACATATGTAGCAGTAGAATAGGTGCTTGAAAATGTGCATCTGTAGATGAGCTTCTACAATTCACACCTTATTTAATGCACTAAAAAATGAGAGTTGACTCTTTAGGATTTTTAAAACCAGGCTGACCTTTGCTGTTTGGTAATGTGTAGGGTTTCCATCCTCCCTGAAGAGGGGGGAGGAAGGTCTCATTTCAGCAGTAGATTTAGTTGGCACTATCCCATCTTCCTTGATGAAGAGGAAGAAAGAGCATTTGAAAGAGCAAACCAAGGAATGAGTGCCTTGTGATGTTTGGTGTCATGGGGTCCTCTCCTGGGCTGTGACCTATGAGGAGCAGGGAATAAGGTGTCTCTCTGCAGGCCAAGGGTTCCTCTGGGAGTGGGGTTTTCTTTGCAAGCAGAGGAAGATCATAGAATCATTTAGGTTGGAAAAGATCTCTAGGATCATCAAACCCAACCTTCATCCCAGCATCTCCCTGACCAGTAGACCGTGTCCTGAAGTGTCACCAGAGTAGATTCCAGAAACCAACAATCTGAAAGATTAGGGAGGAATTTCCAGGGAGAAGAGGAAACTATTTCTGAGGAAAGGGATGGGACTAGAAGATGCAGATGACTTCTCAGATGGCCCTTCTTCTGAAGTCTGTGAAGTCACAGTTATTCCACTGCATTTAGGAGGAAGGCCATGGCCAGATGCCCTTGTGAAAGAGCTTTTGCTCAAGCTGTAAGCTCACAAATGATGCAAAAGTTGTGTAACATTTCTAAGAAGTAGTTAGAACAGATTCTGCTTTTTTATATCTAGTGATTTCTATATTTCTCTGACAGTAACTCCGTCACAATGAGATGAACAACTAACAGAGTGCAGTAAAATATTGTGTAAATGGAATATTGGGAAGGCTTGCACAACCTGCACCTGCACTAAATCCACTTTGCCATCTGTGCAAGCCCACATTGGAGTGGGGGATTTGTGGGGATTTAGAGGAAATCAGCTGAGAAAATGAAAAGATAAGAATTGGAGGAGAGTAATTCTATGGGTTGTGTCCACACAATGGTCCTTTAGGAATATGGTGAATGAAAGAAACCTAAAACTATGTTTTGATGAGCATCACTTTGAGAATCATTCAGTATATTATAACCAAGGGTTCTTAAAATGCTGTTTAGTGTGAAAAATTGGTTGAGAAATTTCAGCACTTAGCCAAGAACACCTTCCAGCTGAATATACTCTTAAGGATACCACCTGAGCTTTGAAATGCATTCCCCAAACAGGTGAATTGTTTTTTAAAAGATTAAAGTCTAATGTCAGTGAAGTTCTTGCAAAAGGGGAAGACCAATGAGGTCTTCTAGCAAACCCTCTGTGTGGGGTTGTTGTTGGAGAATGCTGTTGGATGTGATTTGATAACTGTTAAAGGAATAATACAAATTATTTTGTGATGTTTTCATTCCACTGACATCTTGCTTGTGCTTATGGAACTTGCCTTCTTGGAGGACAAAGTAACTTCTGCTTTATGAAGGTTGGACTTGATGATCCTAGAGGTCTTTTCCAAGCTAAATGATTCTGTGTTGTAAATAGTGATTTATTATTTTTTTTTGTAGGTAGGCTGATAAGTTGGCAAACAATAGATTTCAAGTTTCAGATTTTAAATATAGACCCAGTTATTTAGAAATATCTAAGGACTTACCTGCTCTTTCAGAGACCTGTAGCAGATGGCTTTTGTTCTAGAGTATTCTTGTCAAGCCTTGATTTCAGCCAAGCCCAGATTATGCATGAAGTTTATACCAGTTCTGAAGTGAGTAGGACTTCTTGTAGCATGGAAATGACCATGTTGGGGTGGGAGACTGGTGCTGTGAAATAGGCAGGCAAAGGATGCTCCACTAGCTGGATTAAAAATATCTGGCAGGCTTCCTACCTCTGCTGTGCTTTATGGCTCATCCAGCTTGCTACAGATCATCCTCTGCCCCTGAGCAAGGCTGGAGACTGAAATCACAGCCCCTGAGTCTCCATAAAAAAAGAGCATCTTTATCTCGGGCTCAGCCATTAAATCTCTTGCTGCTGGACCCTGATCTTCAACCAGCTTTCACAGCCAACCTCCAACTGGATATTTGGCTCTCCTGCTGCACTCTGGGGTTTGCGTTTGCTGCCAACCAGGTAGAGCATTGCCCAGGGAGGTGTTTCAATGTGTTTTGACTTCACCATCTTGCAGTTCAAACAATTCCTGGTGCAAACAAACCCCAGCCTGCAGTGAGAGAAGAGAGCAGAGAATTGGTAAAGCTATTTTGTGGGGGTAGGAAAAGCTCTGAGGGCAAATCACAAGCAGGGTTGTGGTGGCATGTGCAAGGGAAAGACACTTTATTTTCTTAGAGGCTTCATCACTGGGTGTAGGGTTGCTTGGTGTGTTATTCACAGAGCAAATGCCAACTGGAGATGAGTTATGTGATGCTCATCCCTGGAATCGTGCTCTGGAATGAATCAATTCTGAGCTGCAAGGTGAAATAAAAGCATATAATATTTATATGGTGTCAAGTTTATGCCCTTGAAAGTGCAGATCCCAGCACTGTGGATGGGTGGGCTCCACAGATTTCACTCAAGATGGATTGATGCAGCCCAGCTGAGAATAGGCAGCTTCATTGGCTACCAGAGAAAACCCTTGTTCCCTGGTGGAGTAAGTGCTATTTATCTTTCTCAAGTTACAATCAAATATAGACTCAACTGCCAAGGAAAAATAGGCAGCTTTCATTTTATTTTTTTTTTTTAGCCCATCTTAGATTTTGCTAATAAAATCCAGTTTAAATATGGTCTTGCCTGGCTGTTAGGAAGTCTATTTATTTTTCTGAGAAATGATTTAATGCTTTTTCCTGGTGCAATAAATTTCAGTGTGTTTGACCACCATCCTGATTATACACAATGGCAGAATTTGGCATAACATTGCTGAAAAAAGGTCTACATAGGAAATTTTTGGATTTTTTTTCTCTTTTCCTCCAAATAACCTGATAATATAGCCTGCCAGTCTTTACAAACTATATAGATCAAGCTTTCCCATAATTTTCAAAAGCTGGGTAGGTCTCTGGAGCTGCTTTTCAATGGAAATCAATAGAAATAATTCTGTTACTGTAAGTGAAATACAAGTGCAAATTTGTCCATGACTGGGGAGCTTAGATTTTATTTTTGAGGTGCCAGTAACACCTGGGGTTGAGTGTCCATGATGAAATCACAGTGGCCTTAAATCCTGTCCCCACCTCACCTGTTTGCCTTAATTTTTGTACAGAAATTCTCTACTTTCTACTTATTCTCTTGCTAAGCCGTAGCTCCACTGAACAAATATGAAGGTGGCTGAAATCCTGGTGGGATCCCAAGAGCTGGTGTGCTCCCACTGGAAGATTCCATCCAGACACAACCTAGAGCATCCCCATGGCTCATTTGTTTAGGGACTTTTGGTTGGGAGCTGGGAAATTAAGGCTTTATGCCCAGTCTCAAGCAGAGAGAGCTTTTAATCCTGCATCACCCCTGTGCTAATTAAGAGGTCAAGAAGGCAGATCTGCTGCCTCTTCTTCCAGAAGCCCAACCAGGCATCTGCACTGGAATCTGGGATTTGGTTCCCAGCCATGGCTGGTGGGGCAGGCAGGAGTCCAGCTGTTTGAAGGGTGCTTAATCCATGTTCAGCCAGCAAAGTCAAATCTCTGTCAGAACTCCTGTTTGCATTGTGGTTTTTGGACGTTTAATTATTCCCATCTATTTTAGGGGTTGTCAGTGCACTCCTGCATGCCTGGCCCCTCAAGCCCATGCATAACCACCTCTCCTTTGGTAAATTTAAATAGATGTGTTATCTGATGAAGTGCTTTCTGTGCTTTAGAAGCAGCAGAGATCAATCAATATTGATTATCACAGTTTTTCCTGGGCTTAAGAAAAGAGTGCAGTAATAAGGGGCTGCAGAGATTCAGTGGTTCTGAAGCATATCTCCCTTTTCCCTGTGAAAAATCAAAGTGAGGGTAATTAATGCTGTTGTGACAAGCATTAATTCTGGACCAGTGATGATATGACCATTAAAAGGAGGGTGTAGCCTTTCCCATAATGTATAGCACTAAATGTGTGTGTATATTTGGCTGTAGTTGAGTTTGATGAATTATCCACCTTGCTTCTGTCACATATTTTTTTTTCTAGAGCTCCTTAAACACAAAGTGGTGGCAAAGACACTGGTGTGGTGTGTTGGGGCTGCTGCTCATGGCCCCCTCACCACACGTCTCCATGCACCAAGATGTGTATTTTCCTCCAGCTGTGCAGAAGCAGCAATTGCAGCTCCTAAGTGCTGTGTGTAATAAAGAGCTGTATTAAAGAGGCAAGAAATACTGATGCTCCAGTCTTCCCAGGGAAAACAGCACTTGATGGCTCCTGCAGTGCTTGGTGGTGGAGGGGGGGGGGTTAGACCAGGTGTGTTTATTCTGTATTTTCACTTTGCTGCTGTTTGTCCTTGAAGTTTGTAGCATCCCAGCCTCTTTCTTCATGGAACTGGGGGATAGTTGTGCATTGTCACCACTGGCCTGGGATGAACTCGTCTGGCTGCAGGGGCAGGTACGGATTAAATGCAAACGATCAGCTGAGCTCTGGTGGCTTTTTGGCATAAAAATAGGAGCAGAATGGGCTAGCACAGCATGGTGACAGTCTCCCTCTTCTCCACATCTCCTTTTTGAAACAATAAAAGCTCATTTATATCTTTAAAAATCAAGCCCCTCCATAGATTGCAGCCTCCTCTCCATGCCAGCTTGAGCGGCTGCAGTAGCCTGAACACTCCTTTGATTCCAGAGGCTTAATCTAAAACTCTTCTGATTTGTTGTGGCTGCCCTGAAAAAAGCCCCCTTTGAGTGGGTACAAGGTGCCCCTATTGCCTCTTTAAACCACTAAGCCTTGTACCTGCAGCTGCCCAGGCAGAGCCTCTGGGATGCTGAATAAATGCAATAGGAGAGATGCTCCAGTCATCATCTCTGTAGCCTCTGCTGGACTCTCTCCAGCAGCTTCTTGTGTCTCTTGAGCTGGGGAGCTCAGAATTGGACACAATACTCCAGTTGTGGCCTCACTAGGGCAGAGTAGAGGGGCAGGAGAACCTCCCTTGATGTCCTGACCACACTCTTCTTAATGCACCCCAGGAGACCATTGGCCTTCTTGGCCATGAGGGCACATTGCTGGTTCATGGTGAACGTGTTGACCACCAGCACTCCCAGGTCCTTCTCCATGGAGCTGCTTTCCAGCAGGTCACCCCTCACCTGTCCTGGTGCAGGGGGTTATTCCTCCCTAGGTGCAGGACCCTGCACTTGCCTTTGGACTTCATTAGGCTTTTGTCCATGGGCAATGCTCATATTCAAAATGGAAAAACAGATTTTGGAGCTCAAAGCAGCTTTTAGTCACTCACTGGCAGAGAAACTGAGGCAGAGATTTCCTTCTCCATACACACTGTGGCCACTGATCAGGACTTACATCCTTGTTTTTTGTACAATAAGTCATATTTCCTGTACCTAGATCAGCTGAGCTCATGGTATTCTATAGATATCTTCCAAAAGGCTAATAAATGAAAAAATCAAAACTGACACAAACTGTCTAGACCACCTCAAAAGCTTGTCTCAAACCCTTTCCTCTGTTAAAGACGAAGCCAGTGGAGCTGAGCATTGTCCATCAACAACACTGACAGTTCTGAGCGATCAAACTTGTTGCCAGTATGAAAAATAATCTCATCAGGTTCACCTTTGCTTCCCCATTTTTCCAGAGTAATGTATTTGGAGACAAAATCCTGACACACAAAATTGCTGAGCCTTTCTGAGCTGCATTTGAATTAATTCCAGAGTTTTAAGCTGGGATTTATTTATCTTCTTAATGTTCCTTTATCAAAATGCTTGTCTCCAGCCACCTAGTGATTGCTCAGCTT
The DNA here is from genome assembly GCA_013401335.1 of Brachypteracias leptosomus. Taxonomy (NCBI): domain Eukaryota; kingdom Metazoa; phylum Chordata; class Aves; order Coraciiformes; family Brachypteraciidae; genus Brachypteracias; species Brachypteracias leptosomus. The sequence goes on along the minus strand of VYZX01006064.1, from coordinate 184,152 downwards.
GTACTTGAAGCCTCTTACGAGCTTGATATGATCAAATTTATTTAATGATTCTTTGTTTGCATATCAAAGACAAAAGCTACATCTCTTGCTTACAAAGCTAGATCTAATCTGGAATCTTGTGTTAATTCTTTGATCTTGGAGCTTCCAGTGCAGTGTAAAACAACAAACCACAGCATTTTCATTAAGATACACGAGAGATACCATGTCCTGAGAAAATAAGGGGTTTATTGCTTGATCTGCTGAGGGGGGGTTAGTGAACGTGCCATCTATTAGCTTGGGGCAGAAAAAGGTCAGCACAACTACAAGGGTTTTATGAAAGAGAAAACAAGCTGGGAAGCTGAGCTACCTCTGTGCTCAACCCCAGACTTGGCATCTCTAGTGGGGATGCCTGGGGATCCCCAGGGCAGCACCTTGCAGAGAGCCTGGGGATGGGTAAAAGGGTGAATGAAGCATTTCTTACCCCATAGTTATATATAAAAGTGGTTAAACATGCTAAAGAGCCTCAAATCTGGNAGGTGATCCTGCTCTGGTGGGGGGATTGGACTAGATGATCTTTTGAGGTCCCTTCCAATCCCTGACATTCTGTAAGTCTGTGTTTAAGTGTCAGGGTTTAAATAAACACTCTGGCTCTGGTCCTCCTGAGGAGAAGATGTACACAAGGAGGTAAAGGGAAGGGTGAAAGCAATGCTTGAGAGCAATCCAAGTCATGCCTCACAGCACAAAGCTGAGAGACAAGATCTTTTCTCCCATCCTTAACTCAGGACTTTAACAGGTATTGGATTTTCCCCAGCCATTAACCTAATGATGCACAGTCATTGATAACATTTTGAGGGAAGAAGTCTGTAAATACTCTCAGAGCCTGAAGAAAGGGCTGTGATCACCCTGGAACTGCCATAACTCCTTCTGCAATATTGGTACCACTGCCTGAAGCCACAAATCCTCCATCTGCACTGTCCAGTGCTTCATGGTACCCAAACTGGTGATTAATGAGGACCTGCAATAGAGTACAAAGGAAGCAAACCTTCAATTGCTGTTATCCTGGGCTCCCCTGGGAGAGCAGCAGGGCAGGAGGAGCTTTTCAGAAGGATTTCTTTGAAGTTTGCTGTGAATGGCTGGAGACAAAGGGCAGGATGTGCCCATCAGCTGTGGGCTGGAGGATGGGATGGGAGAGGAGACTGGGAGGGAGCTGATGTCTGCAATTAAAGGCTGAACTGCTGCTTACTGCTGGTTGAAAATCCTATGTAAATGTGATTACATTTTATTTTGCTGCAATAATGGTGTCGGATGGAGCCAGGAAGAGCAATAAACTCCTTGTCACTTGGGAGCCAGGCAAGGATGGGGCAAGCTGTGATTGCATCTGGCTAATGGCAGTAAGTGTGGGTGGTGGCCTTCCCTGGCAGCTGCTTGAGGACTTGCTGTTCCCTTTGCTTCTCTATTTCTGATGGTTTTAGGGGTGATAGACCCTCCATGGGAAATGGAGACCAACTGCATACACCGCCTAGACCTTGGCAAGTTATTAGGGAGCCTTTCTTCTGCAAGGCTGGGAAATGCCAGCAGTGGATCTGAGTGGTGAAGCCCTGATTACTGAGAGCCAGATTCATGCTTGGTTCTTTCCAGAGCCTGAAGTTCACCATCAGTTCTCTTACTGTGCCACAGCTCAGCCAAAATTCTCCTCCCCAAACCTTTCAAAAGAGAAGTTTGAATTTTGGGGCCGAGCTGCTTTTTTTTCCTCGATATGCTGCAATTCTCTTTTTGTCAGACTGCTGAATCCCGCTCCTGCAAAAAAATCCCATTTTTGCCATCAAGCTATTATTTCCTAAGCTCAAAGTGCATTTGGCAAGCATAAGGATGCTGCACTCATTGTTATTCCAGGGAGGTGGCAGATGAGAGGGGATGGCTGCATTAACAAGCAGAGCTGGACAGCTTGCCATTTGTAGCTTGCTCAAACTAATCAATGCTACAGGATTATGAGCAAGACTTGCCGAGAGGGTGAGGGTTGGATTGGAACGTTCACAAATGATGCTGAAGTGAGACCTCTAACAATACTCTGGATAATATTTAATCTATCTTAACTACAGAGCTGTGATGCAGCTCCTCACCGGGTGCCTTGGAGCTGGTTTTTATAACCTGGGTCATGCTTGATGTCCTCCAACGTGGCTATGCCTATAGGGTCTAGTCACACAAAGAGAATTTTCTTCTGTACCTCTCTTTTGATGTCATTTTGCTTGTAAATATCTCAGAACACGTTGCTCTGGGTACTGAAAAACCACCTTTTTTGTGCCTTCTTTTTTCACCAGTCAACTTGGACAAACATGAAAGCATTCCTGTGTCCCATTGATCAAAATGCAGCAAGGATGTGACTAGAAAGGGTGGCTGTGCTCTGTTTATTGTCAGGATGTTGCTTCTGAGGGTAAGGTGTGTGAGATGCTAATGAGAGGGGGAGAAAAAAAGGGAGTCTAGCTAAGAAAAGAAGGTTATTGCATCTCCAGCTTTATTTTCCATCAGTTCTGTTAAGTGCTCATCCCAGAATGAGGAAAATTCTATCTTGGCTAATCAAAGCAAAGGAATGAGGGATATATATGCAGGCTGAGCAATCTCCCAGGATTGTATAGGAGGCCAATGTCAGAGATAAGCAGCCAAGTCCACAACTCCTGAGGACCATCCTGGAATATTTTTAGCATTTAATTTTTCTGCTTTATCGCCTTGCGGTTGCGTTTTGGTTTTGGGGGTGGGTTTTTTTCTTATTAATCATCACCAGAGTAGAGAGGAGAGGTCTAATAAATCAGTTGAATGCTCCCTGAGAGCCCTGTAAGAGCAGCTATAGAACATCACATGTAATCTCAGCTGCACGTGGTGGTGCAGAGGAACCTTCTACCCTAGATGGCCATTGATGGTCCCACATCTCTTTACTCCTGACCTGGCTGGAGAACCTGATGCCACCTGGAAACAGTGGTGAAGATGGTCCTATATGGCCAAGCATTGATGATGTACAGCAAGAGGGAGCTGTGAGTGGTTTCAGAAGGAAAATAGTTTTGCCCCAGCAGCTTTTGTGTCCTTTTTTTCCTATTTTTAAATCTAATTCCCTTGGGAACAAATCCATAACCATGGAGCCAGTTTAAAGCTGAGCTTGACTCTTAATATTTCTTCCTCCAGTGGGGTTTGAAGCTTGAATATACTAAAAATACAAGATTTTTCTTCTTAGAGGAGGAAGCTCTTTTCCTGTTGTCTTTTTGCACCAAAATCCTTCTGAGATGATTGAAATGCCTCCCTCAGAGTCCTATTCCATCTTTGCTTCTCTTTTGTGCCTCCTGCTTATTTATGGCAGCAGCTTTGTTTCCTCAATAAACAAGAGCCACATTTTTCCTTGATTTCATCAGGCTAACAGCAGGAGCTGCTCAGGACCAGGTCTGATTTGCTGTAGGCTCTACCAGGAGCTCTGTCAGAGGGATGGGATGTGGACAGAACTGGAATGGGGTCACAGGCCCCCATTATATATTGCTAGCAAATATAAATAATCATCAAAATATGATAAACTATCTATTAAAAAGAAATGGCAGGAAAGATTTTGGACAAATACAGGTATTTTTCAACTCCTTCTCCCCAAATCCAGCCCTGACACTGACAGCAAATTAATTCAAGCTCAGAAGCAAACCTGAAAGCCATTGGGGTAACTCCTCCTGGCTTTATAATATCAAGATTTAACCCAAAAGTGCATAACCAAGTATTTTGCTTAAGAAATTTGCCCTTTCCCCATCATTGCCCATGCTGGAGAAGATGCTGTGGCCCAAAACTAAGAATCCCCCGTAGAATAATTTTGGTCCCATATCAAACTCTTTAGTCTCAAATCATGCATTTGTCAAAAGTTTTCTGATAATATCATTGTGCCAATTTTTTTTTTTTGCTGTATTTTCCCAGTGCTGATGATGTGCAAGCTTTTGACTCCTGATCTATAGAGAATTAACCAACTGCAGCTGTCAGGAGAGCCCTGATGGACATCTAGTCCCTTTAAGTGGAATTTCCCTGTGGCTCGTTCCCATTTGAAACCTAAACCCATCAGAAAACACTAGAAAGATGTGGGAAAATTTTAGGCCACCAGAATTTAAGCCTTTTTTTTGCTGCATTTCATCTCCCAGCACCCACAGTGATAGATTTCCAGCAAGGTCTAAGAAGGGGGTGAACTCCAGCAGCCTGCACCACCCTGGGATACACCTTGTTGGCCAAGTGGGGATTTTTGGAGACACAGCAGAAAGCTCCATCTTAGCCCTTCAGAGAGCAACTATTTCCAATTGCACACGCTGCAAATTGATGTGAAAATGCTGACTTTAAAATGTGAGAGATTATATGCTAATATTGTCATTTTTTTGCAAGCTTGCTCATACAGCTTATTTCACTCTGCTAAAATACCTCTATAAATGAGCAGAGCTGTTGGCTTTCTTCATACGTGTGTGCAGACTCTCACTGAGGACTTTGGCCAGGAGAAGACCTGGGAGGTCACTTCCCATCCCTGTGTCACAGAGAAACATGGGCAGTGATTCCCTTTGAGTTACTCCACCAACTGCACAAGGTTGAGAAACCTCAATCTCACGGGGTTGTTTTATACAATCTAACAGAATTTTTTCCCCCCATCCTTTCTAACAATGATATTTCACATCAGCTTGGCTGTTGGCAGCCTTCCCAAGATGTGGAGCCAGCTCAGCAGAGCTGCATTTACCTCGGTGGAAGGATGCCAGGTGATGCAGCTGAGGACCTGCTCTTTTATCTGAGCAGTAGCTCTCATGCTTATCTAAGCTGATCTGCAAACTTTGCCTGGAGATTTTGTGAGAATCAGTTTTCTTGCATGATTCAGATGTTTCTTGTTCCAGGAGGGGCTGGAAATACCCCACAGCAGATGTGCTGGTGGCACAAGTTGTGGTTGCATTCCAGGTCTGACCTTGAAATAACTGAACATGTGTAGAGAAGAGGAGGAACAGAAAAGCTCAATGGAAAAGTCAATCTTCTCAATGAATTCCTCATAGAATGGCTTGGGTGGGAAGGGACCTTTAAAGGTCATCTAGTCCAACCCCCCTGCACTGAGCAGGGACATCTGTAATTGGGTAGTGGTAGGACTGGGGGGAATGGGTCAAAACTAGAGGTGGGGAGATTCAGATGAGATGTTAGGAAGAAGTTCTTGCCCATGAGGGTGGAGAGACACTGGCCCAGGTTGCCCAGAGAGGTGCTGGAAGCCCCATCCCTGGACATTTTGAAGGCCAGGCTGGCTGGGGCTGTGAGCAACTGATGTAGTGGGAGGTGTCCCTGCCCATGGCAGGGGGGTTGGGACTGGATGATCTTTAAGGTCCCTTCCAACCCTGACAATTCTATAATTCAATTCTATAATTCAACTAGAGCAGGTTGCTCAGAGCCTCAGTCAATCTCACCTGCAATGGTTCCAGGGATGGGGCATCTCCCACCTCTCTGGGCACCACCAACTGGGTTGAGCATCAGTATCAGCAAAATCTAAATTTTCAAAGGAAGGAAGAGAGCTCATTTCTCTGTTAATTCCCCTACTCTTTCGTGATATTAACCCCTGAACTCTGCTGCTCAGGTTTATATCCCACTGCTGTTAACACTGAGCTTGCAGAGCTCCACTGTCCTTGCTTCCCACCCCATGTAACTCTCAGTGATATCCCACATGGAAAACCTTGTTAGCTTTGCTAATTACTGCTCTACTATTTAAAATCTCTTTTTTTTGACCAGTCAGGCCAGTCATTTATCCTTAGGGCTGTCTAATTTCTATTGTGGGCTACAAGATTGCAGTGCCTGGTAATGCTCTGAGGAGTTCTGTAATTCCAAGTGAAAAACCAGCAACATTTGATCCCAGGCTTTAATGTGTGTCCCATAAGACACGTGAGGAGTGCTCCAAGCAATTGCTCTTTAAATAGTCATTTACTGGGGATTTGGAAGGCAGGGCTTGCTGTGGGAAGTTTCCTTGTACAGATGTAATGTGGTGCACGTGTACACTTGGGTCTGCTGATGTCTCACTAGATATTAGCCAATAATGCAAAGCACATACACTCAACATATGGTGAAGTGCTGAACCCCACACCCGTGCAATGGGGAAAGCCTGATTTGCTCTCTATACACAATTATTGATTTATAAGATTTATGGCTAAATCATTTTTTAACCTCTACTAGCACAAATCTCAGCTATTCCAGGGAATTTTCTTCTTCTAATGCTCAGGTGTTTTATAGTATTTTACTTATGGACCAACTTGTGGTTTTGTACAGGTTGTAGTTACTCCTCTGTATAACATTTGTAGCATATAAATGGGGCAATCTGATTTGATATGATAAAAAACTATGTTTTTCATGTGGTGCCTACTATTAGATATCAAAGCATTTTATTAAAGTTACTTTTACTTTCAGTACAGAGAAATAAGCCAGAAAGTTTAATTTTTTTTTTTATATAAGATCCATTTCCACGCCAATGGCAGAATCTGAAACTAATGTGACTTTTCTTATGTTTGTTTGCCAAAACTGCAATATTCAAACTATTTCAGCTAATGAAACATAAAGCAATAATTAATAGGCTATTAATGAGCCCTAGGCTTGCCCTGGGACTTCAGGGAGAGGAGGATCAGGTTGTCACTGTGAGTTCACCACGGCAGCTGCTGTCATTGAATATCTAGTTGTAGTTTAATGTCCTACACACAATTTATATAACAGAAGCCATCAAATGCCACTTGCAACTGGTCCCTCAAAGAGCTTTGCTTCTAACTATGGCATCTTTCTACATTTTTTAATTGGTGTATTAATAACTGTTCTTCAGGTGGGCTTGTGGGTGGTCAAATAAAGGGCTGAACTCCCTTTTTCCTCACCACCCTGTTATGTTGTTCTGCTGGATCTAATCTTAAAATTTGGGTTTTCTTGGATGTCTCTCTTCTCTGCCACCCCAGAGTTGGGGTGGGTGGTGGATCAAGCCTTTCCTGGGCTGATGGGGATGCTCTGATGGTGTGCAGGCAAGGAGAGCCAAGCCAAGCCAGGCTTGCTCTCACTTGGCATCTTGCATTTGCCAGCATCATCCCTCTGCTTCAGCTTTTATGGTCCGTGAGCCAAGAAATGCTGTGATGAGGCTTCCCTTGCAATCTGGCAGTCTGGCAGGGAACGTCGAATGGATCCAATCTCATATCTGATCAGGAAAAGCACATTACCCTCTACATTATATATGGCACACGAGGGTTGTGCCTGAGGGAGCATATGCTCCAAGAAATGTCTGAGCATCCCTGCCTCAGTTAAAAGGCAAGTTTTCCATTCCTGTCCTCGAGAGGTTTTCTTTACATTGTGAGCAGCAACTCTTAATTACAGGCAAGGAGTTATTTAAGGCAGCCCAGCCCATTTTTGGTTGCAGACTTGAGTTATTTTAGTTATTTACCCCCTCAACATGGGTGTGATTGTGTTACGAGTGTAGCTCTGAATAACTCCACTGAAACACGTCCCACAACAGGGCAAAGCTGCTGTGATCAAAGCATAAACTCTCTGCAGCCCTCCCCAGCACCACCTTCCATGGACACTGCTGAGGAAGGTCTCAAAATTGCTTTTTACTCATAACCTCTTTAAAAGAAGACTTTTTGTGGCATCTTCATGCAATTGCAGTTGTGAAAAGGCAGCAAAATCTGAAGCTTGGTCACGGTTCTTGCAACAAAGCATTTCTTTCCACCACACCCATCATTGATTTTTTATTTTTTTTTAAAGTAGAAATCCACTCCTTGGGTAATTCCAACCACATGCAAGATTTTTCCCACAACAATTTCTGCAAACATCCCTTCAAACACCCACAAATAAGTTTCATACCCACTTCTGAATGGAACCTTGCATCTTGCAAAATGCCTCTTCCATTTGCTTTAATGCTTGGAATTTGATTTATGGCTAGAACATGGAGCTCACAGATGCATGCTTGGCCTGAAAATCATGTCATATTCTTTCCTTGTGCTTCCTTTCAGAGACCAACATGGGAGTGAAGAGAGGAGAAGCAGCTTCTTCACACTGCTCTTCCCCATTCCCCCAGGACTCCCCACCACAACAATGTGGTGGTTTGGCCACTCTGCAAGTCCTTATCTTCCATAAATCCACAAGAAAGTTCTCATGAGCTTTGATGGGTCTATAGGAACGTGGGGGTGGATCTGTTCCCAAGGGTTTGTAGTGACAGGATGAGGGGTAATTGTTTTAAGCTAGAAAAGGGTAGATTTAGGTTGGACATTAGGAAAAAGTTCTTTAATATGAGGGTGGTTGATCACTGCAACAGGTTGCCCAGAGAGGTGGTGGAGGCCCCATCCCTGGAGACATTCAAGGTCAGGCTTGATGGGGCTCTGAGCAGCCTGAGCTAGGTAGAGATGTCCCTGCTTCTTGTAGAGGGATTGGACTAGATGACCTTGGGAGGTCCCTTCCACCCCAAAACATTCTATGATGTCTTCCCACAAGGGAATGAATCGTGAAGTTGGCTTAGATGGAAGGAAAAAATCCACAGGGGGAAGGATCACTGTCAGCTTTCTAGGGCTGGGAGAAGATGTCATGAAGCAGAGGTAGCACTCATGAGCTCCATGGCTTATGGTCATCCTTTATTCCTGAGTTGCACCTTGCTTCATCTCAGACTTCCCAAACAAAGATTTCACAGCCCCTCTGCTGCTCTTCTGGCTCCAAACCAACTCCCAGAGGCAGATGAGAAAGCTGCCTTTGCTCTTTAGGGTTTCACACCTTGCTGCCCCAGAGGCAAGGAGGACAAATTGGCCATTTCATGCTGCGATGCACCACGAAGGCTGCTCAGCTGGGTGTTCAAGGTGTGCTGGAGCCACTTGGCAGGTACCTCCAGCCTGTTGTCAGCCATGCTGAGTGTGTCCTCTATGTGCTCAGTGCTGCTGGAGCAATGGAAACCATCAGATCATGGAATCATAGAATTGTCAGGGTTGGAAGGGACCTTAAAGATCATCTAGTTCCAACCCCCCTGCCATGGCAGGGACACCTCCCACTAGAACAGGTTACTCAGAGCCCCATCCAGACGGAGCAGACAGAGGAATGACAAGTTCCCTGAGGTGTCCTGTGAGTGCTGGAGGACACTATGTTCAAAAAACCCACCAACAAACCATTTCTGCCTTTTTCTTTGTGGTAACTTCAGGCTGCTTTGCAGTAGAGGGTTATTTTCCCCCCCTAATTAACATTTTACACTTCTCTTTGGTATGGTCATAGGTGGAACACGAACTTCAGGTATTAGTTTAGTTTATTCAGTTGCCAAGGAGGGCTTTAAAATGAAGAATTACTCTCTTGTTTATGGCACGTGACATGAAATTAGGAAGGGAATAAGGAAACAATCAATCATAAAACCTTTTGCAATGACACTTGGAATTCTGGAGGGTTAAATAGGCTGGAACTTGGTGGATGTTTCTTTTCTTAGCCAGCAGAAAAGCAAAACCAAACTCTTAGAAACTTCACTTTCATAACAGGTTAGTCTGGCCACCATATGAACCAAGATTTTGGATGACATAATGTGACACTGGATCTGGCTTTAGGAATGCAGGGTTTCAAAAAGAATTCTTCTCCTCCACAAAAGATTTATGACTCAAGATGCCATGTTCCCACAAAACCCAAAAGGCAGGTCTTGCACAACTCTTCTAATTTTAAATCACCTGCTTGGCCACAGAAGATAACATCATTCTGTTGAGCAATATTTTGCAAGAGCTGACCTTATAGATGATATGGTCAGGAGATAAAGCTGTGGTGAGGAAAAGGAACTGCTTGGGTATTTTTATCCCTGTAAGTTTCCATGTGAATAGTTCCAGTGAACAATTAAAAAAGTATGATGGGCAATAGTGAGAATATTATTCAGGATCAGGCCCTTCTGTCTTGACCTCTTGATCCTACAAACTGTACAGTGATGGTTTTACTGGTGGGGCTTGTTTGCCCAACTGTCATAGGATTGGTCTTGACAAAGAACATCTCAGATTGGGATCACTTATAAGTAGTTGAAGGAGTCTGAGCAGCCAGATATTCAATGGAGTGTGTAAATGCCAATACTAAAATTAAATGGTTAATTAAGTTTATTTTCCCTGGGCTGCTCCTTCTGCATTCTCCCCGTGAGCTGTTACTGGACAGACAGCTCCCGTAGCAGGAATGATGTGGGTCTTGTAGGTACCAAACACGTCCAGTAGACTCCCATGAAACCCATTAAAATCCCTGGGAGCCTTTCCATGCCATTTAACAGGTTTAGCTCATCGCTTTTATGAGCTCTCTGGAAGTGTTGTTGTTAACCACTCCTGCAGGGACCTCTCTCTGGCATCAGCCTTGGGCGAGCCAAGCAGCTGATGAGGAGCAACATCTCCTCCCGTGTGTCCTACACGTGGGTGGTGATGTACCCTTGGAAGGAATTAGAGCACAGGAGTCTGGCCAGAACAGTTTCTCTCAGGTGATTTTCTACCTCCTGAGGGGCATGTGCTGGGGAACTCTGATTTATTGCAGGAGGAGCTGGCACCACATCCAAAACACCCAACGTTGTGTTAAAGATGTTCTCACAACCAGCCTCTCTGAGGTGGTGTTGCTGTTTGCTGGCAGCTCAGGGTAATTCAGATGAAAAATTACCCGGATTTTTTACATGCTGAAATCTCCCCATGATCTGGCTCCACAATATTGATGTGGCCTGAAAGCAGGACCAGCACTGTTAGGAGAAGTCGTTTATCACAAATCATTGTAGACATAGAGGTGAAATAAACCTGCAGCTGTAAGGCTTCAGCTTTGGGATCCCAGCCTGTGATGTTTGTGCCAAAGCTTGCCAAGGGATGCTTGGCACCAGTCCTCAGAATCATTTAGGTTGGAAAAGACCTCCAGGATCATCAAGTCCAACATCTCCCTGACCCCTAGACCATGTCCTGAAGTACCACATCTACTTATTTTTTGAGCACCTCCAGGGATGGTGACTCCACCACCTCCCTGGGCAGCCTGGTCCAGTGCCTGACCACTCCTGCAGTAAAGAACTTCTTTCTAATGTCCAATCTAAACCTCCCCTGGTGCAGCTTGAGGCCATCACCTCTTGTCCTGATGTTAGTTACTTGGGAGAAGAGACCAACACCAGCCTCACCACAACCTTCTCACCCAAAGGCTGCCCCTGGAACTGGTGCCCTGTTGCACCAGGCTTATGGCCAAAACAATCCACCATTGCTTCAGGATGACCTAGAGCTTTCAGGTATATCTGGACACATTCAGATCTAGATTTTGATGATTCCCAAGCCTAGGAGTGCTGAAGCTTAAGACTTTGCTGTGGTCCACTACAAAGGTAGGAGCACCACGTCTACTTCAGCCTGAGGGACAGAGCGTGCTGGGGGAGAAGTAGGGGGTGGATTTGGGGGACTGGTTTGAGAACTGGCCTGAATGTTTGGTCTTGGGGTTGCTCTGGCTGCAAGAGCTGAGCCCATCTGCCAACTTCACACAGCCCTGGGGTGTCTTTGCTGTGCATGATGCTCTCCAGCAGCACAGACCAATTCATAGCACGTCTTCAGCTCCCTTCCAGGAGCACTGTGCATGTTCTTGCAGTTCTCCAAAAAGACACATCATCTCCTTCCCCACGACTGCTCCTTCCAGTGTATTTTCAGGCACTATCACTGAACATTGACCTGCTGGTTCCTGTTCCAGAAAGGACAAGCTGTGATTGCTCCAGCATCTTCTCAGAGTCTGTATCTCAAAAGGCTGAGCCACAACTTCTCCAGTCACTGCAGCCTTGAGCTCCCCATGGTTATCATGTGTACAAAATGCATTTGCTTCTGCCAGAGGCTTGAAAACTGTGAACCTGTTATAATATGTGCACCTTTCATGGTGGTTCATGTAACATCAGGGCTTTTCTACCCTGTGATATCATTTTGCCTGAATTAGGAAGCTCAGTTCTCAGCTTTTTGTTACACAGTGTTAAGTTGATGATGCTTCATGCTTTGAAAAGCTGCTCTGAAGAAGTTAAGATGAAGCTATTATTTGAAAAGTATTTAAACTATCTCAGCTCCATTTTCTCCCAGACTATTTGGAAGAGAATATCTGGCATCAATCTTTTGTTCTGAAATCCCCAAGGTCCTGTCTGAGAAGCGATGACCATCTGTGGGCAGAGCCATTTCCAGGCTGTGCTTGGCCTGTTTTGAGGTGAGATTGTGAAAAAAAAAAAAGTGTAATTGCAGGGAACATCATTATTAAGGAAGCATTAAAATGTAGCCTGAATTGTGGAGGCATCTGTACTGCAGCTCTGTTATGTTTGGATCCATCCATGTGGCTCTTTAGTAGCCTGAATCCTCTGGCAAATTCCATGTATTTCACCAGTTATTTTCCATTTCCACATCTATGATATAGTGCAGTGTAATCCAGTACTTCATTTATGCCTTTCTCTTCTTGTGCAACAATCATATAGATCTTAAATCTTATTAAGATTAATTAAGATCTTAAATCTTACAGATCTTATTTTTAAACCCATTGCCACCTTCTTTTTTTCCCCAAACCTAACAGACTTCACAGGTGCAATTTTAGCTTTAACTTAAAATCTTAGACTACAGAATCTTGTTTCCCTGTATAATATTTCTGCTTTACTGGCTTTTCTTCCCTAATTAATTTTTTAACAATATTTTCCAATGTGACACTTGCCTGAGCATCAACCCACAGTTTATGGCACACCTGAGTTACATTGATCTCTATTGAAGGAGTTAATTCTTCTCTATCAGCTGATGTGGACGTGCTCTCATTGCACAGTTCCTTCCATATCCTTTTGTGAGTATTCTCTTTCACTTCTGCTAATTTGGCTGCAAATACATGGAGAAATGATTGTATTTCTTGCAGTAGCTGCAGTTCTCTTCCTCTGTCACTTGCAGCAATTTCTGTGGAACTGGTGTTGAATTTTTAATGCAGGTTGCCATGCTGGTTCCCAGCTTTCTTTCCTGCCTGGATTGATTTCAGATCCAGGGGTGGGATTAGCACGGACTTCTCTGCAAGTGAAGTTTCCATCATCAGAGCTCCAGCTACTGGGCTCTGCCAAAGTGCCTACAGTGCCCTCATCTAATCAGCTCCTACCACCGTGTGCCCCAAGAGATGCTTCTTTCAGCTTTTGCCTAAATGACCTCAAAACACATCACCAGGAAACCTCTGAAGTTAGAGGTAAATGTTTGCTCTTCAGCCTGTGGTGAGAATCGTAGAATGGTTTGGGTTGGAAGGGACCTTTAAAGCTCATCTAGTCCAACCCCATGCATTGAGCAGGGACATCTGCACCTAGAGCAGGTTGCTCAACCTCACCTGGAATGGTTCCAGGGATGGGAAGATTCTTCTACATGCTAAGAAACTTTAGCATCAGCACCAAGGATCCTCCACACATTGAAAGCACAGAGGAACGTGAAGGAAGCTAAAGAGTGGGAAACCCCACTTGTAACTATGTTAAGTGTTTAATAGTGAGGATTTGTGCCTGGAAAAATGAACAATTTGCTCACTTCTTGGCTTTCCAGGTTTTCTTGCATCTCCAAAAGAACATAAATAATATCTAAGAACCATTTTTGTTTGCTGGGGACTTTTCTTTCATTTACAAGATTTAATGCAAAGCTCTGTAGCCTCAGCCAGCCCCTTGCTTAATGTTGACTCTGGTTTTCAAGAACGTGCAGGATAAATCCTATTCCCTGTAGCCTCTGGGGTAAATTAAAAGCCTTGTTGTCTCCAAGAGGGTTTGGTTGTGTCTGGCTGAATTCTGCTGTCCCAGTCCCTTCCTAAGCTAGGAAATGGCACTAGGTTTTAAAAAAGACAACAATAAACTGTCAGAGTCAATAAACTACCGATGCTGGTTTAGGATTAGGCTGTTGTGCTCAAACAGCCCAAACTCACACGTCCTGCTGGGTCTCAAGTCAGGCAGTCAAAGCTTTGTGCTTAAATTGCTGCTTGTGGCTGAAGAGCCAGACCAAGCTGCCTGGGAGCATCACCCAACCTGTTATCTTCTCGAGTGGCTGAGTCTTGCAACCAATTGTCTGTGTTTTAACCTGTATTTCATTCCACACCTTACAAAGAAAGTGCTCCATACATGTCATTGAAGAAAGAGCACTTTCCCCACTACATTTCCTATTTGGAGTCACCATTCCTTTCCCTGCTGAAATTAAAGGAACTGTTTTCAGGAGCTCTCACTCTAACACATCAGAGTTAGCCAGGCTGGATGGGGCTGTGAGCAACCGGGTCTAGTGGGAGGTGTCCCTGCCCATGGCAGGGGGGTTGGAACTGGATGATCTTTAAGGTCCCTTCCAACCCTGACAATTCTATGATCATGGTTTTCATGTGCTTGGTTGGATAAATCACTTAAAGCCACGCCAATAATTAATAGTGCGTTATGCAGCTGGGGCTGCAATGCCAGGTTGCAATGTGCTTAGGACTGAAATGCTCATATTCACTTGTTGCTCCTCTTTGTAATTTGCATTTCTGATCATTTATAATCTGAAAACTACGTCCTTCCACTGAGAGATGGATGCAGCTGAGGTTGGTGCCACTACTGGAGTTGAAGGCAACGTTCTCGCCTTTTTTGTTGATTCAAGCTGCAAGTCTTTTCCACTATTAGGATTACTATGACTTTGGTTTTCCAGCCTTGCTTGGAAACGTCTTGTATCCCTCTGAAAATAGGAACATTCGAGTTGCAGTTGGCATGGGCTGAGAAAGCCTTTCTTAATGCACCATTCTGTTTTTCTGCTGTAACCTTCATGCCCTGGGAGTAGGAGCGGGAGGTGGCGCTTGTGGTCACCACCCAGCCATGCATGTAGGGCTCAGCTCCTCTGTTAGATCACCTCTAATTCAAACCATCTGCCCACAGACGAGGTGACCATCATGCCTGGTTGTGACACAACTGGGAATCAGGAGCTTCGACTAGTTTCTAATTAATAGGAAGAATTGCTGTGAATCTACGTTGGGGCTTCTTTTCAAAAATAAAGAACCATTTGTTCCAATAAGAAGCACTTTGCTTCATGCAGCTGAAGCCATAAGGAAAAAGGAACGGTGGAATTCGGTGCATGATGCTATTTATACAAATGCCTTGCACATTTCTGTGGTTTCTCCAACCTGGAAAAGCAAATTTGCCCATGTTTTCATTTCCTAAGAGGAGATAAGAACCCCACTCCCTGGAAAAAACCCCACTGAAATGCTCAGCCTTGATGTGTGCTGGCTTAGAAAGCACAGCTATATGTAAACCACAGGGATGGAATGTAATTGCAAGCTTCTGCTCCATCCTATATATACAGTGACTAGACAGTCTGGTCAGCTCTATCCAAAACAGGGATTTGTCTTGAGGGAACCGTTGCTGTCTGGGTGTCTGGTCACCTCTCTCTGCCCCCATTGTGTCCCTTCCCTGCCTCCTTCCTACACCCCAACCTCTGTTCTCATCCTTCCCCCACAGTTAGTGGAGACCTGATGCCTTGAAAGTAAGTGAGAGCTGCCTGCAGGGTTAGAAGGGAGGATGATTTACTTAATTGGCAGAAATGCAGTAGGATTTTTACTGTAGCCCTCCTCAATCTAGCAGAAATGCCCCTGTAAGCTGCAGGGGTATCTGCAAATCACGGGATGTCAGCATGGCTGGATGGCAGCCCTGGATCTCTAAGGGGATGTAGAAGAACCCACCCACCCCACCCTTCTTCCTCACCGCTCAAAAACTCTGGATTTTTCCTTTTTCTCCACTCTGAATAGGAGTCCTCCTCACCTCATTAAATATTAGATGGCCAACTAGGTGGTACAGTCTTGCCTGCCTGTCCTAGACTTGCCCTGGATGGGTGAACTTGCCTTTCATTGCTCCAGCCCCCAGAGCTGATGGTTGGGAAGGGGTTGTCTGCTCAGCCCTCTCGTGTCCACTTTAGTCACATCCTCTGGCTAAGAGGATGGACCTTAGAACTCATTTCTTCCATGAAGAAAGAGGGTCATGAGGAACCTGGGGGTCCTACTGGACAACAAGCTTAATATGAGTGAACATTGCAGCAGCAAGGAAAGCCAATAGGATGCTGGGTTACATCAACAAGGGCATGACCAGCCCAGATAAAGAGTCATTATCCCACTCTGCTCAGCACTGGTCAGACCACAACTGGAATATTGAGTTCAGTTTTGGTCCCTGCTGTACAAAAAAGATGTGGACAGGATGGAGAGAGTCCAGAGAAGGGCCATGAAGATGATCAGATGATTGGGAAGCTGCCATATGAGGAAAGGCTGAGAGAACTGGGTTTATTTAGTCATGAGAAAAGAAGGTTTAGGGGAGACCTTATAACCATGTTCCAGTATTGAAAGGGTGTCTACAAAGGAGATGGAGACTCCCTTTTACAAGGAATTCCATGGAAAACATGAGGGGTAATGGGTACAAGTTACCCCTGGGGAGATTCTGATTGAACACAAGAGGAAACATTTTCACAACAAGAACCATCAGCCCCTGGAATAATCCCCCCAGGGAAGTGGTGGAGTCCCCAACATTGGATATTTTCAAGATTCAGCTGGACAAGTGCTGGGTCATCTTGTCTAGATTGTGCTTTTCCTAAGAAAGATTGGACCAGATGGTCCTTGAGGTCCTTTCCAAGCTGACATTCTATGATTCTATGACTATATCTTTATTTTTGTCTGGCTATTTTAGCTTGTGCTTTTGTCTTTGCTGGCAACTTGCTGAATCAGGGATTTCAAAGAGCTGTGACCTCCAGAGGATTGTGGTCTTGGTGGTGCTTTGACTCAGTGGTGTGGTAGGTGCATTGTATCCACATGGCCACCAGCTTTGCACGCTGGGCAGTGGCAACACCAGAGGGACCAGAGGATGGAGCTGCTGCTGACCCATTCCTGTGTTAAACC
Organism: Brachypteracias leptosomus; assembly: GCA_013401335.1. Lineage (NCBI taxonomy): Eukaryota > Metazoa > Chordata > Aves > Coraciiformes > Brachypteraciidae > Brachypteracias > Brachypteracias leptosomus. The sequence continues at coordinate 167,331 of VYZX01006064.1, read as the reverse complement.
ACATCCTCGGGGCTGTGTTTGTTTAAACTGGGCAAACAGCACCTTGAGCTCAAACCTCGAGGATGTGAGGTGTGCTCAGCATTCCGTGCTGTCTGCTGGGGCAGCTCTGGCTGGGTTTGGGCACCCCTGAGGGGCATTGGATGGTTAAAAGCCACCCCCTCTCCCAGGGATGTGATACCCTCATCCCACAAGCTGGGTTTGCTTCTTCTGTTCACAGGGTTTGTAGTGACAGGATGAGGGGTAATGGTTTTAAGCTAGAAAAGGTTAAATTTAGGTTAGACATCAGGAAAAAGTTCTTTAATATGAGGGTGGTTGATCACTGGAACAGATTGTCCAGGGAGGTGGTGGAGGCCCCATTCCTGTAGTCATTCAAGGTCAGACTTGATGGGGCTCTGAGCAACCTGACCTAGTTAGAGATGTCCCTGTTTATTGTATGGGGGTTGGACTAGATGACCTTTGGAGGTCCCTTCCATCCCAATACATTCTATGATTCTTCCAGGCTTTCAACCTTCAAAATCCCACACTCCCTCCCTACAAGCTCCTATTCATGGTGGTACTTTAGGGGCTGGGAGCTCCTGCTCACTCACTGCTCAGTAGCCTTGGACTGAGTTCATGCAGACCAAAGAAAAAACCTCAGCTTTTAGCTGCTGATGGATTGAACTGGGTTTGAACCGGAGCAGATCTATAAATAAAAGACCCTCCAGTCCATTACCAATCCTCCTCAATCCAAGCCTGCCAGCCTAACTGTATTTACAAGGCAGCTACTTAAATAAACTCTATATTTTATGGACATACACACTTACACTTTCATGTCAACCATTTAGGATCATGTGAGCCTTTAAAAGCTTCCACAGGCTCGAGTCATCCGGGCTGATTATGCACAAATCTGATTTGGGTGCTGGCTCCCATCCCTGTTATCATCCTATCATGTTTCAGCCACCCACCCAATCTCTTTCAAGTTATAGAAACCAGATTAAAGGGGCTTTGCCAGGGCACCCAAGAAAACCTCCTTTGCTGAAGCTATTACCCATCTCGAGCTAAAATCTGATTCACAATGAGAATTAATCTTTCCAGCAGAGCTTCTTTAGCAGGGGTTGAGCTCTCACTTCACCCAGCTATCAACATATATCCCAGTCACCCTGTTCCTTCCCTGCTTTATGTATATTTTTCATCACTGCAAATAGCATCTGCTTCTATATATGTGAAGCAATAACTATATTTTATAACAGGTCTAGCTGTATTTCAGTAAAAGTGACAAACAGAAGTTAATTTACACAGAGATAAAGCAGGACTATGAAAATCAAGTGCTGAATTTCAGGTTGTCAAGTGATGAGTGTTTAATGGCAGAGGTTTTTTTAATGGGAGAGAAATGACATGTATTTCTCATAGACACTCCATACCTGCTAGAGCTGTCAAGGTTTGGGGGGAAAAAAAGCTGTATAAGCATTTTTACCCATGATGAACAAAAGGCTGTGTTCTCTTTTATTTCATTTTAACTTTCCACACAATCACAGACTCGCTGTGGGTGGAAAAGACCTTTAAGATCATCAAGTTAAAGCTACCATAATCCCCACCCATTCCCCTCAGGGTGATTCCTGAGTGGGATTTCTCTCTGCCTGTATTTTGCAGGACTAACTGGAGCCTCACTTGCTCTCCTGTTTTGGGGGATGTGCTGGCTGGGATTGGTGCTGAGCTCCCAGACCTGAGCAGGGAAGAGCTGCAGCTGCAGTTCCCCCATATGAGGTTGTCTTCTAAAAGACTGTACATAAAGGAGCACTAAAAGATATAAACTTTTTCTTTTTATTTCTCTCTATAAACCCAGGGAGATTTAAAAGTCGTTGGCAAAATGTCCTAAAAAGAAATGAAGTGTTTAATAGGGCTATTTTTGTCCTGGGCTCTCTGAATTCCTCACGTCTTCCCCTCCTCTCTTCTCCTGATTTGCACTTTGGGATTAATAAACTGATTCAAGTGCAGATTTTGAAACCAAAAGGTTATTTCTCTCTTCTGCTGAAGTATATCCTCCTCTTGGCCAAGCTGGCCTGACCTTGATTGGGAGCTTTGGGGCACCTCTGGAATCTGAGGGAGCAATGCTGGACATACCACCTACTGCAAACCAGAGTGGTCTTTCTGAAGGTGGGGGCATCATAGAATCATAGAATCATCAGGGTTGGAAGGGACCTCAAAGATCATCTAGTTCCAACCCCCCTGCCATGGGCAGGGACACCTCCCACTACATCAGGTTGCTCAGAGCCCCATCCAGCCTGGCCTTCAAAATGTCCAGGGATGGGGCTTCCAGCACCTCTCTGGGCAACCTGGGCCAGTGTCTCCCCACCCTCATGGGGTAGAACTTCTTCCTAACATCTCAGCTGACTCTCCCCTCCTCTAGTTTTGACCCATTCCCCCCAGTCCTACCACTACCCGACATCCTAAAAAGTCCCTCCCCAGCTTTCTTGTAGCCCCCTTCAGATCCTGGAAGGCCACAATAAGGTCCCTTTGGAGCCTTCTCTTCTCCAGCCTGAACAACCCCAATTCTCTCAGTCTATCTGTTGTGATCACGGGGATCATGTCATCTCCACTATGCTTGAATGTCTGTGCTCCTCTACCTTGCTGCTGACCCTTCTGTCTTTGTCTCCTGACGTGGGGCTGTGGTGGTCCAGCAGTCCTGCAGCATTTTTCCTACAGGCAGATTTAACTCAGGCTGAAGGGCTGGTAGGAAACACTTCAGGAGATGGGACAGTCCCCATGTACATGGATGTGAGGCTGAGACTGAGCTTCTCTGGTTCCCTTTGTCTCTTGCAGAGCTAACATGTCTTTCCCTATGGGCCTCCTAACAGCCTTGACGTGGCTGATGGAGAAAAATCTTCCCTTCCTTCACTTCTTCTCATCTGGGACAATTTTTTATTGTTTTCCTGCCTCACTGCTTCTTACATTTCAGCTTTCAGCAGCATATGTGTTTTCTCTCTTGTGCTGATAGAGGGCTCATTAAATTCCCCCCCTTCCTCAGGGTGCTCATTAAAAATATCAACATTTAAAATATGATTTATGATAATCTCACGAAAATCAGTGAAGGTTTTTGTCATTATCTGCATGGTTGCATTTTAGAGAAAGAACAAATCTGCAGTTTGGTGCTGAAAGTTGCTCAGGTGAATCCAGCCTGAAGCTCTGCTATAGAAAAGACCAGTATGGGTAGGGTCCATTCCCATTTGAAGTGGTGTGTGCTCATCCCCCAGCTTGGTGGGAGGACAAGGAGGTTTCTCCTGTCTTTGGAGACAGCCCAGCCTGGGCTGTAATAAGATTCATGCTTGTTTAATGCATTGTTTCAATTGTTCAGCAAGTTTCCACCCAGAAACAGCTCAGTCACAACCAGAAGACTTGAAGGTCATGGTGGTGGCTGGAAGGATTCCTCTCACCTTGTTTCTAGGGTCTGGTTATGGTAAGAAAAACAAGTTTATATGCAGATGTAGGTCAGGATGTGTTCAAGACCAGGTTGAATGGGGCCTTGAGCAACCTGGTCTAGTGGGAGGTGTTGGAACTAGATGATCTTCAAGGTCCCTTCCAGCCCAAACCATTTTATGCTTCTATTATAACTGGAACATCAGGATGTGCAAATCACTCCAGGGAGAAGCCTGAGCGAGTCTGTTTTCATGGCAGGACTCCTCTATAATATATTTCTTGGATGAATTACTGACCTGATGCCAGAGAGACAAAGAAAGAGTGTCACAGTCCAGGAGGAGAACATTTATCATGTTGAAATGAATCTAAATGGTTTCTGAGGATTGTCCTTTCCTGAGGTCCCTCTTGCCTAAGTGCTTCGTTTATGGCTCTGCTGTTTTGCAGCCTCTGCCAGTGAACACATCAGCAACTGGGGCCCTCAGGACAAATTAGGGGCTTCCAGCTGTTTACATTAGGTCATGTGTGAGGGGTCTCCATGTCTGGAGCTTCTGCTTCCTCCAGACCAGCGTGGGAGCAGCAGAAAGATGCATCATGCTACACGCTCTTCGGAGCAATCCTGGAGGAGCTTCTGCAGATTCTCTTCACCAAGAGTCCCAAAGGCTGTTGCTCATCAGCACAATGAAGTAATTATGGTAATATCAATTGTTGCAGGCAGCAAGGCCATAGGGCTCCACTTGGGGAAGAGGTTACAATGAGCTGGTACAAACAAGGCAATGGATCAATGTGCTCATGGACGTGCCTTATGGGCTCTGTCTGCCTTGGGGTCATCTGTGAGCTTAAGAGATGAAAATAGGAGAGACTTTTGTTTTGTTTTGTGAGGGGTTCATCTTTGTGGTAGGGCTAGAGGTCTCCATGCTGGCTTTCAAACCCTGAAGCTGTGTTTTATTAGGGCACAAAACCAGATCATGTCAGATTTTCTGGGTGGGATGGACTGAAAGAAGATAATCTACATATAAATCTCTCCCCTACTTGGTGGGCCATTTATTTCTCTTCCAATCTTGCTCTCAGCCTAGCAGTTTTTGGTGGTTCCTGGTTGCCACCAGCCCCACCCTGTCACCTCCCTCTGTGCTCCTAGGAAACTGATTTTCTGGTGCCTCTGTGGCTTGGGTGGGTGTTTGGTGCTGGGAACCTCCTTGTGTCCCATTTCTCCTGGCCAGGAGAGCTCAGGTGCTGCCTTCTCCCCTTCCCTCCAGGGTAGCAGTCAGGGGAACTTGCCATGTTACTATGGGAGAGACAGGCTCAAAAAAAGAGAAAAAAAGTGACTCTGCTCACAACATAAAGTAAGGAGCTGGTTTTTTTTTTTTTTATATAACTTTTAAGGACTTTTCAAAATAAATACTTACAAGTCATGTTGCCTTTTGTCAGAAGGGAAAACCCACCTCATTTGGACTTTGCAGCTTGTTTTGTTGCAAGTTACACTACACCTGACATAAATTTCAGGGTCTTGCTGCAGCATTACAGCTCTTAGAGGACCCAGGTAGATGTCAAATATATTTATAGCTGAGTATACTTTATAAATTTCAAGTTTTGGCCTTTGCTCTTCTTGGAGCAGGCAACACAATAATTCCTTCAGCCCATGCTCCAGCAGATATAAGGGTATATAAGCTATTACAAATTAGCACTACTTGTACATCATATTTTGCTTAAGGCTAATTTGGGATAGATTAAGACTTAAGTCCTCTGATTAAAGCTTAATGAAATGTGAGAAATTACAGAGTTAAATGGGAATGAGCCTCGTCTTTGTGAATGCAGATGATCTAGAGTACACTTTATAAAATATTTCCATTACACTGCTTTAACTAATGGATTTTCCAGCGTTTATATTTAGAGATAATTTGCTAGTCTGGCACTGTGATTACCTGGATAGTCAGACGTTTAGGAGAGAAATAAAGGTATTTTAGTTTCAGGGCAAAAACATCATCCTTAAGTAATGCAGATGCTTTTTGCCAAACTTGCTCCCAATTGCCTCAGGAGCTGAAACTTACTCTTTGAATAATGTTAGGAAACTAATTAAATCTCAAAGATGCAAGTAGAGGTATAAAATATACATGAAAACCATGTTGTGAGCCAAAGTTTTAACAGGACTTGCATAGTTTATCACCATTCCAGTCCATCATTGTCCCAGAGAGCAGTTTCTCTTGAATTATCTTCATTTGGCTTCAGTTTTGAGCTAGAAAACCCAACCAAAATGATTTCATGTTTGTGTAATATTTTAAACCTTACCTATCCAAGTGCCACAGACCCCAAATAATTCTTTCCTCTCATTTTCATAATGTGTGGGAGTAAAAAATTACCAGAAGAAATACAAATGGCTCTCCCCACAGAGATGTCAAGCAGCATCTCTGCTGCATTATTTATCCTCCTCTACAATGTGCTTGGGAGATTGAATTGATTGAAACCATGGGACAGGTCAGCAGCTGCACCAGAGAGCCCAGAGGGATGGGTGACTTGCTTTTCCCATCCTAGTGATGCTTGTAGGGGGGATCCAGCATCATGCCTCAACTGTCACAGCCTCAGAGGTCCTCCAAGATCCACCACCTGAGCTCCTGTGAGTCCTGCTAGCTGGGACATCTCTGGGCTGAGGTGATGCTTTCCTCTGTTGCTAGTGCTTGTTGTGATGGGATGCTCAGTGATGCAGTGGGAGATCCTGCAAAGCCTTTGGAGCTAGTTTTATTTTCTGCATAAGTGCAACTGTTGAGCTTTGATTCGTCTGAAACACAGAATCATGGAATGTCAGGGATTGGAAGGGACCTCCAAAGATCATCTAGTCCAGTCCCTCCGTGGAGCAGGATCACCTAGAGCAGGTCACACAGGAACACGTCCAGGCGGGCTTTAAACATCTCCAGAGAAGGAGACTCCACAACCTCCCTGGGCAGCCTGGTCCAGTGTCTGTCACCCTCACCGGGAAGAAGTTTCTTCTCATATTTAGGTGGAACCTCCTCTGTTCCAGCTTACACCCATTGCCCCTTGTCCTATCACTGGATGTCACTGAGAAGAGCCTGGCTCCATCCTCCTGACACTTTCCCTTAATATATTTATAAACATTAATAAGGTCACCCCTCAGTCTCCTTTTTTCCAAGCTAAAGAGCCCCAGCTCCCTCAGCCTTTCCTCACCAGGGAGATGTTCCACTCCCTTCATCATCTCTGTGGCTCTGCCCTGGACTCTCTCCAGCAGTTCCGTGTCCTTCTTAACCTGAGGGGCCCAGAACTGGACACAATATTCCAGATGAGGTCTCACCAGGGCAGAGTAGAGGGGCAGGAGAACCTCTCTCGACCTACTAACCACCCCCCTGTGTTGGATGAGGCTGGGCAGAGGCTCCTTGCAAGATGCTTTCTTCTGCATTTAAAGCAACATCTGATTGCCCAGGATCACTACAGCTCAATAATCAGGATTTCCTCTATAGTTTGGGATGAAAGTCACTGGTGCTCCCCAGCTGCTCTGCACTGTGCAATGCAAAGCAGCCATACACTTGGCTTAATGCAGAGATGTTAGGTTTGAACACTGCTTTGCACCACCAGTCAGAGCAAACCAATGAATCTGGTGCTGTGGAGCACTGGAGGAGCTCTTGTTATTGGTACCTTTCTCTTTCCAGATGAATTATCACCAAAACCATCTTCACTGCCCTGAGCAAAACCCAGGGAGCCTCCAGCAAAGCCGCCTGAGCATCCTCCCAAGGCAGATCAGGATGATTTTGTGCCTTCTGAGCTTTCTGAAACACCACAGAGGACACGAGGCAGCAGCCTGAGGAGGTGGAAGCTCCTGTGGTAGGAATCAAGCAGTGAAAACTCACTTAAATTCAATCATGAGTGCTGCATACAAAGTGTAGCTACAGAGAAAACAACTCCCAGCAGCTCTGGGGTGCATGTGAATTGTGTGTTGGCTTTTAATTCTGGAGGCAATAGGAGTGCTTAGGCGGCCAGCATCCACTTCAACACGATCAATCACAACGATACCTGGTGCATTGTTTCCAGATTAACTCATAAATTTGAATCAATTTATCCCCTCCCCAAAATAAATTAAAAAAAAATCAGCATTTAGCATTTCTCAAGTGGAGATTTGTTACGTTTCATTTCAGAAGATTTATGACATGAGCAAACTCACTTCCAGTGAAAAGTTCTTTTTAGGTCTCTACTGAGGTCTCGGAAGAGTTTTTAATTATATAAATGAGGTACAGAAAGAGAAAGCTACATGTGTGTTTTTGGTGCTGGAGCAATATTTTCACTGGGTTCAACACACATGTATATGTGGGACTGGGACTCCAGAGCACTGGCCCCTTGGGCATTTGCATCAACACATGTTTCTCAAGCAAACAGTTGCATAATTGTATTTATTTATTGAATTTCCTTGTAAAGAGCAGTTTTCCTGTCTGAGAAAAAAAGTTTTTCATGACAAAAGGTCTAAGCAAATCCAGTCGTGTTTTCAGGGTTTATTACTACTCGGGGAAAAACATTTTATTAGGGCTTTTATTCCCTTACAAATGTTGAATAGGATTTCTGGGCGAGTTGTGTTTGTTTTCTGAAGCGTGCTTAATTTCAGCTTAACCATTGGCCACGACTTCTTCATTACCATTCCCAGTAATGGGCTTGCATACATTACCATTCATTTCTACATCCCCAGGAAGATTTTCAGCAAAAAAAATGAGCATTGCATTAAATACCCCATTTTCTACAGGAAGGAAAAGTTATGGGCAATTAAGGATGCAAGCACCCAACTCCCAGTGATGTCAGAGGGCTGAGAAAAGGGGAAAATGCTTTTTATTTGACATATTCCCTCACATAACTTGTCATTTCTCAGTTTTGTTTCTTTCAATGAATAACCTGAAAGCGACTTAGTTTTTTAAACTCAATTTGTAGCCAGCAAATTACTCCCACAGAAGCTAATGAATGGAAGGGGGAAGGTTTGGAGGTCCTTGTGGGGAAGGTTCAGGTGTTACTGGTGAACTCAGGAGTGTGGAGCCCTGCTTGGTGCTCCAGAAAGCCTGGAGACTGAAATATAACCAGTGTCAAACCAACATCTAGGTGTCGAGGACTTCTGTCCTTGGAAACATGAGCAGGACTTTACCTATGTAAAACTGGAGGTGAATCAGCATTATGTCCATGGAGTTAAATGACACTCCTGATCTCCCTCTCTAGATGAACCATAGAATGGTTTGGGTTGGAAAGGACCTCAAAGATCATCTAGCTCCAACCCCCCTGCCATGGCAGGGACACCTCCCACTACATCAGTTGCTCACAGCCCCAGCCAGCCTGGCCTTCCAAATGTCCAGGGATGGGGCTTCCAGCACCTCTCTGGGCAACCTGTGCCAGTGTCTCCCCACCCTCATGGGGAAGAACTTCTTCCTAACACCTCATCTGAAGCTCCCCACCTCTAGTTTTGACCCATTCCCCCAGTCCTACCACTCAAAACTTGGGCAGAGAACTAGACCTTGACCTGTCTGTAGAGGGAGCTAAGAAAGGGAGTCATAAGGTATGTAAAAACAGGGGCCATTTGATTCACCAGATCTCTGTGGGACTGGAAACATGGGATTTCTTGGTCTCCTCCAATGCCAGAACCCAGATAGAAATCTCAACTCTCTCCAGCACAAGCTTGGCAAGGGGTGAAGCCATCTTGATGTACAGATGTCAACTTGGAAATCATTCATTTTTAACATAAATGAGACTTTCTGCCTCCCACTTCATGTAACCTTTGCTAGCAATTAGTTAGTTAGAGGGTATTTAAGTACAGAAAAAGAGTAACTTCTTGGTAGGCTGGCTGTGAATGGTCAATACGACTGAGATGGGGAACTAGGAAAAGGAGAGAGACGTTTTATTCCCACTTCTGGCACTGATTCAATCTCTCAGCATCTCATTTTCTTGACTTGTAAGATATGAGGCTGCTACTTTGCAGGGTGCTTTGAGTTATAGGAGGGAAAATTGTGATTTCTGTTTGAAGCTGTGTGAAGGAGCAGCCATGCACATCGGCAGAGAGATGGACCTCCTGTGTGAAGCCATCCATATGCACATAAAGCTGTACCAAAGCCAGTGGGGAGGGCTGAGGAGGTGGAGTTGCTTCAGAATGACATTAGTCACACACAGACCTCACAAAGGGTTTAATTCTTCTTGTTTGCTTGCTTGTTTTGTTTTTTTTTAACCTAGGATAACCGGTATCACAAGTAGATTAATTCAAATAATCTCTTTTGCAAGGGATGAAATTCTATTAGATGTCAATGAGGTAAACCCAAAAAATAACCAGCCTTTTGGGGAGGGCTTCAACCTATGGAGTCACCCTCTAGAAGAGAGATGGATGGGTGCTTCAGCTGAGGGAATATGGTCTTGGGAGGCAAATTCAAAAGCATAATACTAAGCACCAGAAAGTAGCATTTCTAAGAGCCTGTACAAGTGTGTGGTGGCCATACCTAAAAAGAACATCTGCTAAGCAAGCTGGGGGTTTCAAAGTTCATCTAGTCCAACCCCCCTGCACTGAGCAGGGACTTCTGCAACTAGAGCAGGTTGCTCAGACCCTGAACCTCACCTGGAATCTTTCCATTGACAGGGCTTCTACCACCTCTGTGGGCAACCTGGGCCAGTGTCTCACCACCCTCAGTGTCAAAGATTTCTTCTTTTAAATTAAAACCACCACCCCTTGTCCAGTTGCAGCAGACCCTGCTAAAAGGGTCTGAGCTCAAGATGAACAATTTCACCTACCACCAGCCCCCCAGGACGTTCCCTCTGCAACAGAGCCCAAGTTAAAGCCTGAAGTCCTATCACAAGTGAACCTCCAAGAGCTGCTGTGGTATCTGCTCTACACATCTGTTTATGACAAACAGCTCTAAACCACCAGACAAGCAAAATAACTTGTCAGCTCCATTTTCCTCTGGGACAATCTGTATTTAAGAGCCATCATTTTGCTGTAATTAAAGTTTTACAGTGAGTTTTAGAGCTGCACGCTCAGAATCTGCAAGAAGAGCAGAAGGCACAGCCCTGCTCAGGATCACGCAGGGTTTCCACTGATCTTCTGGCAGGAGGCACATGGCACCAACCATGGGAGGAGCATGCAAAACTGTGGAGGCTGAGTTAAGAACATTTAGACATCTGGACATTCCATGAAGCCATCAGGGAAAAATCCAAACATCAGTGGTGGCCGTGTAGTGGTTTAGTTCTCCAGGAACATCAAAGCAGCTTCTTCCATCTGTTACACCATGTGGAAGGCTAGTTCAAGGCTAGTCACTCATGATGAGGGGCATGATGTGATAGGGTGAGGGTCCATAATATGATATCTGGCTTAGCTGGTGCTGGGGATGCTTTCCTGTGGTGGTTGGCTTTGAAAGCATCTCCTCTTCGACAGCGAATGGGATGGATTAATCCTCCCCTGCCACAGGGACAGCATCTTAAAATAAACACCCATAACCAAGGCTGCTATAAATGGCAGCATAACCAAAGAGGGTTTCAGCTTGCAATTACATTTTTTTTGTGCTAACCACTTCTGGACGGGGAATCCCAGCCCTTGCTTTGGGTTCTCTAGATCTTTTCCCTCCTCCCTGTGCTCTATTTCTGCAGGTCCCATCCCTGACCATGGGCATGCTGGGCTTGCCTACCTGCTCCTACAGCCATCAGCACTGCTTGTCTGGTTGGTAGCCAGCCCTCCCCTGATTTTCTGGGATGCAGGAAGAGAAAGGCAAGAAGCTGGAATGACTCAGAAAGGAGGGAAAAGGATTGTGTGGGGTTTTCACACCCTCTCTGCATGGCAGCCACTCACATCCTCTGGCTGCCCCAAAGCGAGCAGCTCGTAAAGAGATGGGAGTCTCTGCAATCCACACCAGCCAAGGGCGTGTTGGTTTGCAAAATAACAAGGAATTATGATTTATGTGGTTTTTTTAGTGCATCGGGAAAAGAAATATTGCAAGCAGGACCTAAAATGTCTTCTTTGTAAAGACAATGTTTAAATTTTGCCATAGAGAAGCTGCAACTAAGAGATAAATCTAAGAGATAAAGCCACAAACTGAGAGATAAATCCACAAGTGACAAATTAGAGGTATTAAAATCAGGCAGAATAGGAAGGCTTCCAGCTTTACTTAGCTGAGGTGGATTTATCTGAACAGGCTTTCCATCTCAGTTGAAAAATGAGGTGATGTAAGAATCCACCATGGGAATGTGGCAGGTATCACAAAATTAGCTTTCCATCTTCAGATCAGTGCAGGCTCCCTTTTAGGCAGGGAAAGAAGCTCCTCAATCCCTGACTTTTCCCCCACATGGGCACTGGGAACCATCCAGATCTTGTTGCTTAAGTCCCAACGACAAATCCCCAGCAACTTCCAGCCTGATCCTTGAAGTTCTGGTCCCAAGCACTGAAGAGCTGATGGTGAAGCTGCCTCAGTGATGGGGACCCTGCCCCTTTCGTAAATGAATTATGAGAGTTTTTAATTCTGCAATCACACCATCTTCCCCAAATAACACAATGGACCCACAAGTAGTTTTGTGATGCCTTAAATCAAAATGCCAAAAGTCCGAGGGGTTTGATCTGTGAAGATACCCAGAAGCTTCCATCTCTGTGTATCAGCTCCTCACCCTGGGTATCAGGCACTGATTTCAGCAAAAAGACCCTGACAGAAATAAATGTCAGCAGAAAATCTGTAGCTCTGCAACACAAAACTTGGAAAAAATCGATGCATCTCATACCTTGGGGGAAATAAAGGAATCTACCTGAATCTCAGCAAAACTCCACACCTCAGCCAAAGGTTTTCACCCTCTCTGGTTGCAAAGTGTCCTGGTCAGGATATTTAGTGCATACCCACAAACAAATTGAGCTGTGCAGGCTCCCCCATGCTCTGCTTTGTCCCTATGGACTGAGTTTCCTACCCCCAACAGCAATAAAACATCCCAGGCTGCCCTGACCCACCAAAAGGTGAGAAAAAAAGGTTGTGTTTTGAATACTAGTGTATACAAGGTGATGAGTAGGTTGGGGTTTTACTGCCTATACAAGAGCAGACTCACAAATCCACTGCTTGTCTGTACAGCTTGTTCACCCACTCAAAAATATTCCTGATAAAAACCCAGACAGGTTTATTGCTTGCTAATTTTAACTCAAATTACCTCCAAGTTTACTTGTTTGGAAACAAAGCTCAGCTGATTTTAAAAAAACAACAGAAATGTGTTAAGATTTTAGCAAATATACTTGGCGGGTTTTGTTCTGGAAGAATTTCCTTTATAAAAAAACCCAGGCTGCATTGTTGTTGGAAATAAACAGGATGAATGTTTACAAATGGTTGAGGTCCATAGGAAGTTTTGGTTTGGGCAGGACGTTTTCATTCCACCCATCAAAGAGCTGCAATAATTCTTCCACTCCTCTCTTTTCATGGCAGTAGAATCAAGTCAGCAGATAACTGATAACTACAAAATAATACACAGAGTAAAATTAGATCCTCATATACATACACGTAACAGGACTTGACCCCATCAGCATCTTGGAGGGTACATATAAATGAGAATATGGTGATTTAATATTCACTGATGTACGAGGGCGAGCTTTTACACACTGCAGAAGTAGGAGAAATATTCCACATGCAGCTCACATATTTCATTTAACAAGAACAACATATCTGGGGAGGCAAGGTCAATAGCTCCACTGCTGCCAGCCCTCCCTGGTGCAAAGCAGGCAGCTACAGCTCTTTTCTCAATGAGAAAACCTCACTTCTGGGAAAATGACATCATGAGGGTTGTGTAGTGATCACCCAGGGCAGTGCAGTGTTCTTCTGCTCATCACTGTGCTCGTGGAGCCAGGCCAAGCTGAGCGGTGATGTTCAAAAAGGACCAGCAGATCCAAGATGGGGATTGAAGCCAGGTTCCCCCAATGAGGCCATGAATTCATAGCTCCAACAACAGCCTGAGTTTTGACCTCCTGATCTCCACCTCTACCGTCTGGGCACACGCCGCGTATCGAGAAAACAAGAGCTTATCCCCAAAGGGGTTGAGATGTTCTCACTGCATGATGAGTATTCATCTGCTGTTGGACTTGTCAGATGATACACATTCATCCGTGGCTGGACCTGCGTGACTCCTTAAAACAGCCTCTGCTGAGTCCCTGGAGCTGAGGCAGAAATAGGAGAGTGGAAACACTTCCATCTCTACCTTCTTGGGCTGAACAGCAATGGGAGGCTCTGTTACCTTGTACATGCTTCCAGAATTCCACTGCAGGCAAGGAGGCTTTTATTTTCATGTCTGAGGTAAACACAGTGGAAGGAAAAAGAGACATTTTGCCAATGTTTGTTTAACCCCACTGCCTGATAGCCTGCAACTATCGCACAGGGAATTGCACCGTGTGCCAGAACTTGATGAGAACAGTGCTTCAAGATCAGCTCAGAGTGTGGGTGGATCCTGCCCCAAGACGTGGGGTTTTTTCTCACTTGAACTAGAATTCACTTACTGGAGAGTCTACTCACACTGCTGGTAAATTCTGTGTACTTAGGACAAGGTTAAAACAAAGGTTATGAGGACTAGAGGCATGCCCAGTTTAGTAGCAGTGGCATTTCTGGGGCAACTTTTGGAGTAGATCACATCAGAGCAGTAATTAACTCTCTGTTATTTATGATTGAGTCAAGTATTTGATGTGAGTGAAAGACATAGAAGAGTTATGACTGACAGCCTTCCATCATCACAAGCTGCAGAAGCAGTTGTAAATGAGATACCCAGCATGTTGGTCTTGTCAAGCAGATGTCATCAGACATCTGTTCAGATAGCTGGGATTTGAGATCTACAACTGGGGAGGACTTTCACCATGAAGAAGTGTTGGCAGCTCTTCTTCAGCCTAGGAGATGAGCTGGCAGAAAGTGTGGTGGTTGGCTCCATGCCCAGGTGCAGCATAGCAGGAGCTAGTCTGGTGAGCTCTGGTCAGCAAGCAATTCCAAACAGATGATGGAGTAGCACAGCTAACAACTGAGCTTTCTCCTGGAAAGGATCTGGCCCCGTCAAATTGAAACTAACTTTAAAAACATGATTCAAGCCATGAACGTCCCAGTGATGGGGTCTAGAGACCAAGTCTTTTGAGGAACAGCTGAAGGAACTGAGGTTGTTGAGCCTGGAGAAAAGGAGGCTCAGGGGAGACCTTCTTGCCTTGACAACTCCCTGAAAGGAGGTTGGAGTGAGGTGGGGGTCAGTCTGTTCTCCCACGTAACAAGTGATGGGACAAGAGGAAATGGCCTCAAGTTGCACCAGGGGAAATTTAGGTTGGATATTGGGAAAAATTTCTTCCCCAAAAGGGTTGTGAAGGGCTGTCCCAGGCTGGGCAGGGCAGTGGTGGAGTCCCCATCCCTGGAGGGGTTTCAAAGCCACGTAGATGTGGTGCTGAGGGACATGGGTTAGTGGTGACCTGGGTTAATGTTTGGACTCGATGCTCTTGAAGGTCTTTTCCCACCTAAACGATTCGATGAGTCTACGACATTTTAACTGGCTTGAGGATTATCCAGAGAGCAGCAAACACGCTGCAAAATCCCCATCTTCCCCTCACATCTGTGATAAGTTAATGCCATGTGGTATCTGCATAATACATTTGCTCACAGTTTATTTCTGCTGAGGTCAACCCACGATACAGCAGCAGCTTGTTTTTGAAGCTCCCTTGAATCATCTCAAATATTTGCTGAGGAAACTCTATAACCCCACCTACGTGGGTGAGCTCTGCAGCTGCACAGCAGTGCAAGGGGAACACCTCCAGCATGGGGCATTGGGAAGCCCCAGCTCTCAATCACCCTACATTGGTTGATATCTCTTCTAGGGTCAGGAAAAAACCTCCCAAGCCTTTCTTTTTGGGTGCAGGATAAACAGATATTGCACCAAGCACCTTTTTGACATCTATGGAGAAGAGTGATGGGAAAGCAGGAACCCACCCTGAAAAAACAATTGTTCTGGCATGGCTCTAAGTGATTGCTTTAAAAGCTGTGCACAATTTGTCTTCCCTTCCCAGGTAGTTCCCAAGAGGTTAATCAGTGCAATATTTTTTGTTAATCTTCTGTCAGGGAGGAAGATTGGAATATATAGACCCCAACGATCTCAGATTCTAGGTTCTTAAATAAACTTGAAGTAAATCTATTTAAAATCAAGAGTATTTCTTTTTTTCCATTCTCTTTAGAGCAACACTGTTTTCCCCAGTTGGAAAGTAACATTTGAAAGCTGCTGATGGAGAGGAGAAACCTTGGAAATAGTCTGTCATAGAGATCACGTGGAGGCTGAAAAACCCCCTCTCAGATAACTACACTGAAGCATTCACATGGGAGGAGCACATCAACTGAATGAAGTGATATTTTCCACAGCTCCAGGCCTGCTATACAATGCAGTGTCTCCCCACCAGCATCTGAGAAAAGCAGGCTAAAAATAACTGGTATGCAGATAAATACAGGGATGCTAAGTACAAGGGGTTGTTACCAGGATCTTTGGAGCCCTTGGTTGTGAAAATCCCAATGTTTTAGCACCATGCAGCCCAAGTACTGAAATTACCCAGTATTTTTAGAAGGTATTTTGCACCACAAGTAGCCCATTAGAAATCAGGCATCTACAATATGCCCAGAGTGGCAGCTAAAGGATGCAGACTGGAGCCTATTCTTAGAGGGACACGTTATCAGGCTTGCAGCCAAGGGTTCACCTCATTTTTGGGGAGTGCAAAGCATGGACACCACCACCCTGGTAGGAGTTTGGGCCATGGTACTGGGGAGTTGCAGAGCTATGAGAGCCCTTATTCAGCTCTGGACACAAGGTAAAAGGTAAAGCCTTTATCACAGCACACAGCTCTGAGCATCTCATTTTCCAAATGGGCCTAAAATTGTTATAAAAGATGCTTTTAGGCACTTTTCTGGAGCCATATGCACTATTTACCATGATGCTCCCTGCAAGGGGCTCTGAGGGGACTATAAAAGCTACAGAAATGACCTTCAAAGTTTTTCTGTGTGTTAGATACTGAAGTTTAACATCTTGAGGAACTTTTGGGCCAAGCAATGTGTCTGGAGAACAGGGCAAAGGATTGTGCAGGTGGTCAAAATCTATTTGTTACCCCCACAAACCTGTGTTAAACCTCTATTTAAAAAAGATGCTCTCCCCAAACTGCTTCTCTTGACTTCTTTTCCCATAGAATTCTTACACTTAGAGGTTATTCTGGTTCAGTCCTGGGTGAGGATGGAGCTGTGAATGGGCAAGAGGCTGAAGTGTCTTCTCCATCATGGGCATCACTGGTTCTCCACCACCAGCCACTTCTCTGCCTCTGGGCTTGTCCTCTCCTTGTTCAATGCCTTGCTGGTCATTTAAAGGCTGATGTCCAAATTCAGCACCTTTTAGTAGTGAATTATACATATAATTATGCACGGACCACTCTACAAATAGGATTGTGTGATAGTAATTTTCAAATTTCAACTCATTTACACAAAATCCATCAGCTTGCCAGGATCCTACTATAGACAGCAAAGGGAGGGGACCTGGTTATATGAAATGTTAGGAATTAAAATCAACACTTCTCTAGAAAATATTCAATAAAAACCAGTCCTTTGGGCAAGGAAAAACCCCATTTCTTCCACCATTTCACAAAGGTTGTTACCAAAGCTGCAGGAACTTTTAAGCAGGTTGCCAAGGTTTGTATTCAGAATTTGAAGACATTTAATTAATCCAAAGGTTTTGACTGAAATCCCTGATTCCTCCAGTGCCCAGAAGGTTATGGAGTGATCACCAAGGTGCTCTTGAGTAGAACACGGGGGAATATTGAAAATATTTGTTTTTCTCCACCAGTAATTACTGCCTACAGAGTTACCATTAAAGAAAGCAATTGCAGACTGGTGGGTTTTGAATAGCACATGGAACCATAACACCAGGTAATGTTATTTAATTGCAGAGCTGTAACAATACCCAGCATTTCAGCAGCCTCAGGATAGAAGTCTTAGTTCAGTAACCTTTAAGATTTGTTATCCTTTGCTTTATCAGTGAGTTGTAACATCGTCTAGGTGGTTATCTCTACGAGGCTTAAATTTCCAATCTATTAAAGTAAATTCAGCAATCTATTATTTCTAGGCCATTGAGGAAAGGTTAAAATGAGAATTATACTGGAGGGAATAAGTTCTGTTCCAAGTAGGGGTTGAAAACATCTCGGTAGCAGAAAGCAGAAAGAAGCAGCACTTATCAAGGGAAATGAAATGACTGATAACTATTGATTAAAGCAGCTTGAGTGAGGTAACGTGAAAGGATTTTTTTTTTTCCCCCACTAATGCAATGGAGAATTTTCAATGCATGATTTAGCTCCTATCTCCCAGCTGCTTTTGTGAGGCCGAGTTAGACTTTCAGCACTATGTTACAGGAAGGGAAAATTTCATTTTCAGGAGTACACATCTTTGCACAGCCATTCCCCTGATTTAAACGGAGCTACGTGGTGCAGGAGAAGCAGCAAATACAGGTAGAACAGCAGCTAACCCAGCTGAAGAGATTCTTCAATAGTAAGAATCCCAGCTGGAAAAATCACCTTCACAATTTAAACCTATGTACCTGTGATGGGCAAAAATGACAGTGCTGTACCTGAGCCAAGCTGAGGGTCATTTAGTTGACTTGTGGGCTGATTGAACAACTTGTGCCTAGTGCAGCACTGGCCTTTGTGTCATTGTGGTGATTGTCCCCCTGGACTTGGCACTGGGGAGGCCACACCTCAAATCCTGGGGTCAGTTTTGAGCTCCTCATTCCAAGAAGGACATTGAGGGGCTGGAGCATGTGCAGAGAAGGGCAACGAAGGGTCTAGAGCAGGAGTGTGGTGAGGAGCAGCTGAGGGAGCTGGGGATGGAGAAAAGGAGGCTCAGGGGAGACCTTCTGGCTCTTCACAACTCCCTGAAATGAGGTTGGATCCAGGTGGGGTTGGGCTCTTTTCTCAAACAACAAGCAATGGCATGAGAAGAAATGGCCTCAAGTTGCACCAGGGGAGGTTTAGGCTGGATATTAGGAACAATTTCTTCCCCAAAAGGGTTGTGAAGGGCTGGCCCAGGCTGCCCAGGGCAGTGGTGGAGTCCCCATCCTTGGAGGGGTTTCCAAGCCATGTAGANCTTGTTCCAAAACAAATCACTCAGTCAAGGAATGTGTTTTTTCACATAGTAAAACTGCTCAGTCGCTGGTAGGGGGGATGAATGGCACGTTCAGTGGAAGGAACCACCAGCCTGGGGCCACTGGAGGTGAGTCTGGAGGAGGTGGAGGTAGGGGGAGTTTTATAGGAGGGCTGAGAGTCTCGTTTTAGGCAGAGGGAGGAGGAAAATGGGTATTTCATAGCCTGGCACCTCCAAGATTTCACTATGTGTTCATACATAGGCTGTGGTCTGTAAAAAAAATGGGTAATATGTCAGATGTGCACAATATAGATGTATAATAGTGTAATATAGACTGAGAGAGTTGGGGTTGTTCAGGCTGGAGAAGAGAAGGCTCCAAAGGGACCTTATTGTGGCCTTCCAGGATCTGAAGGGGGCTACAAGAAAGCTGGGGAGGGACTTTTTAGGATGTCGGGTAGTGGTAGGACTGGAGGGAATGGGTCAAAAGTAGAGGTGGGGAGATTCAGATGAGACGTTAGGAAGAAGTTCTTGCCCAGGAGGGTGGGGAGACACTGGCACAGGTTGCCCAGAGAGGTGCTGGAAGCCCCATGCCTGGACATTTGGAAGGCCAGGCTGGATGGGGCTGTGAGCAACTGATGTAGTGGGAGGTGTCCCTGCCCATGGCAGGGGGGTTGGAACTAGATGATCTTTGAGGTCCCTTCCAATCCTGACAGTTCTATGGTTCAGCTACAATATCTCTATAGAAGGAGACATGTCACACCCACACAGTGCCTGCTCCTTAATTCAGTTTTCTCCTCTTTTTACGTAGCCACGGAGCTCTTCTGTAGAGACAACCACCATGTGAACATAACTGCCGGCCCTCTTTGGCTCTACTGCTATTTTTAAGGCACTCTAATCATTTCAAAAGACAGCCAAGCCCTTCTAGCTTCATCCCCCAGCATCATCCCAGTGCCCTACCCACCACCCTGGCCTCAGGGCTCACCACCCCCAGTCTCCTGCCAATAGGGCTTGTGTGACAGCTCCTCCGGGCAGTGTTTTTCTCACAGGTCACGCTCCCATCAAGTTATTCTTGCTTCTGATAATATTTTTCACAGCTGCATTTCATTTATTTATTTTTTTTCTGAGACAGATGAGACTTTAGAGGCAGAGGCTTTGCCTTCTGGGATCATCCCTGTGGCTGACAGAAGGTGGAAGATGGATATGGTTTATGATCTCCTGCATAAGGAAGAGAGAAAAAGAGAGCAACAGATCTCCAATGATGTTTTCATTCTTTCTTCAGGAGATCAAACAGCTCCTCGTGCTCCCCCTGAGCTGCCTGGATCCAGGGCTGGAGCTGGAAGGGACGTGCAAGAACATGAGGCAAATAGATGACAAACTGTTTCAAAAGAGGACATCCCAGCCTTGCTCTGTATCCTCCAGATGTTCTTCTGAAGCTCTTGCAAAACACCTCCTTTGTAGATACCCCAAACCTAGGCTGGGCAGGGATGGGTTGGGTTTAGCCCAACTCTGTGAATAGTGGGAGTCTTCTTCCCCCTCCTCTGCATCCTGAGCATCCAAAAGGCAGATCCAAGCTACATTTATTTTTTTTTTCCAGAATGAAAGACACCATCTGTGGCATCTCCTCCTGTTTGTGTCTGCTGCATCTCTGCAGACTGAAAACTGTCGTGTGTGTCAACGCCGAGCCCTCTCCAGTTGATGAACTTCTGTGGTGGGTTGTTGGGTTTTTTTTTTTCACAGGCATGACTCACATAATAGTGCAGAGAGAAAAAAAGTAATTTCCAATTGCAGGGCTATTTCTGAACGTTCGCCTGGCACCTGGGTTGGAATCTTGTCTCAAAGAGAAAGTGTTAGGTCCACAATACCCAAAGGCAGATGTCCTGATGAATTCCTGACAGGGAAGGCTGAGTGGTAATTCATCTGGCAACTCGAGGAGGACTCTGCACCTCTCTTCCAGATAATTGAACTTTAATTTATTTAAATTTAATGGAAAACCATATGGAGAGGAACAGAGAGCTAATTTAAAGTGGTGCTCAAAGCAATCAATATGTTAACAGATTCCTTCCATTTTTCACACTCGGTTGCTGAAAAAATGTTTTAAAATGTATGGGTTTTTTAACTGGTTTTATGAAAACACGGGGGTTCTGGCATGTTGTGTTCAAAACTCAGGAGCCAAAATAAGCCTCTGTTGTGAGAAGGAAAAAGCACAAATCATTTTATTAGGAGTGGCAATGACAACTGAGTTCTCTTTTATCAAATATTACATATTTCTGAAGCCTTCCAGGAAGACACGTATAAACCCTAAAGGCTTCAACCACTGGCCCTCATATGGCCCAGAAATAAAAGCAATGAAGTAGTTGTATGAATTTTATTAACAGATTGAAATCGGCAATAAGAGCACATGGAGGAGCCCTTGATGAAGGAGGAGTAAATACAGATTGGGGTTGAAGAATGCAGAATTACCAGTTGTGCACATCAAAGATGAGAGACAAACTTTTATCACTTTTCATGTTTTCCTTGTTCCTCTGGTGCATCTCGAGGTCAATTCTTTCCATTGAATAGACTTTCAACAGATTTTTCCATGGCAGGTTATGTAATACTAGGCTTTTACTCTTAAATATTTGTCTTCTCCCACTGACCATCTCCTGTCCCACCTTCAAATGCTTGTATTGTTTTGCTCACAGCAAGGTACAACTTAATTTAGTTAGAAATTAAACAAGCTGTGGGCAATTTAAAAAAGAATAAATGTTCTAATTATATATATATATAAAATAAAACATTTTAGTTTAGTTTAGTTTGTTTCAGTGATATCAGAAAGCTGCAATCTTGATATGTGCAGTTTGTAATTCACATTATGGCTTCGTCTTTGTCAAGCTTGAAGAGATCAAACTGCAAAAATAAGGGAAATCTTGTTCTTTCCAAAAGTTTAACAACTTGAGGTTGTTAAGAAGGCTGGAAGCTGAGAGGAGCAGCTACTCCCTGCAATGAACTTTTAGCAACCCGTGCAAAATCCCATGGAAATTCTATAAATAGACTCCAGTCTAACCTCATTGAAGGCAGGTCTGGCTTCTCTGTGGCTTTTTAAAAAACAAATTATTCCAAGCAGCAATTTTTTAAAAGGTTTTGTGGGTTGTTTTTTTTTTTGTAAGCAAATGATCCTGCAGACTTTTTCATTATCTGAAGCCTGGAATTAATTTCAGATTTGCCAAGTCCTCTCCCAGAAAGTTATTAGCATGGTGGAACAGCTCTGCAGAGATTAATAGCTCCAAAGGAAAAGGAGCAAATAATGGCTAAAGTAACTTTTATTTGAAAAAAATGTAACATTTCTTCTCATTCTTCATATCTTTCCCCCCTGGATTTGTTCTCTCTTGGGACAGTCTTGACTATAGAGAGAGAGAATTAGAATTCTGAGGCCCTGCAAACTCTGCTTATTTCTTGCAAGATCAATGTAATGGTAAAATTCATGGAAGTCAGATGAAAATGAAGGACTCTTTTAAGTAAAATGCATCATAAAATGGATGTAATTAAAACATTTGTCTTTTGGTAGCGAGCAATTTCACCTACAGCAAAGTGTAGAGGAGCTGGAAATTACACTTTCTACCAGCTTTGTAAGACCCTATGAAAAAAAAGTCATTATGATCAGCATGAAAAAACTTCAGGCCACTAAAATTTCAACCAATATGTGGTGTGAGAAGCTCATTTGATATCCAGTGTGGACCTCCCTCCCAGGTCATCTCTGCCAGGTGGAGCTGAAGGGATGCCCCTTCCTGAGCTGAGCTCTGATGGTTGGGTAGCTTTGACCCACCACGTTATCTGCATCCTGAAAATATTTCTGAATACAGGTCAGGGTGGCATCACAAATGCCAAATATTCTCCAAATATTCTCCAAATATCCCAGGTCAAAGTGGGATCAGTCTGTGCTGATTTGGAAAAAGGTGATTCAAAAAGTCCTCGTAGTCTTTTGAGCAACCAGTGGTCAGAAGAACAGAATTAACTAATATCCTAAATATGGTTCAATCAAAATCCATCAACATCTACTCCACAAACCTCCTTGTGGGGAAAACCATCTTTCAAAGCCTTTAATTTCTAACTTGAGGCTTCCATCTGTTCTGTCACCAAATCCCACCCAGAAAACTGCCAAGATCCATCTTAAAGCAGTTGAGTTTCCTTCTTCCACCACTGTGCTTGATAGAGGGTTTCTAAAATTCATCACGGTGATTAGAGGCCTCCTAATTCCACACTTAAATGTATTTAAGGCCTATATGTCTATATATAGGTATCTAGATATCTCTCTCTGTTTGATCTCCTGCTACCCTTCCACTCAGAGAATTCTTCTGGCTATGCCCAGATGATTTTTACAGAAAATTATCATCTCCTTCTTGGTCTGTAACCTCCTGGCTTTCCCTGTGATACCTGAGGAGCAGAGTTAGTTAAACCACAGGCTTTGGCTGCAAGATCTGAGCTGATTTTATTTTACACTCTTCCTGCAGTTCTCATAGACCAGTCCCCTCTGACACTACCCTTCTTAATATTTTTTTGTGGAAAATTGAGAGAATGTTGCTTTATTTGCTAAGCAGAAACCTTGTGCCAATAATGATGATGACCTTATGAAATTAGTGTTGCAAGTGGCTGAAATTGTGAAAGGAGCAGGCAACGAGAGGATCTGAAACAATTAATTTGCATAGGATTTCAAGGGCTAAATTGGTATTTGTGTTTTCACATGGGGAGTAGTGAAGTGGTTTCTTTTATTGATTTGAGTCCTGTTAGAGGACTACACCCAAACGTTGAATGTCCTGTAAATTAAAATACCTGTCAAACAGTGGTTGGGGGAGGAAGGGGTAAAGGAGCTTTGACTCCTTGTGTGCACAGCCCCTGGGAACTTCACATTTCAGTGTATGGAGCTATGGTAAAGTAATTTGACCTTGCCTTAGTGGCTCCAGAGGGGCCCCAAAAATACTCTGAGCTTAGTAAAGACACTAAAGTCTCTCCAGAAGGTGTGGCTGACATCACATAAAGCTGCTGGTGACTTCCTTAAGCTGCACATGGGATTAGAAAAAGGTTGTGTATATGTGCTCCAGTGTCATCTATCAACAGTAGAGCAGGTATGAAAATTCCATGTACAGTCTGAAGGCAGCACGATGCCTTGATGTGTTGGGTCCCACCAGGGCCATGTCCTGCCATTATGCTTGTGTCTGCGTTCCTATAAAGTGCTTCTGACTGAGGCTTTTTAATATCCTAAAGAGCAACGGTGAACATTAGTGAAATAGTGAAGATATCATAGTTTCTCCCATAAGTGCCTTGGTGCCTGGGTGCATTTTCATAATTAAAACAAAGAATGCAGCATAAGAAGCAGTGCTAATGGATGACTCCCCTCACCCTTTACAACCAAGCACCATCTGTCATTTGCAAGGAAAGCTTTTCAACTACCTTCCTTCTTTATTAGAATTTATTATTTTATAGTTCCATGGCAGAAAGCCTGTTCTGGTTCCCAGGGTAAAACTTGGGATAAATAAATCAAGTGGTGCAGAAAAATGTCAGATGTCTGATGAGTAGAGTAATGAGTGTCGCTGGCACATATTTTTGGAAGACCTTGCTGGAGTTGAGAAACCCCTGCCCTGACTGACCCTCCTTCTACCATATTATTTGGATTGTCCACAAATCCTTCCCTCCTGCAGGATTTCCTTCCCAGCTTCTGAACCTTCACCCTGGCCTGGTCCTCACCTTCACGTCTGCTGAAAACAGAAATAAGAGCAGCCTCTCGCTGGCCCTTTCCAAGCTGTACGGAAAAATTGGTTGGTTCCCTGTGATTCATTGTTGTTTTCCTTTTTTTTTCTTCCTCAGCGTGGGCGTATGTGTTAGACACTACCTGGCAGAGAGAAAGGCAAAGGAAGGAGGAGAGGTTGGGGAGTGGATCTGAAGCTGGAGGAGGGTGGGACTCTCGACATGTCAAAGGAACAGTCTCTGTTCCTGGGTCTCACTCTGTTTTTGCTCCTTTTGGGGAATAAGGAAAGAAAAAAAAAATCCTGGTTTCTCCAAAGCTGACACATTTTCAATCCATTCTCTTTGAATTTTCTGGGGGCAATGCTGCCAAGAAGAGCATCTGTCCTCCAAGCAGACAGCCAAAGTCAAGCAGTGCTCCCCTCACAAAGGCGACAGGAACAACGGTTTCATCAGCAGATGAAGCTGGAGACCACGTAACCCTCCTCCCAGATTAATAAATTTGTTTCTACCTTATTTTCTATTTCACTTTCTAACCCTAGTTTTAACTGTGCTGCCTCAATGCCACAGGCTTTTAATATACTTGTCATGTAGCTCCTTGCCCTCGTTATACAGACAGAGAGACCCCGATCTCTCTTGTGAGACCTGTGGCCACCACTTTACAGATCTGGACTTGGGTGGCACACTCAAAGATGGCGAGCAGGGGATCAGACCTGGGCTTTCCATGACCACCACGGATGGAGCAGATCAGAAATACCCCATCCAACACAGAGCATAAATACTCAGCCACCACGTTCTGCAGCACCAAGAGGTTCCCATCCCTGGGTTAATATCCACCCCTTGCCCATGTGGAGTGGCTGGATGGCTGAGTCTCCCCATGAGTGCAGCTTTTCCACCCCTGTTCCCAGCACCCCAGCCCTCCATGGTCCCTGGTTCCAGCACAAAGCGGCCGTTTCTTGTAATGCACAGCAAGAAATTCCTGTGGTGCTGTTTCAAAGTGCCAGCACATGTGGACGGCTCTCCGGGTACATATTTTTCCTGTTTCCATTTCAGCATGATTTAAGGCTGTGGGGAAAAGAGTTACAAAGGGGGTTGGAAAAAAAAAACAACCCAACCCCAACCCCAAACTCTCCAAGAGTTGCTTCGTTTTGTACTTAGCAATCACAATCTGCACTGAGATAATTAGGCTCCAAAGTCAGAAGAAAAGAGCCAGATGTTCCCAAACCTGTTCAGCAGAGATTCTGCCTTTGATTGTGACAATTTAGCATATGAAATAAAACTGTCTATAGTTGGAAATGGAGTTTAATTTCTGAGGTTAAAAAAAAAATAAATATATATATATAGCAGCTTCGTAAGAAGAAGTTATGTCAGAAAGGAACAAATTTGTGAAAACCAGCAAGATAAAAGGCACAGTTAAGTCAAAAATTAATGAGTTTTGCCCTCTGAAGAGTTTAAATCCTGGCTGCAACAGAAAGGCTATTGGAGTAGATGACAAACTATTACTGCACACAAAGATAAATATTACAAAACCTCATCTTTTTGATCTGTTTCTATGATAACAATAATTTGGGGAAACAAAAGAAGTGCACATCTCTGCCCATCAATGAATTTGAAAGAAAACATATGGAAAAATCAGGATACTTGCAGTTTTTCAGTAGAATTTTCAGTATGTTTAATTTTATTTCAATAAAATTAGGATGAAGTCAGCAATGAGACCACGAGTTGCTCTGGCTGAAGATCTTACCCATTTTTTAAATTTTTTTTTTGTGGACCTCAACATCAGTTCTCAAAAAGCAACTGAAGAGACTGAAGGAGGATTGAGGAAGAAAAAAGGTAATGATGAGAGAGGAAGCTAATTAAGATTCTAGACTATTGGAAAATCCCCCAGACTATGAAAGGTCAGGTAACTAAGAAACAGTCAAATTAAATTTACTTTCCCCTTTAGCTTTCCAAGAAAACCTCTGCAGCCACAGAACGTTTCAGACCCAAAGGAAAATTGCATGGAAATATTAGGTGCCCTTTAGAGAAAGGGCTTATTTAAGTGCTTTCTCAAGAGCACTAGAATATTGCTCTCAACTCCAGAGATATCTTTGAACTGCTGGAAGAGAAATCAGCAGAAACCCGACACACGGAGCAATTATCTGATTATCCATCCATATGTGGACATACAATAAAAAGAGAGTTGCTCAGAGTCCATTCTGTGGCTGACCTTTCATGCTGTAATCCAGTGACTTCCAGTACTTAATGTGAAGCTTGTGGTCATGGACAAAACCTCTCTGGAGCAGTCAGGGAGAGGAATGGCTGTAACTCTGCCAAAAGGAAAGAGGTGACCACGTTCAGAAAGCTTTATTATATTATCCAACTGAATACTGGGGGAGCCAGTCATGTCCTACTGCATCCAGTTCTGGAGCCCCTATTACAAGAAAGATCTGGACCTGCTGGAACGTGTCCAGAGAAGGGCCACGAGGATGATCAGAGGCTGGAGCACCTCTGCTATGAGGACAGACTGAGAGAGTTGGGGTTGTTCAGTCTGGAGAAGAGAAGGCTCCTTAGGGACCTTATTGTGGCCTTCCAGGATCTGAAGGGGGCTACAAGAAAGCTGGGGAGGGACTTTTTAGGGTGTCGGGTAGTGGTAGGACTGGGGGGAATTGATCAAACCTAGAGGTGGGGAGATTCAGATGAGACGTTAGGAAGAAGTTCTTGCCCATGAGGGTGGGGAGGCACTGGCATAGGTTGCCCAGAGAGGTGCTGGAAGCCCCATGCCTGGACATTTTGAAGGCCAGGCTGGCTGGGGCTGTGAGAAACTGATGTAGTGGGAGGGGTCCCTGCCCATGGCAGGGGGTTGGACCTAGATGATCTTTGAGGTCCCTTCTAACCCTGATGATTCTATGATTCTACCCGGTGGTGGCTGGTGTCAGAGCTCACCCCATGGCCAGCCAGGCTCTGATGGAGCTAATCACCATGTCTGTGAGCTGGGTTAATCACTTCCCAGATGGAATCATTGGCTGGGGTAACACATTCAATGGTTCACTGCAATATCATGTATTGTGATACCATTTCCTTTCTAATAGCATTTGTAATGCAGACACAATTCATATTGATTTATTTTGACAAAAGATCCTACTGAGTGATTTCCACATATGGTCAACATTACCTAGAAGGATTTTCATAATAAACTGTTGCACAATAACATCAAAATCTCTTGCAGCTACAGTTACCCTGGATAGATCAGAGTCCTCAAGCAATTGTTCCCAAATAGCTTCTTGTTCTCCAGCTCCCCCTTTGTAATGAATGCATACCTAGATTTCTACAAGCATGCTAATAAAGTCCATCTGAGGATCAACTCATTCCCTAAGCAAAACTGACCCAACTCTAAATTTAGCTGCTCCTGGCATGCCATACTTTGCATGCTTGACTTCTTACATCTGCTTGCAGTGCCTAGTCATAGAATCATAGAATAGTCAGGGTTGGAAGGGACCTTAAAGGTCACCTAGTCCCTCTTCCTCTTCTTATCCTTAGCTCGTGGTTTCCTGGCAGTCACAGGAGTGTCTCATGACTTCTCACCATGCCCAGGTTCTTCTTTTCAGTGTGGTGCTCCATCTCATCTCAGTTGATGTCTCTTCTCCATAGCAGTCCACCAGACACAAGTGCCTTGGAGGTTCTTCATTAGCAAATTGCTCTCAGTGCTCACATGAGCAAGAAGTATGAAGCTTTTGCTCCATCCCTCGTTGCCTGGTTGGCTGCAGAGATATCAGCCTACCCCATCTCCACATTCCTAAGGGAGGACTTCTCCATTGAGGGCCACCTTTGCTCCAAAGTCCACCAGTTTCTTCTCCTTAGTGAGTGACAAATATTTCCTCGTGANGAGGATGATCAGAGGCTGGAGCACCTCTGCTATGAGGACAGACTGAGAGAGTTGGGGTTGTTCAGTCTGGAGAAGAGAAGGCTCCTAAGGGACCTCATTGTGGCCTTCCAGGAGCTGAAGGGGGCTACAAGAAAGCTGGGGAGGGACTTTTTAGGGTGTCGGGTAGTGGTAGGACTGGGGGGAATGGATCAAAACTAGAGGTGGGGAGATTCAGATGAGATGTTAGGAAGAAGTTCTTGCCAGGAGGGTGGGGAGACACTGGCACAGGTTGCCCAGAGAGGTGCTGGAAGCCCCATGCCTGGACATTTTGAAGGCCAGGCTGGCTGGGGCTGTGAGCAACTGATGTAGTGGGAGGTGTCCCTGCCCATGGCAGGGGGTTGGACCTAGATGATCTTTGAGGTCCCTTCCAACCCTGATGATTCTATGATTCTACCCGGTGGTGGCTGGTGTCAGAGCTCACCCCATGGCCAGCCAGGCTCTGATGGAGCTAATCACCATGTCTGTGAGCTGGGTTAATCACTTCCCAGATGGAATCATTGGCTGGGGTAACACATTCAATGGTTCACTGCAATATCATGTATTGTGATACAATTTCCTTTCTAATAGCATTTGTAATGCAGACACAATTCATATTGATTTATTTTGACAAAAGATCCTACTGAGTGATTTCCACATATGGTCAACATTACCTAGAAGGATTTTCATAATAAACTGTTGCACAATAACATCAAAATCTCTTGCAGCTACAGTTACCCTGGATAGATCAGAGTCCTCAAGCAATTGTTCCCAAATAGCTTCTTGTTCTCCAGCTCCCCCTTTGTAATGAATGCATACCTAGATTTCTACAAGCATGCTAATAAAGTCCATCTGAGGATCAACTCATTCCCTAAGCAAAACTGACCCAACTCTAAATTTAGCTGCTCCTGGCATGCCATACTTTGCATGCTTGACTTCTTACATCTGCTTGCAGTGCCTAGTCATAGAATCATAGAATAGTCAGGGTTGGAAGGGACCTTAAAGGTCACCTAGTCCCTCTTCCTCTTCTTATCCTTAGCTCGTGGTTTCCTGGCAGTCACAGGAGTGTCTCATGACTTCTCACCATGCCCAGGTTCTTCTTTTCAGTGTGGTGCTCCATCTCATCTCAGTTGATGTCTCTTCTCCATAGCAGTCCACCAGACACAAGTGCCTTGGAGGTTCTTCATTAGCAAATTGACCTCAGTGCTCGCATGAGCCAGAAGTATGAAGCTTTTGCTCCATCCCTCGTTGCCTGGTTGGCTGCAGAGATATCAGCCTACCCCATCTCCACATTCCTAAGGGAGGACTTCTCCATTGAGGGCCACCTTTGCTCCAAAGTCCACCAGTTTCTTCTCCTTAGTGAGTGACAAATATTTCCTCGTGACACCAGTAAGGATGGGTGAAGGGGCAATAGACTTAGTCTTAAATATCTTTAACTTACTAATATTATCTTGTCTCATGCTGAAAGCCCCAAGATCCCCACAAAACTGAGCCCTGCTCCTACTACAGCAGAATGTAGGTGGCACATCCTCAGCTCCCAGACCAAAGATAACTGGGGAAGGCTGATGGATGCTAATTCTTTCTAGCTGAATGAAACCACGCAAGTAGAACCAAGTTTCTTCTCAATACTAGTGAATAAGCCCTTAAAAATGTGATTCATGGAACAAAAAACAGCTGCAAAGGATGTTCTCATTAGATCCCTGGGAAAAAAGTCAACATTTTATAATGCTGAACCTACATTGTCTGCATTTCCCTGCTCTTGCAAACAAGAGCTTCCCCTCTGCATTTCTCAGATATTGAGGTCAATGCTGAATTCTGCCAGGGTCTGAAGAATGGAACTCGTGCTTTTATTGGTATTGCTTTGCTGCTCTTCAAACTGATATCTACTAACCCTGCTTGGTTAAAGCTCATAACTGTGAGGTAGGAGAGAATTACCTTCATTTTTCAAGGAGGATCCCTGAGTTCCAGAGGGTGACTTATCTAAGGTCACACAATACAACAGAAGGAGGTACAGAAGCAGATCCAGACCCAGACCTGTGTAGAAACTGTTAAAACTTCTTTCCTGGCAGCAGGAACTGGGTTCATAACTGTAGAATATCCTATTTTATGATGGGCCAATAGATGTAGAGAAATATTTTCAGAGAAAATTCATGTTTAATGAATTAGTACAAAGAAAAGCTGCTTTTAAAATAGCTTCTGCCTCTAATTATAGTAGGAGGGGAGGAAGACACATTAACTTCTTTTGCACAATTCTATTTTCCTTTAGTTTGAACTGCAAGAGTTCAGATCCTGCAGGAATGCAACCAGACATCAGGTATGTCTTATTTATACAGTATTTATTATATTCCTTTAAGATACCTGCAAAGACTTGCCTTCATAACCATCTGTTCCAAATAGAAACCACACAAAATGCAGCTATAGTTATGTAGATAAATGCATGTGCCTTTTAGCTTTCTCTAGTATTGCAAACAACAAAAATAATTAGATTAAAGCTTCTCCCAGTTTAATTAGTTCAAAAATGCAGCCTATTTATTCAGAAGAACACCCTGAAATGTGGCTCCCATCAGGTGAGTGTCAGTTCTGATCGTCCCCATCTTTCAGCCAAATATAATGCCTTCTTATTGACTTTTTGTAAGGCTGTGTAGAAATATTATCAGGATGACTACTAGGATGCAATTCTGACATTCAAAACTCCAGGGGAAGAAATGAATCCTTAATATATATTCCAGGCTTTGGTGGGTGGGGACAATGCAAACACAAGGGGTCACACTCAACGCATTTACTGTGGGAGCAACGTGTGTCTTACTCAGCTTCAAGCATCTAGAATTTATTGATCTGTGTTTAAACTCAGCCTGGAGAAGAGAAGGCTCTGAGGGGACCTTCTTGTGGCCTTCCAGGATCTGAAGGGGGCTACAAGAAAGCTGGGGAGGGACTTTTTAGGATGTTGGGTAGTGGTAGGACTGGGGGGAATGGGTCAAAACTAGAGGTGGGGAGATTCAGATGAGATGTTAGGAAGAAGTTCTTGCCCAGGAGGGTGGGGAGACACTGGCACAGGTTGCCCAGAGAGGTGCTGGAAGCCCCATCCCTGGACATTTTGAAGGCCAGGCTGGCTGGGGCTGTGAGTAACCTGCTTTAGTGGGAGGTGTCCCTGCCCATGGCAGGGGGTTTGGAACTAGATGATCTTGAAGGTCCCTTCCAATCCTGACAATTCTAAGATTCTAAGCTCTCCATAGAGTCCATAGAGAGAATCCCCTGGGACTGCTTCTGCCACCCTTTTCTCCCCATTGACTCTAAGAGAAACCTAAATCTAAAGTCTTGGATGAATGCTCATCACCCAACATTGGAAAGATCATCCCCTTTGCCAGGGACAGAGGTGGAAGTGCTGTGGCAGATCCTCTCTCCTGAGCATCAAGCGAGGTTGGACAGCTGGCATCAGGACTATCCAGCCCATCTTTCACTCTTCCAACCTTTGTTGCCATGGGATAGTCATTGTGCTGTAGTAGGTGGCTTGGATGTGACCATAAGGTTTCACTAAGGACACAATCTGGCCCATTGAGGTCAGAAGAGCAGCAGTGCTGACAGGCTTGTGGTCCTTTGTGCCTTCATCCTTGAGCTCTGCACAGAGAGAGCTGCAGGGAGGTCTTCAGGAGGTTTCCTACATCCCATCTCTAGCGTGTCTTCAATTGATAAGGTGCTTGCACAACCCTGCTCCAAACATAGCTGGTGGCTTGGGCTGCTCATGGGAGGCGGAGGATGAGGTCCATGAGTCAGTGGGGAAGTGGAAGTTGTGTGATCTGAGAGTTCCCACAGGTCACATTTGTGGCAGGAGTCAGCCAGCTGCACACAGGCTGCTCTTCTGTGGGCTGGGTTGTGCAATTGCTGCCCGTGATGATGAGAATTTGGTCATGACAGAAGAAGGCAAACGCAGGAGAGGACTCACCCCAGGACACTTATGCAGTCACCCAGGGGTCATCTGCCACCAAATGTTATCACGGGAGACAAAAAATTCCAAACCAAAGCTCCTCTGATGCCTGGGTGGAGGGAGCTGCAGGGAACTGTGATGGAAAGCAGAGAGATCAACAATTTGTTCCTCCAGCAGCAAACAGGAGAGAAGGAGCATCAAAAAATGTGAGCAGCCTTGCTCCTGTACCCATCTGAGCCCTCTCCTAATCTCTCTGGGTATTTCCATTGTGCTGTTTGCAAGCACTGATTTCTTGATGTCTCTTTCTCCACTCTCAACCATATTAACACCCAGCATCTCTGACTTTTAAGTCTTTCCCTGTTTCTTCTTCCCCAAGATTTGACCTCTTCCTGAAAGACAACAGTTTGCTCATAAAACCTTTCCTTCCTAAGCCAGTTCCTTATTTAGGCAGCTGCTTTTCTCTTTCTGGCTGTTTCCCATACTAAAAAAAAAACCCCAATAGTTGCAGACTTTGTGTGATGGCAGAAACCTTCCCAGTTCTGCTTTTTACTCTCAAGAGCAGCAGAGCCTTGTCCAGCAAAGGGAGAAACTCCAGCCTCCCCCTCTCGTGGGATCACCCAATTTATCCTATTTGGGGTGAAAACTGGACTCTTGAGAAAGGACCTATCTCTGTTTATTTCCCCTCCCCAAAATGATCCTCAGATGGGTCCTCAGCTTTGGGTCCTACATTGTAAAGCCACCTCAGATCAGTGCTATGAATCTGATTTCCTCATGATGTTGATGAGATGAGGTGACACTTCAGGAAAGCAGGAAAGAGAACAGAAACCCAGTTAAAAAATCCCTGGAAAAGAGCTCAGATTTTTAAACATCCTTAATTCGATTCTTTAATCTCTTTTTCCAGCCTGAAAAATCCCTCGAGTGAGAACCGTGTCTCAGACATCAAACAGTTCCCCACAACTCTGCCTCACTGAAAGTCTTGGAGAAAACCAGAACGCTGTGGAAACAGGAGCTGTAGCACGGCCAGGAATTATATTCACTCTCCTTCTGAATACCCTTTGCCACACTCCAGACTCCACGGCCCATGTTTTGATAAAAACAGAATAATCCCTGCAAAACAGATACTAGAGATGCTCCTCAGCTAACAAAAGAGTGTTATCAGCACGTGTCAAAGCCATGAAGAGGGAAGACATAAGGAAATGACACTGAGCTCCGTGGCGTTCTTGGCGGATAATTGGATAGATGGAGCCCAGCCTTGGGGCTCCATCCTTAATTTTCAAAGCTGTGCATGGAGAATTAAGCATTAAGAGGAATGGGAGTCATCACGAAGCACAAGAGAAAGCCTGGTGTGCTGCTCTGAAAATGTAAGTTAAGTACAGTAGCTGCCAGGAGAGAAATAATGAGGTGCTCTCCTGGCCTTATCTGCAAACTCTCCTGGACCGCGCATCGTTAAAAGCAATCTCCTGGTGGAGAAGAATGCTTGCCCTCGTTTTAAGCTGCTTTAATGGTGCACTGCAATTATGTTTACAGATGTTTTAGGAATACATATGTAGGAAACGACAGGTCTTTAATTATAGTGCATACGGTGCACTTTGCTCCGCTGCCAACAAGCCTGGGCTGACCCGGGAGTGACCTCCAAAAGCCTGCAGAAGACACGTCCTGCTTCCCTTCTGCGAGCTGATATCAGCTGCAATGGCAATGACCCTCTCTAAAAGCACTTCCTTGCTCCAGAGCAACAGTGAAGCTCTGGCAGGAGCTGATCTCCTCCTGGGAATGTGGCTCTGGCAGGATAGAGGCATATTTGGCTCGTGGTGCTTCTCATTGCACGGCCAAGGACTCACCCCGAGGCCCAACAGATGCTCAGCCCGGACTGGTCCTGTGGGTAGAGGGAACAAAATAAGGCTGAATTTTTCCACCCCACTCCGAGTCCAGCCCCATGGCTCTCTGAACTTGATGACCTCTTATTATTGTCATCTTGTTGGATGTGAGGGATGGGTGATGAGTGGGTGGCTGCAAAATGGGCAGTTGTCAGAGCAAGTATCGCCTTTTCTCCTTCTCCTTCTCCTTCTCCTTCTCCTTCTCCTTCTCCTTCTCCTTCTCCTTCTCCTTCTCCTTCTCCTTCTCCTTCTCCTTCTCCTTCTCCTTCTCCTTCTCCTTCTCCTTCTCCTTCTCCTTCTCCTTCTCCTTCTCCTCCTTCTTTCTCCTTCTCCTCCTCCTCCTCCTCCTTCTCCTTCTCTCCTCTCCTCTTTTTTTACCTGCTGAATGCATCCAGCCCACAGAGGCAAGGAGCACAACCATGGTAATTACATGGTATGTGGCATTATTATTGTTTACTTGGTTCTACAAGGAAATCACACTCCCCTTCCCGTCACCAGCTCAGCTTCTTGCACCCTTTCCCAGTGCACAGTTCTTCAGGGCAATGTCCCTGGCTATGCATGAGCATGCAAAAACATTAAGAGTGGAATTAAAATTCATTAACAAGAGCAACAACATCAGCATGCTTAAAAAGCTGGTTAACTAAGAGCAGGGGCTTTGTGCTTCTTGTTTTTACTTCTATTAGCCTGGCAATGCATGCTCCCCTGATAAAGAAAATCAACATTTACTCCATTTTCTGTACTTTTTTGCAGCTTGTTTCCTCTGCTCAGACCAGTTATGAGCCCAGGTGGTGCCAGGGGATGGCCATGGAGAAGAGCATCTGTACCAGCTTGGCTGCTGTACCCTCCTCAGTCACCAAAAGAATGAGAAAAGACAAGACTGGATTTTACTCTTCATTTTCTAATTGTGAACCAAGGGACTCAGCACGTACCAAGTTCAGTAAGAGGATTAAGTACTTTTTTATTAAAATTAAATACTTGGAGACAGCAAATTTTCATACAAGTGTCAAGAATGTATTGCACATACTAATATACTTTTTTCCCTTGGAAAGCACTGTGAAATGATGACTTTCCTCTCTCGTGTGACCCACAGATGTGGCAGATACCCCTTTATTTTGCAGAGAAAGAGTCCCACACCCAGCTACTGGTTTTGCCCTTACCATTGACCTCAGCCCTGCAGGGAGAGGATCTTTTGAGGCTGTAAAATTGTACAACTCCCTGTTGTTGTGATGCTGCAAATGAAAAACCATTTCAGAGAGTCAGTGGACAGATTAAAGAAGGTGTTGGCCAGATGGCTGGAAGGGTAGAGACGTGCAACCAACACAACGTGAGCCCTGGTTTCATTGGGTTTGTGTTTTTATTTTTCTGAGGCAATAAAAAAGCCTTTTCTGAGGGCTGGTTATCCAGGATGCAACAAAGAACAGGATCCTGCCCATAGGAAAACAGGTATGAGCAATAAGGGTGACACGAGAGGATTTCATACCTATAGAGGAATCATTTAGCAAGTCACCATGTCAACAAGAGGAGCAATAGTGGCAGCTCACAGCCAAGTGCTCCTGCCTCCAGCAAACCCATCATAAAGGCTGGGGAAAGTTATCACAGCAGTCTCCCCTTCTTTTATTGGAAGAAAATAAACTAATAAGCAGGAAGGAGCATGTGGAGAGACCACAGTAGATGGAAGAAGAGGGAGAAAAGGTTAAAGGATGGTTAACAAATTTAAATGTGAGTGTTTCCAGACTCTCCTGGAACTGGATGAAAGGCACCGAGCTCCTCCAGGCTATTCTCAGGGTTTTTGGTTGAGAGCAGCATTATGTAAAATATGCTTTCCTGCAACAGTTTCACTGTTTCACCATTTCCTGACCTTAAAACCCAGAGTTTAACTATTTCAATTGGTTGGCCATAGTGATGTCTACTGATAACTCGGAGCTAAGACCTTGCCCACACTTAAAGCTCGGCAGCATAACTCCCCCACTAAACTTCCCCTACTAAATTTTCCTAGCAAATGCTTTCAATGGCAAGGAGAGATGTAGAACATACAGTAGTACCTTCAACCATTTGGATGAACAGAACCATCATCTCAGTGTTGGAAGTTTTGCAGAGCAAGGTACATTCATTAATGAAGATGTGAAAAGGACCCTAAAAGTCATGGATAATCAGAGGAGCTACATCTTCCACTAGTTTGAGTTGTCTCCATTGCCAGAATATACCACTCAATGTGAATCTGAGTTGTCCCCATTGCCAGAATATACTTCTCAGTGTGAAACTTCTATATTTTGTGTCACCTCAGCCCACAACAAGTGTTAATCTTTACTGGTCAGTGATGGAGTGTCCACAGAGGATGGTGAGGGGCAAGGGTTAATAATGAAGCCACTGGTGAGACACAGAAATGTTTAGATTAGATAGGCAGCTTCAATCTCACATTGTTTTTATATATTTTTATATATGCAATGCTTGTCCTAAACCATTATGCAGGTATATGAACATTTTAATTAAGAGGAATACATCCCCTACACTTTGCCTTAGCCTGAGAAAACTTATTTAACCTCACAACTCCCCTGAACTACAAGTGACATGAGAAAATGATGCACGTGAAGCATGGAAGCCATTGTGAAATGAAGACATGTGTTTGCTTTCTTGCTTCTGCAGCAGAAGACAACTACTCTGGAAAACCAGGTAAGGGACAATCGTGATGAAATCTTCTGTTTTCTTGGCATTTGGGGAACTCTTCACAACACTTATGACTGAGACTGGGTTGCATATGGAAACAAAGAAATAATTGGGCATTTTAGCTATCATACCTTGTCTTTTAAAAGGAGATTTTCTAAATTCAGATTTTCTGTGGATTTCCATTGTAAATAGGTCTTCCCCTCCCTCTCTCTTTCTTTCTCTGTCTGTTGTTATTCTGACCACCAGAATTTGTGAATAATGCAGGAGTTTTACATCTAGTGTTACAATGAACCATAACTAGATTTTTTTCCTGTATCTGGACAACAACAGAGACTTGGAAAAAAAAAACCAACCCCACACCATATATGCCCACAGTCTTTTCTATGCAGGAAGATCTAGTTCTACTCATTAAAATGTCCATTGAGTTCTTCAACAGATGATACACTAAAAGCATTGACTATAATAGAGTCACTAAAAATTCCTTGGCATTCCCCAGCATTTACCTCCCTTGGCACCAGGAGGCATGTTCAGAAACCTTCTCTGTTCAAGATTTGATGCTCACAAAATCATCTGCAGATACCTCTAAGAGTAATGAACCACTTGCATGTATCTTTTAGAAAGCTGATAAAAGATGAGCTGGAGAATGGTCCAAGTCATGCTTCCAGTGCAGACTTCAGAGAAGAATTTAGTGGATTTTTGTGCTTTATTGAAGCTTTCTCCTTTGCCTGCTTATTTATAAGGAGATTTAGTTCTCCTCTCCATGAAAATAGCAGGTTCACCCTACCCTTCAGCAGTTCACCTTACGTGTGGCTTTAGGTATTTCAGATTGGAATGTAACTAAGCCCTGACTTGGAATGAAAAGCCTAATCTGGGTCAACCCATCAAAATCAAGGAGCTAGTTCTATGGGATTTTTAAAATCAACCCCATCTGTAATTTCATCTCCAAAATCTCCAAGCTCACGGGTTATGAAATGGCAGGATCATGAAATGCCTGCAGGTGTTCAAGCTCCAGCATGTGTTCTTCAAACCCACGTCATTTCTGTTTGTTCTCACATCACTTTTGGTGAAAGTTAATCCAACTCTCACTCCAAATGTTTGCAGAGACATTGGGAAAAGCCTTGTGCCTAGAGTTCAGTATCAAATGAGATATGGGAGCTACAGGTTCAATGAAAACTTCAGAGCCAAGGCACATCCTACTCATACCACCTCTGACTGGCACAGGTTGCCCAGAGAGGTGCTGGAAGCCCCATCCCTGGACATTTTGAAGGCCAGGCTGGCTGGGGCTGTGAGCAACTGATGGAGTGGGAGGTGTCCCTGCCCATGGCAGGGGGGTTGGAACTAGATGATCTTTGAGGTCCCTTCCAACCCTGACAATTCTATGATTCTATGATTTTGCCTGGAGTTTCTCTCCCTTCCCCACTTGAAGCAGGAGAAGCCCAAAAGAGGAATACAGCCAGATCATGCAATAGAACTATTACATTTCTGCCCATCCTGGATAGTTATCCCTCTGTAGTTAAACAGATTCCCTTCTTGTCTCCATCATCATCTTTATAGTTAGACATGGTATTTTAGCCATGATAGTCTGGGGTTTAAATGAGGAAATGGCTTTTGGGGGGAGAGTTTATCTTTTATGGGATTACTTTAAAAGAACAGATAAGCACCCAGGCATGCAAGTCCAAATGTTCAGAAAGGAATTGCTTATGTGAAACTTGCCCTTTCTCTCCAGCTTTGGCAGTTTGTCTAATAAAAGTATTTTTGCTTGCAAAGCTTGCCACGGCCACCCCTGAAATGCTGCACAGAAGTCAGGGGATGTCAGTCTGGATTCCCAGTCAGGAGATGCTGATAGACATTTTTGGAAGAGCTGGAATATCAGCTACAAACATGAAATTTAATTAGGTCTCATGGACTCAGATGGGAGCAGGTCCTGGTGTTTTGGCTGCAGACACTCAAGGCCATTCCTTGGCAGTGTTACAGGAGCAATATTTATACAACGATGGAGCACGACTTGGTCAAAGCATTTGCACAAATTAAAAACTTTGTTTTCCCTTGCTATTATTTATAATAGCAGCCTGGAAAAAAAACAACCCCAAGTTGGTTTCCCCATGAAAGAATTTTAATTGCTTTTCAAGGCAGGACTGAGTGACACTGTGGGTCCTTTCTCATGAGCAAGGCTCGTGGAGTTTTTCCTCAGGAAAATAGCTTGTTACAAGTTTTATCAGAGGAAAAACACCACCAAAGAGAGGTGAGTTCTAAGACCTGGCATATTTTGCTGTCTTGCTCTAGTTTAACATAACCCTTGACTTGTCCATGTTAGTGCAGTCCCTTATACATTTTTTCAGACCCATGACTGAAGAAACCCCTTGGACTAGATGATGTCCAGAGGTTCCTTCCAACCCCTACCATTCCGTGATTCTGTGATAGATACATGATCATAGAGTGGTTTGGGTTGGAAGGATCTTTAAAGGTCATCCAGTCCAGCCCCCCTGCACTGAGCAGGGACATCTGCAACTAGAGCAGGTTGCTCAGTCCAACCTCACCTGGAATGTTCTTAGGGATGGAGCTTCTACCACCTCTCGGAGAAACCTGTGTCAGTGTTTCACCACCCTCAGTATAAATAATTTCTTCCTTCTCTCTAGTCTAATCTCCCTTTTTTAGTTTAAAGCCATCACCCCTTGTCCTGTCACAACAGGCCCTGCTAAAAGGTTGTCCCCATCCTTCTTATGGGCCAAGGCTGTTTGATATCACCCTTCTCAGTGGGTACATCAGCTCCTTGAAGATCTTACTCAAATATTTACTCACGGGCAGGGTGGACTTGGAGGTGACTGCGAATTTGCCTCATTATCCCAGTATATATAGAGTTTGTCCAGTTCATCCCTTTCCACCCCTTCAGGAGCCTGCTGCAATATCTATCTGCTTTTTGCAGAACCAGAAATGCTTTTAAATGTGCAGGGTACACCTTGGTGAGAATGAGGAGGAAAAGGAAAGTACATTTTCTTCTTACTGGGAATTCTGTACTGGTAGTGAGAGGCAGGGGCTTTAATAAGGGATTTATGCTGAGTGATCTCTCTGCTGAGCTGGAGAACAAGCCATTTTTTCACCCATGATACGAAGCAAATTTATTCTGGCTTCAGGCTGATCCCTGAATACAGAATAATGTAGATAAAGATTTCTTGACTTTAACTTTAAGAGAAAAAAGCAACTGTCTGTGTTTAAAACCTGTGGCCACATATGGACCCTGGGAAGGTTGAAGGCTTTGCTGGCAGCTGCTCAATGCACAGGAGATACACTCTATGCACCAGAGAACAGAGAAATAACAATGAACTACTAAGTTAACCCTCCTGATTGCTCTACAGATGAACTTGGGAAAGGCATTACATAGATTTCTGAAATGAATGATCACATAGACCTCTCTGAGAAATTAATCCGTATACTTGCATAGGCACATAAGGGGTGAAAATAGGGTATAATATTCAGATGTCTATCAGATAGGGCTATTCAGAAAACAGTAGTTTCATTTTGTAGCCAAATGCTGGATTTTCTTTGCTTCTTCTCATTCCAAATCTTAATGTTTACTGATACAATAATCACCAAGAAACATTATTGTAGTGTTAAGAGTTAAAAACCAAACAAACCATGGAGCTAACACCGTATTGAGCCAAAATATTGCCAATTTCATTAGGAAACTATAAAAATGTAGTAAAAATTGATATGTCACCTCAAACACTCTGCTGCTGCCCTTGTGTCATCATACCCCATGTAAGAACAATGGGATACAGCAAGCACATGTTCCTTGTTTCTGTCCTAGCAGTTGCTTGGGGGTACGATACACACTGAGCTTCATCCCAACGTGTTCTGGGGTTGAAAAAGCATAATTTGGGAATGTACAGTGTTTGTCTTTCTAATCCCAGCCTCACTCCTTCCATTCAAAAGGCAACTTAGTCTGGATTTAATCTTGGTACTTAAATTCTACCTCACTCTTGCAATGAAGCAGTGGTGGAGATGTTACGGCATAAAGTCTGGTGTAGACAAAGGTGAAGCAGAAAGCCCCAGAAAGTCCATTTTGCTCTAGATCTTTTTAAAATGAAAAGCTGCATAAATTTAATCCCCCTGACAAGAGTTAGAAATGTATGAGGCTGTCACAAACAAACTCAGATGCAATGTTGTGTCTGTCACCATGTTGGTGGAGCTTAGATAGGCTTGAGAGCAAGAATTTGTTTCCTTGGTAGCAGAAAATTGCTTATTTTACAAGGTGCCATGGAGAGCGTTATCTACTTGGGATTTATGGGGTAGAGGTTTTAATAATGCATTTCAGCAGGAAAGGAATATTTGTTTTATGACACACTTCCCAGGGTGGTGGTTGGTTTTTAAATGCACCGTGTCTTGAAAATTAATAATGCACCTACCAGAGAGCTGTGCTACCACTTGCCCCAAGGATTTGCCAAGGGGATGGAGCTCAAACTGTGGGGCAGCTGGGCTGTAGAGGTACCCTGGTGGGACAGTGTCAGGAACATGGATGCCCTAAATGCAGCTGGTTAATTTGGATAGCACCTCTTTGTGTAGCAGAAGCAGTGGTGTTGAAGCCATCAAAAGCTATTCCTGTAGGAGAGNCCAGGATGGGATTGACCTTCTGGGCCGTGAGTGCACATTGGTGGCTCATGCCCAGTTTTTCCATCCACCAGCACCCCCAGGTCCCTTTCCACAGGACTGCTCTCCAGTATCTCCTCTCCCAGCCTAGACTGATAGTGCTGATATCTGGTCCTGTGAGATGCTGCTTGCTGACATCCAGTAACAATGATGAGATAACGGGGGTCTTTGAACTGAATTCAACCTAGGATGAAGACAGTGCTGCTGCTTTTATATGAAAGTCAGAGGATCAGAAAACATGATGTAACATGGAATTATTTGGCAAGCAGAGGCTCTGCCAGCTGAGTGGCACTGAGGAAGGCACGGGGCGTGACAAACAGCTACCAGGAGGGTAATATCAAGGAGGTGCAGAGAGTTATTTGTTGCTTAATGAAGAGCCTCTAGAGGTTGAAAATTTACAGCCCTTTCACAGTTCAATTTTGTCAGAGTAGGGCATAAAAGTAACCACTGAGCAGAGTGTGGGGACACGGAGGAAGCAGCACAGACCTTGAAGACCTACGAGACAAACTCATATTGACAAGGGAAGGCTGATGGAGAGCACAAGCAAGCAAAGGTCAGCTAGAGCATTGTATGGGGGTGGTAATTAGGCCACTAATTAGGTTCTTAAGGGCAGGCTAGGGAAGGAAGAATACTTTACAGTAGAAAAAAAGAAGAAATTCCCAGCACAGCCAGACAGGCATCACCATTTCCCTTCAGACCAATCTGCCTCATGATTGCTCTGACAAACCAGGTCCTACTTGAGATGAGAAGAGGTCTGAGCAGCTGGCAGTGAGATGTGAGGACCTTGTGCCAGAACTAGGCACATTTTCTTCATCGCAGAAAAATTCAAGTTCAGAAGAAGAACCTGCTGTGAGTCCTTCTCCATCCTTCCCGGGGGAAAGCACTTGGCCAAACAAGTGGGACCAAAGCTGGATTTTGGTGA
Source organism: Brachypteracias leptosomus (assembly GCA_013401335.1). Classification (NCBI taxonomy): domain Eukaryota; kingdom Metazoa; phylum Chordata; class Aves; order Coraciiformes; family Brachypteraciidae; genus Brachypteracias; species Brachypteracias leptosomus. The sequence continues at coordinate 125,231 of VYZX01006064.1, read as the reverse complement.
ATGAGGGGTAGGAATGGAGGTGTTCAAGATAAGAATCATCCCTTGCAAGCCACTGTCTGTCTGCAGCATGTAGGTAACAGGAGTAATGTAAATTTAAGAAGTTTAAAATGTTCCCTGAAGAAAACCAGGTCCCCAGTGAGTTCAAAAAAGCTGAATTTATGTCATATAGACACTGTGACTTGGTCTTCTGAGGTGGTTGGATCCCCTGCAGAATCTCACTCCACACTGACCTGTGCTTGGCTTCATCCCGACTCCCTCCTCACAGCCAAATTCAGACATCACACTCAATTCATCTTATTTTTCATTTCCTGAGCTGTGAGATCAATAGTCTAGTCTCACACAAATATAATCCAAATCTTCTTTCCATACTGTTTGAGTTGTTATCACAAAGGAGGACTCAGACTGTAAAGAACTTCTACAAGTGACTGTGGATTCTGCCAGGATGGATCAAAGCTACATCAGTCCTGTGGGTTTGTGATCTGAAAGAGATGGAACAGAGGGGCTCTGCTGAAAAGATAAAGTGATATTTACAGCCAGTTTAAGAAAGACACAGAACTGTTGGAGAGGGTCCAGAGGAGGCCATGGAGATGATCAGGAGGCTGGAGCACCTCCCCTATAAGGACAGGCTGAGAGAGTCGGGATTCTTCAGCTTGGAGAAGAGAAGGTTCCAGGGAGACCTTATTGTGGCCTTTCAGTACTTAAAGGGACCTACAGGAAAGCTGGGGAGGGACTTTTCATCAGGGAGTGTGGTGATAGGATGAGGGGCAAGAGTTTCAAACAGAAAGAGGGTAGATTTAGATTAGATATTAGGAAGATCTTCACTGTGAGGGTGGTGAGACACTGGCACAGGTTGCCCAGGGAAGTTGTGGATGCTCCGTCACTGGATGTGTTCAAGATGAGGTTGGATGGGACTTAGAGCAACCTGGTCTAGTGGGAGGTGTCCCTGCCCATGGCAGGGGGTTTGGAAGTAGACGATCTTTAAGGTCCCTTTAAGGTATTTCATCTCTCCACACCTTGGAAGTAAAGCTTGGAGTCCAGGTACTATCTTGAACGTACAGCCCACATCAACCACAGAAAATCTTACCCCAGAGCTGATTATCTCCAACATCCAAAGCTGATGAGGAACAATCTTTTTAGGCATGGCCATCAGAAAGAGCACAATGCCTCCAGCTCCACTGGAAAGAGTTCCCTACAGAAAAATTACACTCCAAAAAAGAAAAAGAAGGCTTGGTGGTGGAACTGTAGCGTCCTGAGAATCCAGTTACTTTGGTCAGAGATAGCATCCAATTCAATTATGACCATCTATGTCACTAACACTTGTCCTCACACTTTTTTGGGGCTAGCATTGGGATGAAAAAGGGGAGATTGGATAAGGGAGAGGACTTCTGCAGCAGCTAATAACCAAGCTGGCAGTGAATAGAAGAGGTTGGTGGCCCAGAAAGTTGACCAGAGGTCACTTTTTCAGCTCTCCAACAGCAGAAAGCACCAGGAGCCATTGCTCAGCTGGTGACCAGTTTAAAAGGAAAAAAAAATAGTCATTTTTCAGGCAGCAGCACTTGCCAGGCTCAGCTGTAGCCTGGCGGGGAGACTTCTTGTCTCTTGAGGAAGTCTCCAGCCGAGCTGCAGGGAACAGAGCGTACGGGTGGAAAGGATGGCTCTTTGTTCTCCTCAGCTTTGGGACTGCTCTACCTCCACATCGCCTGGGTAAAGAGCTCAGCATAGAGCCAACCACTTTTCCTCCTCAAAAAATAACCCCAATCGGGGGTAAAACCTTGATTACAGAGTTGGAAATGGAGGGGATGTGCCAGTAAGGAGAGGAAGAGGAGTGCCCGACTTGGCCATCCCGCCGCAGCCCCCCGGGAGGAAGCTCTTGCCAGGACAACAGGAAAACCTCAACAAACACGAAGCAAATATTGCAATTTGGGGTGGAAACGCTGATGTTTTAATCCGTGGCGCCGCATCAATTAGGGATCATTTTTATTTCCTGGGAGGAAGTGGGAAATGGGGAGAAATGGGGAATTTTATCTCGCCGCAGACCTCCCAGCTTCCACAGATGTGCAAAGGGGGTTCAGAACCTTCCCAAGCTCACCAGTCAGTCCTTGTATGTTATTTGCAGGCAGTAATTGACAGCGGCAGTTTAATTAAACAAACCCAGCAAGCCAGTTCCTTGCTAAAAGGGCAGACAATAATAATTTTCTAGCAATGGATCCCTCCAGCTCTCCCTGAGGATAAACACTCAGAGCACTTGCAAATCCTGATAAGTGACTTCAAGCCTGCATTGTTATCTTGCTTTTTTTTTATGCCATGAACTTGTTGGGAGAAATAAAAAGAGCCAGAAATCTTTATTATTCTTCCTAAGGGATTCATTGCGTTTCACTTTGCAATGCTTCCTCATATTACCAATTTTCACCGTACATGCTTTTAATAAATACTTATTGTCATAAAGATAATAACACCCTTATCACATTAATGACTTTGCAGTGGTGTAAATGAAAATGAATATTAATAAAGTTAACAGTAACCTTGATACAGTACAATGCTGGTAACTGGGATATTTTCTCAGTGTTTTATAGTACAAGAAAGCTTTTTTTTTATGTTTTTTTTTTCTCTGCCAGGGTTAGAAGGGAAAGTCTGTGAGATAGAAATGTAGATATCTGTGAAAAAGCCTCAATGATTATTTCCTATTATAGATCACCACAGACTGTTTTATTAAAAGTATCTTCTCAGCTGCAATTCTTCCCTGAGGTATTCCTGCTCCCTACCAGCCCTGCAATGAATGAGTGAAGACACCATATGGGCACTTGCCTTCCAGCGTGCATATAGGTCTTTTGGGGTTCTCCATGGATCCCAGCATATGGATCAGGCTGATATTTCCTTTGATTAAAAAAAAAAAAGAGAAGCAATTGTGCTACAGCAACTTTCTAGGCACTTCTGCATTTTCTCATCTGAACAGCTTCCCTCTTCCATCTTTTCCCCTATGGTTTGTACACCAGCTGAGCTCGTAGCAGCTTTAACTGCAGCCAGGACATGCCAGACCAGCTTCACCACTGACCTGACGGTGCTAGGACATGATGTTGTTCCCATATGGTAAAATAGAAGCAAAATCAGGGGTCATGTCCCAGGACAGTCCCACGCCCAGGGAGCTGAGAGCTTCCAGGACGGCACAGACGTCCTGTCCGCGGGTGATCTGCGAGTGCACGGCCAGTTCAGACACATCAGATGTCCTGCACGTCTCCATCTGTGCAAGGCCAGAGCACTTGGCTGGGTATGACCCAGGAACACTTAACTGGCTGGGAATGATCTCTTTGATTTTTGTTGCTGTGAGAGACACACCAAACATTTCCAGAGGTCTCGCTGCTTCGTATGAACCCCTGGAAATCCTAGATGAGTGGGCAAAATCCTGAAATTTCTTCTCTGGTGGGCTGAAAAGTTTGTGGAAGGAAATGCATGGTAGAACCCATCTAATAAATGATATGACCTCACCACAGAAGAAAAGTTTGTGGAAGAAAATGCATGGTAGAACTCATCTAATGATTGAGTTGACCTCACTCAAGATTTGCTCCTTCTTATATTCCATCATTTAGCATTTTTTAAAAAGAGTAATCTCCAAATAGATCATCAAATATGTGGATTTTTGCATCCCAAGCATTCTTCTTTGTTCTTAAATAGGCTGAATTTGAGATTGGGAGCACACAAAACTGAGCACCAAAGCTTTGTGCATTATTTTACTACAGTGTGTAGTAGCTGTGCTGACCTCAAAACTCCTCTAGGAGCAATTGATATCAGTAGTTGTATATTCTACAGCAGGGAGAATAATTTATTCTGAACACAGAGCTCTCAAACACACAGTAATTTGTTAGTCTAACATAAGAGGAATGCCAGTTTGCTGAAGGTGCAGTCGGAGGGAATTGCAAGATTTCCAGCACTAAGCACAGAGATTTTAAAATTAAAACCCAAGGGTTTACAGAAGGTTAAGCATTGAGATTTTTTAGTCTATGAAACCTGATAATTTTTAAGTTATTGTCTCTGCTGCACTGAACCCTGTCAGATTGCTCATTTGCTTTTACAGTTTGTATCTTTACACACCGAGGCATAAATTTAGGAGAATAAACAGTGATGTAAAAAGCTACAGATGGCAACTGCAGAGCAGGCAAGCACTGGTTCTGAAAGTGAATTTAACTTGAAGGTTTCCTGGTATAGCAGATGGCAGAGCTCAAGCCTGACGTTCCATTCATGTAACTTTCTCAAGCGCAATCTCCTGGTGGAGGGAAGCGCGTGGCCAGATTCACAGAGAATCTGCACTAGTTGCTGCTGCATTGCCCAAAACACCTCATCACACCTCAAGAAAAACTATGTGTGGATATGTGACTCCTCTCATCTCAGGTATCTGGGCTTGCTTTTTCAGTTTGGGGAAGGGAGCTGGATTTTATAATGGGATGGAGACTATCAGCAAACACCCGGAGACCAAAAGTTACGAGATATTTGTCACGAGCAAGAATTTATTGTACGTAGAGTCATAGAATGTTTTGGGTTGGGAGGGACCTCCAAAGGTCATCTAGTCCAACCCCCCTGCAATGACCAGGAACATCTCTACCGAGGGCAGGTTGCTCAGAGCCCCATCGAGCCTGACCTTGAATGTCTCCAGGGATGGGGCCTCCACCACCTCTCTGGGCAACCTGTTCCAACCACCCTCATATTAAAGAACTTTTTCCTAATGTCTAACCTAAATCTACCCATTTCCAGCTTAAAACCATTACCCCTTGTCTTGTTGCTACAAACCCTTGAGAACAGATCTTCCCTGCCTTCCTATAGGCTCCTTTCAGGTATTGGAAGGTCACTATAAGGTCCCCTTGGAGCCTTCTCTTCTCCCTGATAGCCTAGAATAACATATTTCTTTATTTCTAACTGGTAGGTGTAAAGAGGATGGTAGATGTAAATAAGTAAATATGGATTTATCACTGTGGGAACCTGTGCTAACTCAGTCGATGAACCTTGGAGAGCTAAAGGAACTGTGCAAGAGCTTGACCTCTCTATCAACATAGCCTTTATTCCCCCACCATTACGACAGTGTTACCAGCACTGGGTATAAATGGAACGTAGATTTATTTAACAGGAATATGTAGATGCAGATTCACCTCTTTACATTGGCATTGCTAATCTGCCTCTCTCCACCACTCTGATTTACAGCAGTCCTCAAGATGCAGATAAGACCTCTCAGCAGTGTTTATGTCACTCTCATGTTTTCATTTTGTCTGGTTATTATGATTTCAAGCTGGCAGCCACTGTCTCAAGAAAAAAAGTGAATTAATAATGGTCAAAGGGTATCGTAGCAACCCGAGGTGTGAAGGAAGGTGGCCAGGTTTCCAAAGAGCATGATCAAACGTGGCAATATAACCTTGGTGAGTTAATAGCAGCATTGATTGCCCACAACTAACACGGTAATTTTACCATCCAGAAATACTCCAAGGAAATAAACATTTCTCAGCCTTGCCAGGAAAGCCAGTTCATTAACAAACAGAACGATGATGAAATGAGGAGAGTCTTGGTTCTTGAGTAAAGCACATTAGTTTCTGGGGCATGAGGCTCATTTGTAGCAGGGATCCAATTCATATAATCAACACAAAGACTAAATACCGAAGAGGAGATTTTCTGAAATAAGGATTGATTTCTGTGCCAGTCCTTCTCTGCGAAACACACTCACAAATTGTATTTTTGTGCCCAGGAGCGGATATTTAGATGCCTAAATACCCATTTGTGTGTACCAATGGGCAGCCTGCCTGTGCAACTAGAAGAAAAGCAGCAGAGAGATGAGTTTTCCAAATCTGAGCTCCCTGGTGGTGCTTCTTGGCTCTCACTTGGAGGAGAACTGGCTCGGTGTGCTTTTCTGTCCTCAGTATTTCTGGGTAGAATTCACAAGCCATTGAAGTGCTCCATGGCACCAATCCGAGCTCTTTGAACAGGGATGAGACTATCTCTCTGTCTCATCTGCTCTATAGCAAGGCTCGACATTAATATTTCACTTTTCACCAGAAGTTCCCAAAGCTTTTTTCATGCCTAATTAAGGTTCACATCACACTTCAGAATGACAGGAAAAATGAGAACAAGAGAAGTGAAGGGACTTGCTCAATATCACACAGTTGCAGCCCTGGGACTGGAACGCAAAGATTTGGAATCTTGGTAGCTTGCTCTAACCACTAATGAATAATAATGACTGACCATATTGATAATTAATAGCACTTTCACCGAGCTTAACACGTGTAAAATGCTGTTGAAATACTAATTCATTTACCCTCACTGAGCAGTGGTGGTATCCATGGTGTTCATCCTGCAACCCACCCCACTTTGCATGGGTGGAAAGCCACTGAGTTAATCAGATATTGCTCCACAGCAGGAGCTGAGCATGGAAATGCAGCATGAGGTATGAAAGAGGATGCTCACAGTGTCTGGCTTTCAGCATGTAACTAAAGTGCCTGAAGTAGGGGTGTCTGAACTGAGAACTTGGTCTCCCTTCTTTCCAGCAGAGAGGAGCAGGGTCTATTAGAAGCCCATTCAAAGCATCTGAATTAGAAGCTATTTCTCCCTGCCGAGCCTCTGGAGAGCCTAACATTAGAGGTCTCAAGCTAGACATGTGAATACTCTCCCTTAAGTGCTTATTATTATTCCCATTTTGCAGGTGGATGAACTGGAAAGGACAGGACTGTGCTAAATTAAGTGAGCTGCCCTCACTGCTTAGCCTCCCTCTCTGCTTCCCCATAAACTCCCCCTGGAAATGTGCACGAGGAAAAGAAAGTGAAGCTGAATAAATCCCCGGGGAATATGTTTAGGTTGTAAAAAAATACAGAGGCAGCATCGAAATATCTCCAAGTGCTCTTGGAATATACGGTGAGTCATGAGCGCCGTATATTAAATGGTCAACGTTTATCCAACAAAAGCAATTTCTCATGAGAGACCACAGGAGTCACAGGAATTGGCTTTGCACCAACCTGCCTGATTCAGCAAGATATTACCAGTGTGCTGAAGCTCTGCTGTTATGGTCCAGCTTTTAGGAACCAGGAGAGAGGAGGTAAGGAGGAGCAATGAAGAGATTCATCACAGATTCAAGTATGGCAGTGCTTTAACTATGTGAGTAGAAACCCATCAGACAAAAAAAAAAAAAAATGTACATTAAGAATAGATAATATATGTATGAAATTCATCCCTCCCATGCTATGTCTTCAGCTGGTATGATGGGGACTGAATTTTCTCTCTCTGTGGTATATTCTTCCTAAACTCAAAATTCTTCTGCGACCGTGGCAGTCATTAAAAATGATAATATATGACAGTGTTTATCAGTTCTATCATTGCAGGTGGACTGGAAGAGCGATTGCACATTGAAATGACTTTGTAACAAAGCCTGAGTTAGGGAAAAAAAAAAAGACAGAGGAAAGGAATATTAATTTTTCTGAAATTAGCAGAAAGAATAACACTTGGGGAAAACATTTATCATTATGTCAGCAAGGAGGTATGTGATTTATCTTTGTAATAATGGCTTTCATAACTTGGAAGGTAAAGGCAGTTGATCTATCTTGAAATTTCTCATATAACACCTAGCAAGTTAAATGACTTTATTTGTGTCTCTATGAAGGCTAATCCAGCATAAGCATGCTTGGAAATGAACCTTTTTGTAGAGTGTCCAAGCCCATGCTCTGGTCCTGAAGGAAAGGAGCATGGCATGGGCCATGTCTGCACAAGTAAAGCCTTTTCTTTGGAAAGCAGGTTGACCTCATGCCTTGACCTCATTGGTGATGTCATATCTACAGGAACAGTCACTGACCACGTTGTTCCCTGAAAAGGGGACTGTCTGGGCTGAAATGGGGCATGGCAGAGGTGGAACTCAGAGCTGGCCTCCAGATTTTGTCTCCTTGACCTAATACAGGCCAGGTAGCAACTTCTCATCAGGTGTGAGGGATGCCCATGTCCCCCTTGGACCTCCCCTTTTACAGGGTTTGCTCTTCACATGAATTTCTATTGCAGCAAATGGTAAGTCCATACAGTGAGCACTCACCCCATAAACCCAACATCAACAAATCAGCCTTGGTACTCAAAATATTTATACATTATGGCTAAAAGAAACACTCTTTTTTTCCCCTCTGTCCAGCTGTTTATCCAGAATGTAAATAATTCTTAAGGAAAGATTCATATGTGCATGCACATGTAATGTATGTATATTTTCTTTATGCCACTATCTGGTATTTGAACTCTGAAGCCCCTGCTGAAGACTGGGGTTTGCAAGGAACTTCAGGTTTAGGGATGGATGAGAAGCATCAGATGGGAAAGAGGAAAGACTAGAGCATGCAGGGAAAAGAGATTATAAAATAGAATTAATATGATTTTCCTTGTGGTAGGTAGAATGGTAAAAATTAGTTATGGAAATAGAAATAATGCAAGCACTCATTAGAACACATCCCTGATCAAATTTTAAACACTTCATTTTGAATTCTGGAGATGGAGGAGGAGTAATAAACGACATGAAAGCAAAAATTCTGGGCATTGGAGTGCACAAGAAATGGCCCAATGACCTACAATCCCCTACCAGTGGCTCAGAGATTAAATATATTAACATACTTAACACACCTGGAGAGTCACAGCTTAAATATGACACAGAGGGGAAAAAGATGATTCTGTAACAGAAACTAAATGCCTCCCAGAGCAACACTCTCCCCTCCCTATTCACAAGAGCAATAGGGAACAATGGGGTAGTTCATATGGGAAAGGAGAAGCCAGAAGCAGAGCTCCCATTGACTCCAGTGGTAGGGATGTGAGCCTTTAATCAGGAACCACATGCAATGGTGGCAGAGAAGCCACCTGATCAATTTAGCAGAGATCTGAGAGGTCCCAGAGCATCTTTGCCCCTTACCCGACCAATTTAGCAGAGATCCGAGAGGTCCCAGAGCATCTTTGCCCCTTACCCAACCAATTTAGCAGAGATCCGAGAGGTCCCAGAGCATCTTTGTCCCTTACCCGACCAATTTAGCAGAGATCTGAGAGGTCCCAGAGCATCTTTGCCCCTTACCCGACCAATTTAGCAGAGATCTGAGAGGTCTCAGAGCATCTTTCCCCATTTATTCTATGTCTTAGCTACCTCAAGCTCTTCTTTAGTCAAAGCTCATGATGTGCTATTGTTTTGCTAGCTCTCTTCTTCAAACAATCCTGCTGACTACACTAATTTCGTGCTGCTGGCTCTCTTCTTCCTCAGGCCAACACCAAACTCAACAACATCCCCTCAGCATACCTTCATCTTTTATTATTCTTCATCTGTTTGTTCTTCTCTGTCTTGAATCAGCCAAGGGGGAACACACCACTGAGAGCTCAGCAAGTGACCCCAACAGAAGTTCTCTTCCACAGGAGCTCTCCTCCATAGCTAATCAGCTTCTTTCTTCTGTTGCTGCTTCTCTTTTCTGTTGATCCTCTCAGACTAATTTAGTTCCTGGTTAATACACCTCTGGCCTCACCCACCACCCCAACCATGATCACCTGGGGGCAGTTGGGGCCTCACACAGGAGGGGCAGGTTCTGCCTCTGGGGCCTGAAACCACCAGGGCAACAAAACATGTTGCTGGGTTGGGACTCATCCATAGGTCAACTCCAACTCAGGCCCCAGCACTTCAGCTATGGATCTCTAAAGATTTTTTTTTTAATTAAAGCAAACAATTTAAATAAGAGCCTGACCCAGCATAATGTCAAGCTCTTTGGCTGCTGGATCACCTCATTTTGCTGTTGCTGTGATGAGCCCTTGGTTGGTGTCACATATCTAAGAGTTACAGGATCACTGTGGAACCCCCAGGCCACCAGCACACCTGAGCTATTTCTGGTGCCAATCTGAACCTGTCTCCTGTCTTCCAACCCATAACTCCTCATTCATATTCCTTTAGAGAACCCCAGAGCTGTGCATGCAGCGGGTCTAAAAGCTCTGCCTGCCCTAAAAGTCACACACATCTCTTTCCAAGAGCAGCAGGCTTCAAATGGCTTCGAGCTTCTCCTTGTGTGTGGTGCCACAAAAACATAATTCCGAGCACTGAGGCATTTAAAATCTCTTTTAATTGATTCCCAGCTACTTCACGACTCCAGCATATTGTTAAGTCAGTGGTAGATAAAAGTAGCAGGAGGTAACATCTTTTGTATTGCTGCAGGGAGATCACACCTAAAAGAAGGCATTAAATTCTTGGTACCTCGTTGTGAGCGAGATGCAGACAAATTGGAAGAAATTCATAGAAGAGCAATAAAAATGATGAAGGGTCTGAAGAGGCTGAGTTACGAGTGAAGATTAAAGGAGCTCAGTATGTATCACTTGGCTAAATGATGACTAAGAGGGAAATGATCCCCTTCAACAAGTACTTGGAGGGCATAAATATCACAAATTAAAAGGAATTTTTTAGGGTGCTGAAGGACATACAACACGGGATCAAAGGATGGGGTTAGGCAAAAGGAAACGAGCTCTCGACATATCATTAGAATCTAACAGACCACTTGTGAGAAACCAAATTCTGGCATATTTAGCTAATCATGATTCAGTATTAATTTTTGCCTATTCTAAGAAAAAAGCATTGTCTTCAATTAAAGACAGAGCAAGACCTCCCAGATGCACTCCAGGGATGTGCATGTTAAGAGGAAAAATTCCCAATCCAAGCTGGGAAAACACCAAAAGATCGTCCTGAGTATTTGAAGGCTGATATACCCTTTAGTGAGAGCTGAAGGATGTATAAGATATGAAATTAGTGATCTGTATTTTAGGAACGAGTCAGTTGCCAGGATACCATGGGGAAAATAAAAGTAATAACGCGTGGCTCTAAAACATACACATTCCATTAATCCCAGTGGGAATTATACCAATATTCTAATGGGAGGACAGACAACTAAGAATAGTAAATCTTGCAATTTTCTCATAGCACCGACTCACAGCTCAGAGTCTAGTTGGAAGAAGAGCCAAAATATTCTCCATGGGCATGGTGGCTGCACATCCTAAGCTCAGCTTGGGTTAGGAAGCAACTGGATTCATTCAAGAGGGTTGAAAGGCTGCTTGAAATTGGGCTTTGCTGGGGCTCTGCTCAGGCGAGCGGCTCAGCGGCACGGCAGCCTAAATCCTAGAGCTGTTAAGCACAACATATATATCAGCACCTTGTGGTTTTTCGGACTTACTGCATGGAAACTCCCCAGCTGAATTTAGAGGTCCCCACCCAGTAAGTTATTTGCTTCCAGCTCCACGTTCCCCTTTGCTACTGTGGGCAAAGTGGGAATCCTGAACCTGCTCGCTCAGGCAGCGCTCCTGGGGAGCTCCCGTTGCTCCTCACAGCTCATGGCAAAGGGGGACAGGGACGTTTTGGGGAAGTTTCTTCTTTTCCTGTCATAACCCACATCCGTTTCTGGTGAGATTACAAGCTGACGTGAGATTATCAGTTCCTGCTGGTACCCGGCAGCAACATCCCTGGAGACAAGGGGCGCCTGCTGACGGGAGGTCATGGGAAAAGGGCTCCCCAAAAGCAGCAGGAGTGGGAAGCAAAAGAGTCCCGGGTGCTTGGGGGGCAATGAACTTCTTCCTCTGGTTTTGGAATCTGCATTTCCAGCCCCTCTGTGAGAACCACCTAAAGATGCTGATGCTGCAACAGGCACGTGGAGGAGGAGCAGCCCGTTTCCCAGGATTAGCAGCCCATTGCAGCGGTGCTCTGAGGACACAATCTGATTTGTTTATCCCACAGTTAAATCTGGCTATAAATGTGCAGTCCTGCTGCTGTCAAAGCCAGCGGTGGCTTTCACCTCTTCACCAGATTTTTGCCCCAAACCACGGTCAAGAGCAAGAAGGAAGGACTCCCCTGTGTAAAAAAATCACCTTCAAAATTCACACTCTTGCTCTACCAGTTGTGTGCCTGCTTTTCAACACTACTAAAGGAATCTCCCATCTTTTTTACCTGAAAAGCCTGCTCAGAGCTAAGAAATATATACAAGCTTTTTCTTAAATTGGGATGATCCTTTATATATTGCAGAGTGAGCATGGCAAGCAGCAGAAATCATATTTACAGGGGTGGAGGTCAGGAGCTTTCATTTTATGAAATCTAGGCTAGTCAGGGAAAGTTTTATTATGTTTTCAATATTGAAATATCTTCATTTTTCCCTCTTTGAACATCTTGAACCATAAGGATTTAAGTCCAGTCTTAGTTTTTAGATTTTTTAGACTATTTATCCTGTATGTCTTTCTTCTAACTATTGTTGTTCATGAACACAAGTGATTTATTATGCCATACAATTTTGTATTTCCCTCCCCATCCCACCAGGTAATGCTGAAGATAAGTTTGTAGGTGTCCATGAAATGGGCAGACACAACCATCATGGACTGCCTGGAATTTTGGGCTCCCAGAAATAGATACCACCATTAAGATATTTAATCCAGCTGATGGTTGGAGAGGAATAGTGAGAAGAGAGACTTTCCCAGGGAATGAAGATCTTGTTTTCATGACAGCTTCCTTGAATATATTTAAAAAACAACAGCAAAACATAAAAAGGATGGGAGTATAATTATGCAGAAATCTGGCTAAGCATAACTGCTATTCAGAGCATCCCAGGAGGCCTAAAAAGGTCTGGGAGGGCGGCATATTTATCCTGCACCAGAAACCCTGAATATTTGTGTGAAGATTTTATAAATCCCTGGTTTCACCTAGTCAGGTGTTTTAATCTGTGAAGATTTTTTAGCTGAGAATTAGGTGAGAATCAGATGTGACCTGAGCAGAGCTACACCCACTGTGCTGGAGGAAACTTGGGCATGTGTGATTTTTGAGTCAGTCTCTTAGTTATTTATATAGGTTCTTACAGGGGTATAATCACCCGTTTAAAATCCTTAAACTGGTTGGCTCCCAATCACAGCTGTGTAATTTGGGAGCTTCTGGTTTGCATTTTGCTGTTAAGTTACATATGGTTTCACTTCAGAGCAGATTCCCACAAATTTCTGTAAGCTTTAGATGCTTCTGAAACTGATAACCAAAGAGGAACTTGATCATAAAAGGAGATTCTGAAACACAGTTATTCACTGTTCTGGCAAATTTGCTCGTGCTTCATCACCCCAACTTCTCAGAATTAGTGTTGCTCAATATTAAACACATGGATTTAAACCCAACAGGGGG
>VYZX01006064.1:97067-109558 GCA_013401335.1 Brachypteracias leptosomus | reverse complement strand
GCCCCTTCCTTCCCATCCCTGCCGTTGGGGTTGGAGGAGGGGGGCGCTGGAGACCCCCCAGCCCCCGCGGAGCCGGCGGGGCCGAGCCGAGCGGCCGCCTCCCGGGCTGCGCAGCGTGGGGCTGCTCCCTCCCCCTTTCTCCTCCTCCCTCCTCCTCCTCATCCTCCTCCTCCTCCGCCCCCCCGCCCCCCCGCAGGGCAGAGCCGGCGGAGGCGGCGGGCGCGGATGGGAGGGCGAGGGAGCGCGGAGCGGAGCAGAGCCGCGGTAGGGGAGTGGGGATGCGGGGCGAACGGGGGGTGGGGGTGGGGGGGGTCCCCAGGCAGCGGCTCCCCAAGTTTAGAGGCGGCGGGACTTTGCGGGAAGTTGGGCGGCCAAGTCGGTAGCACCGGGAGGCTCGGCTGGGCACGGCGGAGCGGAGCCCCGGGGCCGCGGCGCGGGCTCGGGAGGTGCCGAGATAGCTCCGGGTGGCCCCCCAGGGTGAAGCCTGGTGGTCCTTCCCCAACAAACGGGGAGCTGGGAGTGTCGTTGTCCCCCAGTCTCCTCCCTGGGTGGGTCCCTGGGGTGCGGGCTGGGGTATCGCGGGGTTCCCCCCCGGGTGCAGCATCCCCTCGGGTGCAGCATCCCCCTGGGTGCAGCATCCCCCCGGTGCTTGGCGGCAGGGTGAGCAGAGGAGGGGACGTACACACACACACACACTTCTTTCAAAACGTGCCCTGAGCAGGTTAGAGCTCCAGGGAGGAGGGAATGATGACAAAGATAATGCCATTTGCTGTCATCTCGCCGGTACTGGGCAGATCCCCGCTGCCTGCCGGAGACTCTTTGGCTCAGGGAACTGTTTCTACGGTGGTTGGGGAGAGGAGACACTTGGAAAGTGGCTTTCTCTGAAAGATTCCTTTAATTCTGGCTGCGCATCCTACCTAGGATTGAGCCGCGGAGGGATGTTGCCATTCACTGGTGCATATTTTTAGGTGGAGAGGGGTATTTCTTCAATGTAGGCTGTTTAAAATAGCTTCGTAGCCTGCTTTTGCTGAGAATGCAGCCAAGGTTCAGTGAGGGGTTATTATGGTTAGAGTCTGTTAAGCAACAATTCGCCAGCTGAACTTTGCTGGTGTATATGGGTTTGTGTGGGGGGTTTTTTTCCTGTGCTGCTTCATTGTAATACTACAGCCGTACTCTGCAGTGAATTGACTTGCTTAGACACTGCTGGATTTGTAGGTTAGCAGGAGAGATGATGGCATTTCTTGGTGCATCTAAACACCCACCAAACTTTTACATACAGAAATATTTTGGAGTTTTTTTAAATATTATTATATGATTCTGTGGCCTAAAGCCCTCTCCATATTGACTTGCTTGCCTATAACATAAGGATGGTTTCGCTTCTTGAATTGGTAGCCAGACATAAAATCATTACCACCTCCTGGTGAACAGACACGTGCCTTTTGTATTTTGTGGCTAAAAAAAGCCGAGCAGTCAGCTGAGCAGATTACAGATTAAAACTCAAAGTTTGCTGGCGCTGCTCGTGGAGAGTAAATATTTTTAAGCTTTGCCTGAAAATCATATGCACTCGTTTGTGTAAACAAATGTCTGGTTGAACAGCACTGCACTTGATACTGACTGGGGACTCCTTGATCCCTGGCAAAAAGGGAAATTTCCATCAATAAGAGGTCACAACATAGATGTGAACTATATATGTGTGTTTATATCTATGCTATTTATATACATTGATGTATGTATCTTATATACAGACACACGTCTATATACACAGTCACTTACAAACAGTAAGGACTAATGGAATAGTTGTCTTGAAGCTTTTTTTTGTCAGTGATTAAAATGTTGTCACATGTCTCTTGCCCTTGCTGCTGGTGCCATTTCACTCTTGGGCATTGAGTCAAAGGCTTCATCTGGCTCTTCATGTGCCAAAAGAAAGAAAATCAATTTGAATGCAGAACAGAGGAAACTCCTCGGATGAAGATTTAGTAGTGAAACCACCTTTTTTTTTTTTTTTTTTCTGAAATCAATAATGAAATAGGTTTATTGTTCAGATTTTGCAATAGGAGGGCTAATGTCAAGTTCAAAGTGGTTTGTTTGGTGGTTTGTAATGGGAATGTGGTGAAACAGTGGAGATTTACATGACAAAACACTTAATTCCACTACTGCAATGGAAGGCAGTAATGGATTTTATCTTCTTTGTTAAACCAAAAGCAGGTACCAGGAAACTCTATAAATGAGAAGGTTGAAGCAGACTAATATACCAGGTACCTGGAAACTGTATAAATGAGAAGCTTGAAGCAGACTCCTATATTTGCATTATTTCACGTGGCTGAAGTGTCTCTCAAAGTGTTGGTTTATATTTCAGATTGCTGGGTGGATAGCAGCAAACTGTTCCAAAGTTCATGAGATATTGCTAGCCACGATCCTACAACCCTTCTACCCACTGATAAAGATTTCTCAAATTCCTCTGCTATCTGGGAAGGGAATCCTTTATTATTAACTGTATGCTGAGTGCTTCCTCATCTGTTCATGGGAGCAGAATTCTGAGAAGCTGCAACTCAGCATCGTGTTACTGTTATGTTGTGCTAGACTTTCTCCAGAGATAAGGTCTGGTCTTGCCTAAATGACATATTGATTTAGGAAGTTAGAACATCGACCCGTGTCTCTCTTTTGGTACAGATACATTACCCAGGTGAAGAAAGCCCTGACTTAAACAAGTGCCAACATGCACCCTCTCCCTCCTAATTCTTAATTACTCTTGGAGTTGTACAGGCTGTAAATCCCACAATCAGAGACGTGCTCTTAAGTCACTCAATGCTACTCTGGGTACTTGTTTCCAATGGCTTAGAGAGTTTGCAGGACCTGTAGCCTGGTTTGAACCAGGCTCCTTAACTCAATTCCTCCTCCCAATTTCCCTCCATACCTTGTCAGTGAGGGATAACTCCCAATTCCCACCATACTCCTTGGCTGGAGTTCTGTTGCTCAGCTGGAAGAACCCAAAGTGCTGTTGAAAAACAAGGTACACTTCCAATAAGAGAGTATGAGAGTATTTTTTTTTTTTTCCACTGCTTTCCCCCACAAATGAGTATTTCTTATTTATTTATATTTTCTAGTGAAGTGCACTGTTTTTCTTACCGACGAAGAGTGGTGCCAGATTTGAGGTCTAAATACAGCTATTCACAGGAGGGGAAGGAATCTCTGAGCTTCTACAAGTTCTTATCTCAAAGCAGCCTGAACTACACTGATTTCTAATACTAATACTAATGCTAATTGCACTAATACTGCAATTTCAATAAAATTAACTATTTATGTGTAGCATTGTCAACCCATTCCCTTAAAAATGTGTGCTGTCCATGTATCTACCAGCAAGCGTGGTTGTTTGTCCATGCAACCTCTTAATTTCTATTTCCTGGGCTAAAAAAAGTGATGATGATTCTATCCTGGCTACTCGATTTGTTTTTTCCATGTGATGGAGATGGGAAAGCCCCAGAGGAGCTGGTGTGCAGGCATGTTGTAATGGGAGCACTGGAATCCTTTCATTGCACAGCTTTGCCTGATGTTCCACCAAACAGCACTTGAGGGGCAAGCCATTAACGTGGCTTGGCTGTGGAATATTTATTCATTTATGTTACACCTGGTTTCCAGCAGCTGTTGGACGTGGCTTGTAAGCACTATTTCTAAGGAGTGTGGTGTCCTTCTGGAAGAGGAGATAAGCAGGTGATGTGCATGATACCTAGTGAGAAGAAATAGGAAGGTGATGTCCAGCTTGGTACTGGTGGCTGATGGTGATAACAAGACAACTTTGGTGGTGGTGAGAGGATGGATGTGATGATATCAGTTTTGGACCCTTCACTACAAGGACATGGAGGTGCTGGAGTGTGTCCAGAGAAGGGCAATGAAGCTAGGGAAGGGTCTAGAGCACAAGTCTTGTGAGAAGCAGATGAGGGACCTGGGGTTGTTGAGCCTGGAGAAAAGGAGGCTCAGGGGAGACCTTCTTACTCTCAACACCCCCCTGAAAGGAGGTTGTAGAGAGGTGGGAGTCAGTCTCTTCTCCCAAGGAACAAAGACAAGAGGAAACGCTCTCAAGTTGCACCAGGGGAGGTTCAGGTTGGATATTAGGAAAAATGTCTTCCCCAAAAGCATTGTCAAGGCCTTGCAAAGGCTGCCCAGGGCAGTGGTGGAGTCCCCATCCTGGAGGCATGTAAAAATCACATAGATGTGGTGCTGAGGGACATGGTTTAATGGTGGACTTGTCAGTGCTGGGTTAATGGTTGGACTTGATGGTCTTGAAGTTCTCTTCCAACCAAAATGATTCTGTGATTCTATGAATCTATGGATGTGATTAGGAGTGAGTGGTCCATGGCAGGCTCTGTCCTAGTGCTCTACATTTGTCCCCCTGTGGCAGCACACCAAAGATCATGGACTCACTGTTGTGCTGCTTCAACCACCATAATTTCATGCTGCCATCAGTTGCACAGAGGCCACCACTGAACTCAGCAACATCCCCTCAGAAGTCTGGTTGATATAGCCCTGACCTCACCCACCACCCCAACCACGAGCACCTGGGTGAGGAGAGAGCCACAAAAACACATGGGACAAGTTCTGCCTCTGGAACCTGGAGCCAATAGGGATGGGATGATGGAGAGGTAGGGAGGTGACACAGGACTTTATTATTTTATATGTCAAGTGCTACTGAATACACACTTTTTATCCTAAAACTTAATATGCCATCATTTGGACTCACCAAATATGCAGATCATTTTATAAATGTGGTTTTTTTATACCAACTCCCTCTCTAAGGTAGGTCGTTCCTCACTGTACAAGGTGCAGATCAGCACCTAAATAGCAAAATACTAAAACTGACATTTTCCACTTGATTCACGCCTTCCAGTAGGGGAAAAATATGTTCCACAAGGAGAAAAAAAATCCCTTGATGTTCAGTGTGGGTGAATGTACCCTGCTATTTTAACATGAAATTAGAAAAACTGATGAGATTGAAAAAGACTTTTGTATTATTATTATTATTTTGGGTTTTGCATATATTGCCTGAAATCTGCCAGGTTTAAGTTGGACCTGGTAACTTCTCAGGATTGCATGGACTATAAAGGACATTTCTTTCAAGTTACAAGTGAGGTTTAACTGGGGAGAATGTGGAGACTAAACAAAAAGAATGAAGATAAAATGTGAGGTTCAAGGATGAATGGAAAGCACAAGATAAGGCTGCTTTGAAAGCAATGTGAACCTCTGTAAGACACATAAGAAAAATAATATTTTTCTGTGATGTGTGAACTTAGAAGATGGTAGAAGCCTGGTAGATGGTAGTGTTGAAAGAGTGCTATGAAAGTAGGCAGCACATTAGGTGTGATTTTGCAATATTAGGTGGTTGAAGATGATAATGTCCTTATATATTCAATTAAAGTTCAGGTCTTGAAGCAGCATGGGGAAAAAACCACTTAAAGTGCTTCAGATCTGGCACCAAATTAGTAGTGAGGTACCAACAAATAGGAGAGACCTTGGAAAAAATAAGAGAAATCAGGATTCTGGAAGGTTTTGCACATGGTTTGAAGAAAATGTGAGACCTTGCTGTGCCTAAGCCAGGATATAACAGCCTGTGAGTACCAGAATTTCTTAATCCAAAGGAGGAGGGCTTTGCCTGGTGCAGCCAGGAGGTTTAGCTGGGTAAAGCTGGAAATGGGAGGAAAGGGAGAAGGATGGTTTAATAGATTATTAGGAGTGTGTATCATGTAATGAGATGGGTTTGCCTGCAGGGCCAGCTCTTCACGAGGGAGCTCCTCCTGAAAATTCTGCAACAGGTCTTAAAACCAGCACTTTTTTTGCAAGTCCATCAAATGCCTTATCTATGTCCAGGGAGGTGGTGGAGGCCCCATCCCTGGAGTCATTCAAGGTGAGGCTTGATGGGGCTCTGAGCAGCCTGCTCTAGGTAGAGATGTCCCTGCTTGTGTAGGGAGGTTGGACCAGATGTCCTCTAGAGGTCCCTTCCAGCCTCAAACATTCTATGATCTAATATTCCTTTCCAGCCTCTTTGATTTTGGCTGCTTGTTAGCTGAGAAATTTGTCTTCCAATAAAGCTATGTAGATACAGATGATGTTAAATAGATAGTGTTAAATAAGTTAAATGGGTAATGAACCTGAAATTTCTGGTATTTTCAAAGAACTCTTTGAAAGCTCTGCTTTTCATTGATCTATTTCACCGTGTTGGTGGTCATGGTCTTCTTCTGGCTTCAGCCTAAAATTTCCTGGGGCCATTTCTGGAAGGGATTTTGGATACTGCTTTGTGGACATCAGGTTTTGAGTTCATGCAGAGCTGATGCTGGTTGAGCTCACTGAAGAAAGATGGGTTCACACCGTGAGGTTGTGCTTCAGGATCAGGGACTCTTTGCTGGTTTTGAGGCTCCCTGGAGCTCTAGCCTGGGCTGGCTCTGTGATATTTGGGTTGTAACTGCATCTGCTCCAAGTGCAGGGGTCAGATAAAAAGGCTGGGTAGAAACACTGCTGTGCATTAAAGATTACCAACAGAAATAACCACACGAGATACACTGGTGGTCTGTTCATTTCAAAAGAAGTTCTTGAGCACTGTTACAGCCTTAAGCCCTGAGCAACTCATTGGAGCTATTCATAAAGTAAATAATTTAGAGGAAAAATTTCATAAATTATAGAGCTACGAAAACAGTATCTCAGGTTGAAGATTAACTTGCCTGAGGAAGAGATAAGGATAAATCAGAATGAAACCACGATTGCTCTTGACATTTAGTATTAGAATTACTTTGCAAAGCTATTTATACCAGCTTTAAAACAGCTTTCAACAAGAAATGAGATGTGAGAGGTGAACAGAAGGGAACGGTGCAACCTCAGCTCATCCCTCTCATTATAGAGGAGAAATTCATTTGTCTCACATCAGGCTATTTTAGCTGCTGAAGTGCTTAACTCTTCAGAGAAGACTTTTGAACATTGCTAAGGAGATCAGCAAAGTTTAAAATACACAGCATAGTAAATGGTATATATTTTGGTATCCATGGAAATCCCATGTGGATTTCTCTTGCATTAGGGTAGATGGAGATGAATTCAATTGATGGTTCAAAAAACAAGTAGATGTGATGCTTCAGGACATGGTCTAGGGGTCAGGGAGATGTTGGACAAAGATTGGACTTGATGATCCTAGAGGTCCTCTCCAACCTAAATGATTCTATGATTCTCTATGGTTTTCAGTGGTGTAAGAGGGACCAGACTCTGGCTCCTCCAACTTGTGGGCACTGAAAATGTTTTTTTTTGATTGTTTTGGAGAAGTTGAGAGTCCTCTGCTCGATGACATGTAGTGGTAGGGCTGGTAAACCCAAGCAGCTGTTGACTGTAACATGCTAGTACTTGACAGTGAGCAGCTTTTGGAAGTCCCCACTATGTATTTAAAATAAAAAAACCCCAACAGATTTCATTAACTCTTTAGGTAAAACATCCTCCTTAGATGTCTTCAAATCACTGGCTGCTTATTTCTGTATAGAGCTTTAAAAATTGAGTTTTCTTGCTTGGCATCAGTTATAATATTGCAATAACTCATTTTGGTGTAATACAGGGGAATGCTTAAAAAGCTTCTGCTGAGTTTTGATAGCTTTTCTTTTTAATGCTTCCCATTAAGTGGGTGTAGGAATTTATCTAGTTTTCCATTTTTTTAAATCTTGCTGTACTGGTACATTGAATAAAAAATGGGGGAAAAAAAAGCACTAAAATTGTATTGTTAAAATACAGCTAAGCATGTAAATATCAACAGTGATTTTTGTTGAAATATTACCATTCCTAGGTTTTCAATATTATAAAGTGAACCAAAACTTTAGGAAAATATATATTTATACATTAAAAATACCTGCCTGTTACTGAAACAAGAATCTCCCCCCCCATCCCCACTAAAAATTTGACATTGCAGTATTTTAGTAACCTCCTTTTGTGTATTTTTAAAGAGAGCAAATAATTCAGAAATAGCAAGTATCATTAAGCTGCATTTAACAAAAAACCTGAGGGCTCCAAATGAGATCATATAAATGCTGCGTTCATTCCAAACAGCAATTCTCAGGATGAACCTCTGGCTTCATTAAAATCAGGGAAATGTCTTCCTGCTGACTTCAGCATGCCAGGGTTTAAAAAAATAAATTAAAATGGGGTCTTAAAAAGTTTTTTTTCTTGATGAGTGACTGGAGCTAAAGTTGTTCAGCTCAACGTTTCTCTGTGTACGTTCTTGAGCTCAGCCAGGAGGTCTTAAGGTGGAGATGAGGGTATGAGGAAAGGAAATCATATTTCTCTTTGAAACCATCTCTCAGTAACTGTGTTATCCCAGAGGTCCCTTTTTGTTGGGGAACTGCAGATATGTTCTTGTTTCAGTGCTGACCATGCAGGTGGATGTTCCTGGTCGGGATATTTAGACCTTCAAAATGATGGAGAGCCCCAAAGTCGAGCCCTTTAGAGAAACTATTGCATGATGTGGGCAGGAGCCTGGCCAGTCCTTTGCACCAAGCCCATGGGTTTAGGGACATTTTTAGCTTTGCCCTTTTGGCATCAAGGGTTTTGCTGCAGCAGTTGAATAGGAGGAAGGAATTAATTTGATTTAGTGATGTCAAGCTGAAAATGAAGTTCCTCCCAGCACATCCTTCGAAGAACACTCAATGGCTCTGCATTTAGCCTGCCATCCGTTTGCTTTCTGCAGGGATATTTTGGAACTTCCTCTGCTGATAAATATTTTGAGTCTGTCTCTATTCCATCTAATTTCTGTTAGTGCTTACAGGCTTTTTTTTTTTCTTTTTTCTATAAATACCTATCACTGGAGAAATTGGTGTTACAAGCCTTGAAATTGCCACGCTGGCAACTTTGTAATTTAACCGTAGCTGACTGACAGTATATTTATTAATTATCCAAGACAGGCTTATAGCCTGCTAAAAAAGAACTTTATTTCTGGGCTGGAGGAGGGAGAAGAGGAGCTGTAATTGCTTTCTGTCTGGAGTGCAGGGGGAGGTGGAGGAGGCTTGGCAGGATTAGATGTGGCCATCACTGAGGATCAATAAAGTACAAGAAGTGGAAAGGCTGCTTCAAATTGGTAGAAGTTTTAGTCACCTAAACTAAGCTCAGGATGAAAACTTCAGCTGTTTCTTTTTTTTAATTAATTAAAATCTAATGAAAAACAATTCGGAGGAGCCTGAGCTGATATTAATTACTTGGAGCACTTGAAAGATTTCCTTTGTAAGATTCTGTGCAGCCTTTTCTTGTATGACTCTCTCTGGTGTTGCCCCAACCTAGTGGGGTTGTTTTTTTTGCTATAATTCCTTTTTGGACTCCTGTTTTTCCTGATGTGAAGATGACAAAGTCACCACTTTAATTAATTAATTAACAGCAGTTGCCACCACATGTAGGGATCATGGGTAGGTCGTGGTGCTTGGGACTCTCAGAAGTATCTGTGTCAAAATAAATGAGTAAAACAACTAAAAAGCTCTACTAAAGCAGAACACTTAAAAACTGAGTTGGTTAAGTGTTGAAACGAGTTGCTTTATTATATTACATGATATAGCCACCAGATGTCACCCACTTTGTGCACCTGTGTGCTGGGGAGAAACGTGCCCTTGGTGTGTAGAAGATTAAAAAAATAGCACCTTGCTGCAAGTGGCTTCGATTCTGTTGGTGTTCAGAATAACCAGGATAAATATTTCCATCTTAAAATAGCTGGTGTAGCCTCGTTTCTCCCAGACAAGATAGGGCTGCATTTTTTATGAGCCTTAAATGTCAGCAGTGACATTTTGGAACGCAGTCTTTAAGAAAATAATTAATAGGCTTAGTAAATTTTCCAGAGGGTGGAAGCACATTTTATGGCAAGGACAGTTTTATTGTTATGAACCATACTGCTGTTAAAGAGACTTTAACCCAGTGACCTGAATGTATAATCATCTGCAGCCAAGTCAAATGGGGTGAGGTGAGTCTTAAAGGGCTGAAAGCAAGGTGGGAGTACATGTAGAGAGGGGAAGGACCACTCCTAAAATCAGAGAACACTTACAGGGCAACACAATTCATCCTCAGGGTTTAAGGCTTCAAAGAAAAGTGTAAATAGAGATAGAAGGTAGATGGATAGAAGGTAGATGGATGGATAGATGAATGGATGGATAGATGGATAGATTTCTTTCCTGAAAGAGTGGTTAGTCACTGGACCAGGCTGCCCAGGGAGGTGCTGGAGTCACCATCCCTGGAGGGGTTCAACAAATGAGTAGATGTGGGGCTTCAAGACATGATCTAGGGGTCAGGGAGATGTTGGGATGAAGGTTGGACTTGATCCTAGAGGTCCTTTCCAACCTAAATGATTCTATGACAGGGGAGGGAGCACTTCTAAAGTAGAGAATAGCAACCACTTGCAGAACAATGCAATTCATCCTCAGGGTTTAAATGCTTCTAAGAAAAGTATAAAGATAGATGAGAGATAGGTAGAGGATAGAGAG
Organism: Brachypteracias leptosomus; assembly: GCA_013401335.1. Taxonomy (NCBI): domain Eukaryota; kingdom Metazoa; phylum Chordata; class Aves; order Coraciiformes; family Brachypteraciidae; genus Brachypteracias; species Brachypteracias leptosomus. The sequence goes on along the minus strand of VYZX01006064.1, from coordinate 99,086 downwards.
ATGATAGATAGATTGATTGATTGATTGATTTCTTTACTGCAAGAGTGGTCAGGCACTGGCCCAGGCTGCCCAGGGAGGTGCTGGAGTCACCATCCCTGGAGGGGGTCAACAAATGAGTAGATGTGGGGCTTCAAGACATGATCGAGGGGTCAGGGAGATGTTGGGATGAAGGTTGGACTTGATCCTAGAGGTCCTTTCCAACCTAAATGATTCTATGATTCTATGACAGGGGAAGGAGCACTTCTAAAATAGAGAATAGCAGCCACTTACAGAACAACGCAATTCATCCTCAGGGTTTAAATGCTTCTAAGAAAAGTATAAAGATAGATGAGAGATAGGTAGAGGATAGAGAGAAGATAGAGAGAGAGATTGATTACTGCAAGAGTGGTCAGGCACTGGCCCAGGCTGCCCAGGGAGGTGCTGGAGTCACCATCCCTGGAGGGGTTCAACAAACGAGTAGATGTGGCACTTCAAGACATGGTCTAGGGGTCAGGGAGATGTTGGGATGAAGGTTGGACTTGATGATCCTAGAGATCTTTTCCAACCTAAATGATTCTATGATAGATAGATAGATAAATAGATATAAATCTTTAAAGTGGAGAAGCAGCACTCAGTACCCAACACAAAGCTGTTTTCCCCAACCCCAACGAGCACGAGCAGTGTCAGTGAATGGGGTAAGATGACTAATTGCTCACCAGTGAACGAGCAGAGGGCTCATGATCTAGGTCATGGTGTTCAACAGTGGTTTTTCCCTCCTGCTACCAGAGGTGCTGCATTGACAGGTGCAGCCCCTCTTCCTGCTCCATGGTCACGTAAGCCTTGTGCTCATTTAGTTTGGGGTCTAAAGTAGCACTGTTAGAAAGGGGAAATTTAATTTTCTGGGCCCGAAGCAGCAAGACTGAACAATAAGTGATTTCCTGAAAGGTATTGATTAGTCTGTTATTTTTTTCCAGTGGTAATACTGTAGTTTGTTTTTATATTTTAAGTGTTTCTTCTACCTCAGATATCAGCTTGGGATGGAGTCATCCTTGCTCTGTGGATCTCGTGCAGGCTGGAGGATGTAGGTCCGTTGCTCTGAGTGAATGATGTGGGGTTTGCTCTCCAAATTATTTTCCTTTGGAGTCCCTTTTGAAAGACTACTTACCCTCATTTCTCATCTGGGGTGAAAAATGTACCCCAGCATGGCATTCACTACCTGGAGGTAGAGTCTATGATGCAGTTTTAACCCCATTTTTCTTCTATGCTTGAGCAAAACCAGAGGTGAGCCAAGCACTCCTTAACTAATAGCAATAGTGTCAACTTCTAAATGTGGTGAATTAGTGTGTTAGCAGCTAGAATGAAACCAATTATATTAATGAGGGCTGCAGTACCTTAACTGAGAGTTGTTTATGAGACTGAGAGTTTCACTTCCTAGCTGCAGGTCTTGCACCATTGCTCCTGAAAATGCCACCTGCCAGCTCTGGCCACAAACTGTCCTCCCACTGGTCGTGCAGTGGGGTCCCAGTATGGCTCTGGGATGGGGAGAGTGGTGGCAGCTTGGGAAGGTTGGAAAAATTATCTTCTCTGTCTTCGGAGCTTGTGGAAAGGCTGGAATTTGCCCCATTTCATAGGATTAATTGGGGGAAATTCAGATGATGGAAAGACTGAGGTTTGCCCCATTTCATAGGGTTAACTGGGGAAAATTCAGAGTATGGAAAGACTGAAATTTGCCCTGTGTAATATGGTTAACTGGGGAAAATTCAGATTATGGAAAGACTGAAATTTGCCCCATTTCATATGGTTAGCTGTGGGAAATTCAGATTATGGAAAGACTGAGGTTTGCCCCATTTAATATGGTTAATTAGGGGAACTTCAGATGATGGAAAGACTGAGGTTTGCCCCATTTAATATGGTTAGGTGGGGGAAATTCAGATTATGGAAAGACTGAGGTTTGTCCCATTTCATATGGTTAACTGTGGGAATTGATTATGGAAAGACTGAAGTTTGCCCCATTTCATAGGGTTAACTGTGGGAATTCAT
>VYZX01006064.1:13700-96990 GCA_013401335.1 Brachypteracias leptosomus | reverse complement strand
AAATTCATATTATGGAAAGACTGAGGTTTGCCCCATTTAATATGGTTAGGTGGGGGAAATTCAGATTATGGAAAGACTGAGGTTTGTCCCATTTCATATGGTTAACTGTGGGAATTGATTATGGAAAGACTGAAGTTTGTCCCATTTCGTATGGTTAACTGTGGGAAATTCAGATTATGGAAAGACTGAAGTTCACCCCATTTCATAGGGTTAACTGTGGGAATTGATTATGGAAAGACTGAAGTTTGCCCTATTTAATATGGTTAACTAGACAAAATTCAGAGTATGGAAAGACTGAAGTTTGTCCCATTTGATATGGTTAACTGGGGAAAATTCAGAGTATATATTGAAGTTCACCCCATTTCATAGGGTTAATTGGGGGAGATTCAAATTATGGAAAGACTGAAGTTTGCCCCATTTCATAGGGTTAATTGGGGGAAATTCATATTATGGAAAGACTGAGGTTTGCCCCATTTTGTATGCTTAACTGTGGGAAATTCAGATTCAACGTTGTCTGCCTTAGGTGGTTTATTTAGAAACTTGATTTCTGGTGAATTCCTGTCCTGTCCAACACATATCTAAATTTTGTTCAAAGTCTGAGTCCCTCTGTAGTGGGATTCTGGGTGGTGAGGTAGGAGATGTAGATTTTTCTTGGACTTCTACCATTTTATGCCAGATGCTAGTATAGGTAATCCATGTCAGCACTCTGTCATTTTGTCATCCACAAATTGAGAAATGCCTTTGAAAAGCTCTCTGACATCTGCTGTTGGGAGCTACTCCAAGTAAGCAGATACTGTCCATGTCCCAAGGGTCTGATGCACATGGACATCAAGCTTCAAGGTAGATTTGAGTGCACACGAGCATCCCCCTGTGTCTGCTGTGCATGACTTGAATATTTGCAATGAAACTACTGCCTTGACTCATTTAATTAGTTTTTCAGGTTGCACAGAAGCTCCTGTATAAAAAGATTGTTGAAATAATACATAGGTTGTATTTAAATGCTTGTGTTTTGGGGAATACATTTTGTCTGTTCCAGACAGGTTTTGTTGGCCCCGTATGAGTGAACTTTAGGAGGAAGAGTAAGAATAATTCAAAGGCAAGTTTTCACATGTAGAGGAAGGAAAAGCATGTAATTGTAAGGTTTTATTCTGATTTTCTAGTATTGTTAAAACCTAACTTAAACACCAAGCCATGCAATAAAGAAACTGAGACATATTATCAGTATAGAATGATTTTTTTTCACTTCATGAGGAAAACTCTGATATTTTCTGAGTTTATAGATTACTCTGAGCTTGTAAAGTCACTTACTCTGAACTTGTAAAGTCACTTACTTTGATTATAAATGCTTTGGATGCTGAAGGCATTTTTCAGGATTTGAACATGCTAAATTAAATCAAATGGTCAGTGGTGAGACCATAATTTCTCTTACCCACTTAGGATGAGTGGTTTTCTAGCATGCCTAATTCCTCCACGTACTGCTGAAATAACTGCTATAAAAGCAGCAGGACTGACTCAGTTATTCATGTGGTAGGTTTCATTTTTGTCCACTAGAAAAGAGTTTGTTCATCAGGGCTAGAGAACTGATCCCTGGGCACCTTCATTTGATGGCTCGCTCTGGTTTGAAGCTCATGATCTAGAATCATAGAATTATTTAGGTTGGAAAAGACCTCCAGGATCATCAAGTAGGGAGACCTACTCTACTGACACACCTTGGAGGTGCAGAAGGGGGTTGTCACAGTTGATGTCAACTCCCCCTTGCAAACATAAACAGAGATGAACTCATAGAACTCAAGAAGTTGTGGATGCCCCTCTCTGGAGGTGTTCAAGGCCAGGTTGGATGGAGCCTTGAGCAACCTGGTCTAATGGGAGGTGTCCCTGCCCATGGCATGGAGGTTGGAATGAGATGATCTTGAAGTTCCCTTCCAACCCAAACCATTCTGTGATCTGTGACTCCACGAACAATTACATTGCCAAAGGGTGGAGACTTTTCATGGGGAGAGCACCACAGCAAGTCATTATTAAAGAATCCAACCAAAACAACCAGTTTGGGTGGCAGCTTCATTGCCTGGACTCATGGAAGCTTTCACATCTGGGTGACAATGCTGCTGAATTGGTGTTGGGGCTGTTTCTGCTGAAGCCAGGGCAAGCCAGAGCTGGTGGAGCAGGGACAGCTTTGCTCTTCTGGGACCTCCACTGCAGAGGACATGATGCAGGGTGGAGGGGTTGTCTTGTCAAGCTGCTCCTGCCAGCTGCTGAGTCACATTCCTGAGGCTTTGATGGATGACGTGGTGTTTTGTGGCACGTTATTACGTGTTGCTGTCTTTAGATGTGGGCATGGAGGGATCTTTGTAGAAGACAACGATTGGTTCTGCTGTGCTTTGCTAACACCATTCCTGAGGCTGGAAAGCAGTGAAGGAAACTGGGCAGGAACTAACTCCTACAATGCCTTATTTCTGAAGCCATCCAGCTTCTTTGGGTGGCCACTGAAAGAACAGGTGTAACTCAACAGCATTATTGATAGAGCAGGTCAATATAGACCCGTTTTTCATGTTTATTTGGATCTGAGGAACTAAAAGAACCCTTGTCTCTGGAGCTACAGTTTGATCATCAGCTGGACTGAGCTCTTTTGGCAAATACAGCATATTTCTATACTACTATCTGCATGCAAGGTCCCTATTTCATTTATCATTGTTTTGCAGTGGCTGGGTCTCACTTTTGAGAAATGAACACTGCTTTTCCTGGAATATTTGTGTTGCCACTTATTTGATAGGGCTTCAGGAATTCTCCTTGCTGCTATTATTTATATTATATAGTAGTACTTAGAAACCATAAATGGCCTTGGAAGCCCATCTCTTCCAGCCCTAAGACACCCTATTATTTCAGTGTAGTCCCTGCTGCAAACATATAAGGAATTTCTAGTTTATTTCACATAAAAATATCTCCTCAAATATATGCTCTTGATGCCATCTTAGTCTCCTGCATGTCTGCAAGCTTTGAATGCAGTAACAGCCTAAACCAAGTTACTACATTAATCTCATGAAATCAAAGATTAGCATCTTTGACTGTACAGTAAACAGGATGGACAGTAAAGAAATTTAAGAGATGGAAACACATTTCAATACTCGGTAGCTATTGTTGATGGAGATAGTTTTTGGTTTGACACGTTATTTCTGCTAAAATTGGAGTTTTTAGGTCCTTGCAAAGTATTTTGTGGGGCATATTCTGGAGATGCTTGTAGCTCTCTGCAGAGTTTTATGAAGTTAATGCTGTATCTCAATTTTTCTGCCTTAGAAACTAAGCTTTTTGGGTTGCTGTTAACAGCCATGCATCTATCCCTGCAGAGCTGGCTGCCAACTGCAGCTGATGGAATTTGTTTCATTTCAGATTTCTTCTGTGAATTGCTCCAGTCAATGGTTTATTTCAACCCGAGCTCCAGAACTAGTGTCGAGCTGATTTCAGCTGCAAAGCCCTAAAGTGACTTCATGTCCTCCTTTTTTTGTCCAGAACCAAATTATATCAACAAGCACTAATGTTTAAAAATAAAACCTCATTTTGCCACCCACTGTTCCCTTTTGAATTGTGTCCTGCTACTCCCAGGGACATGGGGAGTTTTCAGTGGAGTGAGAACTTTCTGGCTGGAGCAAAGCATTTGAGAACAAGTCTCACTTTCTCCTTAAAATTGCATCTTCTGGACCATCTCAGGAGGAAAGGAGAGATTTAGATTGGATATTAGAAAAGAGTTCTTTAACATGAGGGTGATAGATCAGTGGAATGGGCTGCCCAGAGAGGGGGTGGAGGCCCCATCCCTAGAGTCCTTCAAGGTCAGGCTTGATGGGGCTCTGAGCAGCCTGCCCCAGGTAGAGATGTCCCTGCTTGTGTAGGGGGGTTGGCCCAGATGAGCTCTAGAGGTCCCTTCCAGCCTGAAACATTCTATGATTCTATGGTCTGTCCCACAGAGCAGCTGAGAGGAGCATCTTGGTCCCAGGCATCCCTGTGTAGCACCTGGGTGGTGTTCAAGTAGGGATCAGTGAGGACCACCATGTGAATTAGGCACTTGTTCTGTCTAGGAGCTCCATCAAGGATGGGAGTTTTTTTCATTTTCTCAACACATAGCCTTGAAAAAGTGAATTTTGACCCCACAGCAAAGGGGAAGAGTGGAAGGTTAGTTTGAGACAGTCTCCCTACAACAGAAGTTAAGTAATTAGCATCTTCATTGGAGTCTCTCCAGCTTGCCCTGGATTGTGTCTACACCATAAATAAAGACCAACTAGTTTGCTAGGGTAAAAGTTGCCTTTATGTTGCAGAAAACATTGCAGAAGAGGCAGGGTGGGAAGGAGTGCACGACAAATTATTCTTGGTGCATTCATCATTAAGCAGAACTGGAGCTTGGGTTGGTTGGTTTGTTTTTTCCTGGTTTCTTTTCGTGGAAATTCAGTAAGTTCTCTGTTTTTTATCTTGTTTGTTTACAATCTGCAGCCCAGCTGAGTGCAGCATAAAGCTTGAGAAGGTATTTGTGATTTCTTTCCAAGTGGAAAACAATTATACTGAAGCCAAACATAGGCAAAACCTGCAGGAATACAGGGGTAGGTCAAGGGAGTCAGTGTCCCAGTGGCTGAGGAGCAGATTTATCTTGTTATTGTCCTGGATATCATGGTATTTACTTACTGGGTCCCATACACAGCACGTTTTTTTCTTTTCTCTTTGTTATGACTGTTTTAAACGAGGCTCTTTGTGCAGCTCCAAGATTTCTGGGCTGGAGTTCACCACGTTATGAAAATTGTATTGAGAGCTGTGAGTTTTTTGAGAGGTTGGTGGAAGAATGTGGAAGGTTCTCATAACTCATATCATCAGTAAATGAAGATATTTGAATTCCTTGAAGTTTGTGGTAGATGTGTAGTTCCTTAGCTGTGATGATCTAGAGATAGGAGAGGATAATCCATTATCAAATGGCATTTAGTTGCACATCAAGTGTGTACTCTGCCTATAAAGTTGTGTGTTGTTAGCAACAGAAAACAGAGCAGAAATGTCTTCAGAATGGTGGTATCTTGTAAACTGGTTAATAAAAATTTACTGCACTTCTGTGTGGTTAAAGAGCACATGACATGGATGAGTAATGGAGATGAAGCCTTCAATGAAAGCCTTCTGAGTAGTAGTAGGAGACTTTGGAAGTAAATATTTATATTTATATGTAAACATGATATTTATATATAAACATTTTTATCTATTTAGGCAGAATAAACACTTTCCTAAGATGCTGAAATAAATGGAATATATCCCATCAGAAAGGTTTTGCTTAATTAACTCTGGCCAGAAGTTGCCTGCAGGAATTTTATCTGGTGACACTCTTACTCTTACAGAGACAACTAATTAGAATTTTCTTGAGAATACTTAGACCTTTTTGGGTACCTCCACTTGGACTTTGAATCTGCTTCACTTTGGAACAAGTGTGTGGTTTCTTGGTACTTTAATGGGCTGAGATTGAGCTGCTGTGTTGTTGCTTAAAGAATTAAACTTGTTGAACATTTCTAAAAGTTGCTGCACAGCTTGGAACCCAGTTGCTTTTTTTTTTTTTTTTTTCCTTAAAGTATTGAAACAAAGCCCCAGTTGTGATTTGGCCTCAATGAATAGTTTTTGTTGAGTAATTTTTGTTTGAATTTACAAGAAACTTTAATGACAGGCTCCAATACTGAGTTTGTCTTTGCAGGATGCAGCTGTGTATGTTTCCTCTCACCCACTCAGCACTAGATGAAAGATGAAATGCCCTATTCATAAAAAAGCACTTACATGGTCCTTATGTACAGATGAGAGATGTTTTTCCATCCATTTCAGTGTATGGCTCATGGAGAAGGTACCATATGTGAGTCATCACAAAAAATCTCAGATGACTGTGTGAAGATAGTAAATTTTATGGAGAAAATTCAGCTTGGAGGTGGAGGAAAATCCCTTCTCAGTCACTGAAAAAATCAGATGAGCTGCTGTTAGTGTCGACGTTGCTCTAGAATTGTCACAATATTGTGTTTAAGGCAATGTTCAGTATCATATAGACCAATCCCCTTCAGAAATACTGCTTATTTATGAAGCATGAAGGTGTATCAAATGGATTCCACTAGATACCACTTGGTTGCATCATTGTGTGCAAAAGCATTTTGCCACACCATGAGATAAACAGGCACTGAAGGCTTTATGTTGTGCATATCCCATTTATTCCACCTAATGTCATTCATCCCTCAAAAGCAGCCTTAAATTAGCAGCTGATCTCTCCCAGCCCACCAGATTGAGCAATTTCTGCTGTATCCCATTCCCAAAGTGGCGGAAAGGATTAGATTTCAGCTGGGGCAAAGAATATGTTCCTCACTTTGAGTCAACGTGAGGTAGCAGCTGCTCAAACCCAGTGAAATCCAACGTGTAAAAAGAACAAGATGGTAATCAGAGTAACAGAACTGTGAGTGCCCACTCTTTTGTGGCATGCTGAGGCTCAAAATGCTTGGCAGGACCATTGGAAATGGTCTCAGAATGTTTTTCTCCCACGTGCTGGTTCTGGAGCAGTAATCAATGCAAGAGACAAAGACCCAGGCTTAAAATAGCTCTTCAGCTCTGCAAGATCTCTTCCTGCAAATTCAACTGTGCTACGCTAGCTCTTCATCTCTTCCTTGAATGAGAGGCAACTGGCACTCTGAATGGGGAGAGTTGTTTTTCTTTAGGACAATGAGGCTTTGGTGCTCATCTCATCTCACCTTAGAGGTGTGGGTGGAAGATGCCCAAGTTTGAGGTGGTCACTTGAACTCCACTTTGGAGGCGACACAAAGAAATTGCCTGTCGAGAGCAATTTCCTTGTGTTCAGATAATGTTATGCAAACAAGCTATAGAATCATAGAATGGTTTGGGTTGGAAGAGACCTTTAAAGGGCATCTAGTCCAACCCACCCTGCAAAGAGCAGGGATAGCTTCAACTAGAAGGAAGAAGTTCTTTACTGCAAGAGGGGTCAGGCACTGGACCAGGCTGCCCAGGGAGGTGGTGGAGTCACCACCCCTGGAGCTGTTCAACTAACACATAGACGTGGCACTTTAGGACATGGTTTAGTGGTCAGGGAGATGTTGGGATGAAGGTTGGACTTGATGATCCTGGAGGTCTTTTCCAACCTAAATAATTCTATGATTCTAGATCAAGTTGCCCAGAGCCCCGTCCAACCTCACCTGGAATGTTTCCAGGGATGGAGCATCCACCACCTCTCTGGGCAACCTGGGCCAGTGTTTCACCACTCTCATTGTAAACAATTTCTTCCTTCTCTCTAGTCTAAATCTCCCCTTTTTCAGTTTAAATCCATCCCCCCTTGCCCTGTCACAACAGGTGCTAAAAACATTGTCCCCATCTTTCTGATAAGCCCTTTAAGGACTGAAAACCCGAGCTTCCCATGAAGGGAAACCCCATATCTCTCTCGAGCAAGTTCCTCCAGAAGAGCCATTTGAGTAAATTACAGCAATATCTGTCCAGAGACTCCAACAATGAAGCAGACTTGGAAGCCTGCAAATAAAACAGGAGGGGCAGCTGCCAGAAAGAAATTTATAGCAAAAAAATAGCCAGCATTTGATAACTGAGCTCTGTCAATACTAGACCAGTTCTTTGCCTCTGGAGCTTTCTGAAGATAAGTACTTATTTATTTTTGATTACAGCCTGACTGCAGGGCATATGGGAGCTGTATTTAGAGCTGATATTTTTTCCCACCTGCCAACCCCCAAACCCCCTGTATTTGTTTGATAAAAAAAAATCTGGAGTGGAAGAGCTTCAGAAGAGCTTCAGCCTTCGTGTTTCCCAGGAATGTAGCTGATTAGGGGGATGATAGAGTGATTTATTCCTTGAGAGAGCATGTAGGTAAGAATTTCTGTTGTTGTGAATAATGTGCTGTGTGGGGAATGAAATTTCAGTGGCTGTTTGGTCTTATTAAAAAGTAATAAAAACACGTGTGGCAAGACCAGCCTTATCACATCCACCCTCTGCTTCTGAAGTTGTGATCCCTTACCTTGCTCTTTGGTTATTTTCCTTTTTCTATGTAACAAAAGGAAATAAATTCGTCCTGAAGAATTCTCACTGATATTGAGTCACTAAGTAAGTTGTTTAACCTTTTGTCTGTCTGTCTTACTTTGACATTGGGTGTTTTTCTGGAGATTTAAAATACACTTAAAACATTCAAGGGGTAAAAGTTAACTCCCATTCCCATCAGTATTTTATATCTTAGTGATCACTTTAATGAGGGGCCAACCCTTTTTTCCTCAGTAGATGTGATTTCTGGTTGTGTTCTGAATACCACAACTTTTAAATCTGGCTCCAGATTTTTGGGAGGGGGATTTTTTGGGCTGGATGTGTTGGTTTTTCTCTATCTTCATGGCATGACCTCAAGGACTCTGTAGGATACATTGGGAGGTTGCTCACAGTTGCCATGAGAATGAAAAGAAAAGCTCCTGAACTTTGACCATGCATAATGATTTCTGAAAGTGGCTTAAAAGGGCTTTTCTCTGAGAAGACACGAACTGGAGTAATTTATGTGGAGGCAAAGTTTTTCTACAGCGTGCAATTTTGTCATATTCAATTCAATCTGTCAGTGCTGCTGTAGCAAGACTCTACGTGGGATGAATAGGAATTAAGTGAAGTGAAAAGATGAATTGCTGGAGATGTTGCCCATCATAGGCAGCAAGATTTGATCAGGAGTTGAGAAGCCACTGTGTACCATAGGCAAAATTTTGCTTTGAGCATCCTTATAAATACTTGAGAATAAAATTTTGGTCCATGTTTGTACAAGAGAGAAGGTTTAAATACATCAGTGTGAGCTCTACCCTGGTGCAGGGTGATGGATTCATGGTGGTACCACAGGTTGGGTGGCTGGAGTGGTGCTTTTTTGTTTTCTTCCAGGGCTTCTGGACCTGTGTTTCTGGAGAAGCCATTTGGGTGCTGATGCCCCAAATTCCTACACTTTTCAGCTCTCATAAAACCTTTGGTATAAATCTTATATGGGATTAGCTCTTGGAAAATGACCTTGGGTGGATCTGAGGCAGCTGTTGCTGTGGAGGAATTGGTGAGAACTCATCCTTGCCTTACCTTGACCTAGGTAGAGATGTCCCTGCTTGTGTAGGGAGGTTGGACAAGATGACCTCTGGAGGTGCCTTCCAGCCTGAAACATTCTATGATTCTATAAATGTGGAGGAACCAGTCTGTTGTCTTCTAAACCTAAATGCTAGTTTAGATTTAACTGGGAGCCCATAATCTAATTTGGAGTTTATCAGTAGGCTAGAGCTTGGCTGCCTTTGATTCTCTTTTATTTTCCTGTCTAGACTTTTTATTCTCCAAGTAGCCCAGAAATAAATGATAGATCTGATTGAAATCAGGCGAAATAGAAAAAACAACACAAGCCATTAAATTTTTTTAGTGACATTTTTTCCACTGAAAAATAGTTCAAGTTAAAAATGGGTAATATCAAGCTTAATTATTATTTTCACCTCTTCAAGGCAGTTCAAACAACACGTCAGGACAGGCAGGTGTGGAATTTAGGAGCCCAACAAGCTGGACATGGGTAATTTCTGGGAACCTGCAGAAGACTTCAGATGTGACAACAGGTTTCTGGGGGAAGCCACGACCCTACTGTAGCTGATCCAGGAGAGTCTCCTGCTCCCCTTCCTGCTCCCCCCTCTTTCTTCCTTGCTTTCAATAATCTGTTTATTCAGGCAGTGTTTATGCCCTAATCGAGTGGTGATTCAAGCTCTGTAACTATTTCCTGAGCATCACAGCACCAATAATAAGAGTGGGTCCTTATTTGAGTGAAACGACTCTGATTTTAGGGGAGTTTGGGGATTTTTTTGCAAATGGAGGGTGTCATTTGTTCCATGCTGATGTTTTCTTTGGAAGTGTATTGATGAGGAAGGAGCAGAGTGTGTTTAGGTTAGAAGCCAGCTGGGTTATGGGATAAGCCACAGTTGTTATTTAGGTGAGGTTGCTGATTCAGTGGTGATTCAGAAGGTTTTCTTTGGCTTTAAAAGCCTTCAGAGCCGGGTCCTTTAATGGCTGTTTTACACTTGAACAAGTGTTCAGCAGGTTGAATGTATAATCTTGGGTTATGACCACAGATGCTGGCTTTTAAAAGGTGACTATTTTTCAGGTGATTGCCTTCAAAATGTTTGTAGTGGGTTTATATCATTTCTTAGGAGCTGCATGTATTGATTATTGTTTTTAAACATGTTTTTTAAGCAAATAACTTCAGTCTGCAGGAGGTTGCTGAGCTTTGTAATGAGTCCTCTGCTTTTCTAAACCACTGCAATAGCATTTTTTTCTTCTTTTTGCAAGGAGGTTGCAAAGGTCAGTGATTCATGATTCTCATATTATTGACATACCTTCTTTCTGGCAGCTTGTTGATTTCTCTGAGGTAAATAGATGCGAGTTCAGGCAAAGTTTATTTCCAAAAAATGTGTACTTGAGGAGCCAATTGTGTACAATAAGCAGCGTAGAGAAACTCTATCATTATCTCTCTTCTTTCCTGAGCTTGTTTTCTTTATTCTCTTTTTTTTGGTCAGGTTTTTATTACTTGTACATTTTGTTTATTAAAAAGGTACAACCTGCCCACTAACAAGATGAACTTCCTCACACTCTACAAATATTTCACTACACTTGTACAAATTTGTTTGGCTTGTTCCGAGAGCAAAGTTATTATTATTTGGACCATAATTATTATTGTGGTTCAATCCTTATCCCTCCCAATAAGCCTGAGAGCTAGAAAATATCCATAATGGTGAAGTTTTGCAGAGGTTTTATGTGTCCAGAGGTTGAGAACATACCTTGCAGAGGCTGAGGAATTGCTACAGGGAGAAATCTGGTCCCTGCTGCTGTGGGTAATGGAAGAGGAATTAGATGATTGTGCTGCACTGCCACTAAATATTGTGATTTTTTTCTTCTCTCATTAAAATTCTGTGAAAGTTTTACTCCACCAGCCTCACTCTGCCCTTTCATGTTTCCATTCCTCTTCATGTGAGTCACGGAAAGTTCATCATGGTGCAGTTGTGGGCAGCGTTTCACTTGGAGACCTGCATCTCCTCGTGACTAATGACAGCCCTGCCTTCAGAGGAGCTCTGGAGAGTGAGATATTACCAAAGGGAAGGTCATTTCTGGAGTGCTCGTGGAGGGCGTGGGATCAGCCTTCCTCTGGGATTTCAAAAACCATCAGCAGCACAAACAGGACTTGAATTCAACAAATCATCTTGATGTGACAGGGAAGGCACTTAGGCAAGGAGAGTATTTATCCAGATTAATGAAAACAGGAGGCTAGGGATAAGACAACAGCTTTTACTCAAAGAAAGGCATTAGATATTATTAAATTAGGAGTCACGTGCTCCTTCAGAATCATAGAACTGTCAGGGTTGGAAGGGACCTCAAAGATCATCTGGTTCCAACCCCCCTGCCATGGGCAGGGACACCTCCCACTACATCAGTTGCTCACAGCCCCAGCCAGCCTGGCCTTCAAAATGTCCAGGGATGGGGCTTCCAGCACCTCTCTGGGCAACCTGTGCCAGTGTCTCCCCACCCTCCTGGGGAAGAACTTCTTCCTAACATCTAATCTGAATCTCCCCACCTCTAGTTTTGAGCCATTCCCCCCAGTCCTACCACCACCTGACAGCCTAAAAAGGCCCTCCCCAGCTTTCTTGTAGCCCCCTTAAGATACAGAAGTTCCAGACCAGATGGGATCCAGCAATATTTTGCCTAATACTCTTTTTTTAATATTTGCTAAAGGTGCTGATCTTTATTTTTATAGCATCTAATGCTATAACTGGTCTTAGAGATCCATATTTTAGGTTGTGACCTGCCCACAGGACAATCTTGGCACAAATCCTCAACTGCTACTGATGCCTCTATCCCCCTCTCTTGCCTCTGGCCATGGCTGCTAATAAATGCTCAGTGAAAGAGTGTAAGAAGAGGTATTAATAGATTTTGATGATCCTCATCCCTTTCTAGCTTCTGGGTATTGAGGATATCAACCATTGATAGACCTGTTCTCCATTAATTGTCTAACATCTTTCAGATGCATTCATACTTTTGGTGAGTCCCACATTTGGATTATATTGTGTGAAGAGAGGAAACAAAGACTTGTAGCTCCACTGCCATCGAACATAAAACCACTTGTACATCAAGCTGAGAAACATGTTCCTGGTGTACCTGAAGCACATTTATAATAGGTGAACAACATGAGGCTCTTTCATGTGGTAGTAGGAAGAGCTGCATGTGATTAAAAGTACCAAGGCTCGTATAAAACTTAGCCTTAAGAGTACAAGCAAAAGTTGTTTTATCCTGATTTTAAAGAATTAGAAAATAAGGAAAGCACATTAATTATTGAAGCTGCTGACCTGAAAAGTGGGTCATAACACTTTAGATGTCCAGAAGATGTGTGTGCATGTAAAATCTGTTCCATCTGTTTCATCTTCTTCATAGAGGAGGGGAATTTTAGTTGTAGGATGAGTATAGGAAAGTTATTTCTTTTTGTAGCCATTTTGATTACAGCCTTCCCTTACAAACCTTTAAGAGAAAGAATTTTATGAAAAGTTTACTTAATAGAAATAAAACAGAATTTCAGATATTTTCTATATAGTGAACCAAACCAGGTGAATGATGAAAAAAATTACATGCTTTATTTCTGGTGGAATTTAGCTTTTTACCCTATTTACCTTCCTGTGTGACAGTAAGTAGGACATGATGGGAGCTGGATTTTCAGTCATTTCTTGTGAGGCTCTAGCAGGCAGCTCTGCCTTGTGCTCTTTGATTTGTGGTACCTACCAGTGGGAGGTGCATCCCGTGCACCCAACAGGTCCACCTCTGATGTCATGAAGGAATTGCCCAGGGAAACCAGCAAAGAAAAGATCTCACCTGTTTGCTGCTAAGTCCTTTGTTGCATATAAATGTATTTGTTAGCTTGGGGCTGCTTCCGTTTGAGAGAGTGATGCAGGTCCCCTTGGCTTCAACCAGAGTGTATTGAAAGCTGTTAATTTTTTCTCCCCATTCCACTGTGTGTCATCTCTTATATCCATGTTTCCTACTTAGGAGATTCCCAACCATCCTGATTTTTACAGGGAAAATTGCTGTTGGCCAAGGAGCTGGGGAAGGTTGATGTTGATTTCTGCTTTGTGGTTAGAGCTGCTTTACATTTCTGTACAGCAGACAAACACCGTATAGACACGAGCATCAATAATTCACCATTAGCTCCAGCAAGAGGAAATTACATGCTACATTATTCAACAATATAAAGACAGTGCTTGTTGTGTAAAGAGAGCAATATTCCACCAGCAGAACCGACAGCAGTTTTGCAACTAAAATATCAAAAGACATAAATGGTTTATTGCCACCTCAAGCCTCATAACCTTCCTTCTGCCTGCAGTTCACGTCCTCCTGCTCTCAGCACTGAAATACTAAAGAGGTGAAGTTTATCTCTGGCTGTGCTTGTGACTGTTGGAAATGTTGAGTGGAAGAACTAAACCAAAAGTTTCTGTCGACGTCTTGATTTCATGGGGTGAAGGAGGAAAATGAGGGCTGGGGAGAGGTCCTGGCCTCCTGATGAGCATCCTTCATGCTTGAGAAAAGGTTGGGGAATGAATTTATATCTTAGCGAGGAGAAGGGAGTGGCAGTAGGGGGTTATATCTTGATTTTTATGTGTTCAACACAGTTCTTTTTTGTTTAAATACATGAACTTGATGGTGGAACATCATGTAAAATGATATGTCTGCAGTTATTAAACAAAAGCTAAAATCAATGTGTGTATTCTATTAGCTGATTATTAGCTGTGGTAGATCATCAGACTGATCAACTAATTAAGCAGCCTGTTGTAATGCATATTCATAAGTTGGCAGAGTTACAGGTGCTGGTGGAACTTTAAATTTTCCCTCATGACTGGCGTGATTAAGATCTCAGCTTTACTGTAGCTCAAATGTATTTATTCTTTTATTTTTCCTTGTATCAGCTTCCCAATAAAGCATTTTTCTCTGCAGTCAAAGATGTGGTTTATTTGATTTTTCCTGGAGTTTGTAATATTTGTAGCAGGGCTCCATGAGAAATGTCTGCACCTGGGAAGAGCTCAATAAATTCCAGTCCATTTTATTAATATACAAATGGACATGAGATAGGACAGAGAAGCTTATGTGGTTTTTCTAAGATCCTGCTCTCTGTATTCATTAATGTGTCACTGATGGCTCTATTTAAAAACTGGAGAATTAATGTCCAATAGACAAGTCTTGAATTGATTCTGCAAGACTATCTCAAATAAATCTGCTCAGTCAGTACCACTGAGCGAGTTTCAGATCCCTATTACAAGAGGACTGGAAAATAAATTGGATTTATTTTTTTTCCCTAAATAGGCAGTATATAGTAACTGGTCCCTCTGAAAATAAAAGCAAGGAGCTGGAAAGCAGAGCTCAGGGAGAATATTAAGATGCTCACTGGGTGTCAAGGTGGGGGAGTTCAGGGTGGAAGGATTACACAAAGACAAATACATTGGATATGGTCAATTAATTTGGAGTGATGCTGTAGGGTACCTTCTGGTTACCAGGTCTCTTTATAGGTACCACTGTAACCTAGAGTCTCTTCTCTGTGCATCTTTTTTAAGAGATGCTTTTTCACCTCTTTTATTAGGAGGGCTCTCATCTCCTTCTCTTTTTCTACAGTTGTTTTTTTTAACTATCTTTTTTCCTGATTTGCTCTATTACCTCTGTGGATCATGTCCAAACCTGACCTGACAGTACTTCTACCTCCTTCACATCCTCTTTGAAGATGTTTGCTCAGGTGTCTTATTGCTGCCTGAAATATTTACTTGCAAAGTGGAAGCTTTTCACCTCTTATCAGGACCTCCCTTTCTCATGCTCCTTCTCTCCAGCCACGTTGGTGATGTTTGGACAACCATTGAGCTCTTTCCTGCTTTAAATCTTGTCTCCTTTGAGCTCTTTCCTGCTTTAAATCTTGGCTCCTTTCCATACCTTCTCATTTTTTTTTTTTGGACACTCTTTGGATTAGAGGGGATATTTTATGAATAATAAAGCATAAACTTTGTGGGTTTAATATTATACGTATGAATGTGATTTAGTCTCTCTAGTCATTCAAAATGGTGTCAAAATCATTGCATGCCCCTTGCTTTAGAGAAATTGTAATGACTGATTTCTCTGAGAAGTCTAACATTGTTTTTTTTCCCTTTGGTTTAAATACAGTCAATAATGATAATGCTCTGACTTGTGTCTGCCTCATCTGACTTGTAGAATAAACTCATTAAGGAAATGAGATTTTTTTCTTTTGTTTGTAGGAAGGTATTTTGCAAACATTTCTATTCACTATTTATCTAAGTAATTATTCCTGAGTCCTTGAGACACAGCCTGCCTGCTCTGATTGTGGAAAGCCTCCAATATGTGACAGTGTTGGGTGGGAGAAACGTCAAAAAGACAAATAATTGTACAAAAGCATTTTGTCTCAGGCAAAAATGGAGCTAGAAGGACGATGATTAATGAAGTGACTGCTCCATTTGATCTGGACTCTTTTGGAGGGGTGAACCAGGAGTTATTATCTAGAATTATAGCAATGTTTCTTAAGACTGAAAAATAAGTGTTGAAAGAGCTAAAGGCAAAATAGCCAAATGCTGGGAGTCATAATTAGTATGTGATTTGGTGTGTTGTGGGAGTAATCAGAGGACCCATTGTATTGTCATGAGAAATTATTTTCATTATTGGTGTCTTGGGCATCACTCAAATGTCTGTATTGCTTCTCAGGTGCCAAGGGACAAAGGTAGACAGGAGGATTTCTGTGGAAGACAGAGATGTGCAAAAGGGTGAGATGGTTTTGGGTGGAATGAAGGTTTTGAGCTGGGAAAAGATAGATTTAGATTGGATATTAGAAAAAAGTTCTTTAATCTGAGGGTGATAGATCAGTGGAATGGGCTGCCCAGAGAGGGGTTGGAGGCCCCATCCCTGGAGTCCTTCAAGGTCAGGCTTGATGGGGCTCTGAGCAGCCTGACCTAGGTAGAGATGTCCCTGCTTCTGGTAGGGGGTTGGACCAGATGACCTTTAGAGGTCCCTTCCAACTCAATGCGTTCTCTGATTCTATGATCCTGTCATAAGCCTTTGTTCATGTCTATTATTTAATCCCATCAATTTGCTGAATGTTTTCCTTGTGGCTTACGGTGTTTTTTGTTTCTCTCTTTATCTCATATGCTTGAAAGGAGAGTGTTATCTTATCCCTGCCTTGTTCTCTTAACTAGGGTCTCACCCCTCTTCAGGACAGGTAATTTAGGGTCCTGATGTAAAGATAATGTGTAAATATTTAAACCTGTCGTACTGGCCACTGCCCAAAAACGCTTCTGTATTTAAAGAACAGATTAAGATCTGCTAGATGGGTTGGTGAGCAGCTGGAGGAAGTCGTGTAGTGTTACCTGTGGTAGCAACTGCTCATTGGAGCGAGCAGATGGATGATTGAAGAAAGGGCAGCTCACTGTGAACTTGAAGCCAAATGCTTCCTGGCTTTAATACCATGAGTGCTGCAATGAATGTACTTGGCAGATAGAAGACATCTCTCAAAGAGAATTGTGAAATTACTTGTGGTAGATCGTACTTTGCTATGGCTCTGAGTGGAAGTGGATGTAGATATTATGTCTGCTATTCTATCTATCTATCTATCTATATGTGTATCTATATGTATGTGTATCTATCTATCTATCTATATGTGTATCTATATGTATGTGTATCTATCTATCTATCTATATGTGTATCTATATGTATGTGTATCTATCTATCTATCTATATGTGTATCTATATGTATGTGTATCTATCTATCTATCTATATGTGTATCTATATGTATGTGTATCTATCTATCTATCTATATGTGTCTATATGTGTCTATCTATGTATCTATATGTATATCTATTTATCTATATGTGTTTGTTTCTTTAGGTTGTGGCAACACAAATCTTTGAAACCAGCTCTGGGAAGATGGAGCTTCCAGTCGCAGCGCTCCGGGCTGGAATCCACCTGTTTTAAGAATACCTGGAGATTTCTACCCATATTTGCCATACTGTAAAGCAGAGGACAATGAGTTATTTTTATTTCCTGCATATTTTTGTGCTACGTAACGATTTTTCTGCCTCCTCGTTTTGTTTAATTGGAAAAACTTGAGCCAGTTGTAGCTGATTCTTCACCACATTCACCTTGCCGAGCCACGGCCACAATACATCTATTTTTGGGTGTTGGTTGTTGGTTTTCTTTTTTCTCTTTATGTGCCATGTCACTTTCTGAGTGCTTTTACCTGTTCTGGTTCAAACCCATCCTCTTGCGTTGCTGATTAGTCTTAGAATCACTCAAGGAATTAAATAATTCCAGACTCGCAGAAGATGACTCAGAAACATTTTTATGGCTGTGCTTGGCTCATTACTCCAGGAGTTTAACAGTAGTAATATGAGGTATTGCATTAATTGTTGCATACATTTATTACCAAATGACTTGCACAGACAGTGCTTCAGATGCTGTGGACCTGCTCATCATAACCAGAAGTGTCCTGTCTGCAGAGGAGAGAATAAGACCCCTTTGTACACCGATAGCAAGCAGATGAAGTTGCTGGCAGTTCTGGAAGTAAGGACTGATCACAGGGAAAGCTGGAATAGATTCTTCTGCTTGAGGAAGGGGAAGCTATGCAGCTTGATATTTGGGTTGATTATAATGACTCTGGTGATGGCATCCTACATACTGACTGGAGCCAAACATGGCCTCTTGTTAATACCCTCTCCCTTCCATTACGGACCTTTTACTAGCAATCCAAGCTTAATGGACAATGAAAGCCTTAGTGACGTGAAAGACCATTACCAGCCTTCCAAAATGAATATTTCATATGTAAAGGATTATCCAAGCATTAAATTAATTATTGACACTATTACTTCAAAGATAGAGTTTATGACGAGGCAGCGCCCTGGTTTAGAAGAGCTGAGGAAGCAAGAGCCACACGTAAGTACGACTTGAAGTGTGCCTTAAACTGCTTATTTCAAGAGTTTTTGGTCAATCTTACTGAGATACAAGAAAAAGTGCAGCTGCTCAGATGTTCATATAGTGATTTACACCATCTAGAGCCTCCTGATTGACACCAGCTGAAAAGTTAAATGTTGTAGCTCATGTCCTTCTGAGTCATGGGCAGGATAGATGGGTTGTATAAATCATCCTGACACCTGAAACAAAAAATCAGGCAGTCTTCTGATAGCTGTACAGTCTCACTGAAGTTTTACCATGTCTTATGCAAAATGGGTTGGAACTAGATGATCTTTAAGGTCCCTTCCAACCCTGACGATTCTATGATTCTATGGAAATCATTCTGACTTAGATTTGCTAGTCAGTTTAAATGATTATGTAAGAAAAGAGCCTTTCTAACAACCAAATACCAGTGTTCATTCCTAAAAATCTGGTCATTGCAGATCTTGTA
Source organism: Brachypteracias leptosomus (assembly GCA_013401335.1). Classification (NCBI taxonomy): domain Eukaryota; kingdom Metazoa; phylum Chordata; class Aves; order Coraciiformes; family Brachypteraciidae; genus Brachypteracias; species Brachypteracias leptosomus. Next base: position 78,529 of record VYZX01006064.1, on the reverse strand, counting down.
TTTCAGGGTTAAAAACTGGAAGTTAATTTGATCTGACTATTATGTGTTTGACTTTAAAAATTAATTTCTGGAGCTGGGGGGATTATTAAGGTCCTTTCTGGCCTTAGAATCAAAGGATTTTGAAGAGTACTCCTCTCCCTGTCTGTACAGGATATGTCATCAGAAGAAATAAGTTAGGTCAGCTTTGTAGTTGAAAAAATAAGAGTTAAAAATGCCCACATAGTGTTTGTGTCGTGTTCTCTTACTGTGCTGTTAGAAAGTGTGACTGCTGATTTTTTTGCTGCCTTGACTGAAACTGTTGTTCTTTATGTTGCAGATGTTTTCAGTAATTCCTAACAAATTCCTTCCAAATAGCAAGAACCCGTGTTGGTATGAAGAGTACAGAGGCAACACGACCAGCGACCCTTATGCAACAAACTCCTATGCACTGTATTCAAAGCACTTTCGCATCATCTTCGATTACCTCAGGAAGGTATTTTGGAACCACTTGTACCACTACAAGGGCAAACACTACCGCCTGCGCTGCCTCCCCCACTTCTACATCATTGGCCAGCCCAAGTGTGGCACGACGGACCTGTACGACCGGCTCAGGCTGCACCCCGAGGTTCGGTTCTCTGCCATCAAGGAGCCCCACTGGTGGACGAGGAAACGGTTTGGTGAGTAAATNCAATACTCCAGGTGAGGTCCCACCAGGTCAGAGTAGAGGGGCAGAATCACCTCTCTTGATCTGCTGGCCACAATTCTTTTGATGCAGCCCAGGATGTGACGTGTTCTCTGGTATCCAGGCGAGTTCTCTCTATTAAACTGTAACATTTCTTGTATATATTTGGGATGAAGTTTATGGATTTGCTCCATATTGGCTTACCTTGAAACCACTGAAGTTAACAGTTTTGAAAAGCCCAGTTGATGGGTGCTCAGTAGGTTCCAGTCTGCTGCTGTTTAATGATGTTTTGGGTTAAACTTTTCGAGATGATGCACGTTTCATTTGGTTTATCTGCAAAGGTTTAGAAAATCTAGGAAAGAAAACTAAAACCACTAGATAAGCCCACCCTTGTGAATCTGTAAAAGCAGGAGGAGGAGGAGCTGTTAGGTGGGAGATTTAAAGGACAGCAGTGATAGGTTTGTACTGCAGAGTTCTGGGTCTAGCTGTTGAGTGCTGGTACTCTCTCAGTCTGTATGACTTTGGGATCAAAGATCAAAAGCTTCTCAGTGATATTACCATTTCCAAGTGGAAGCTACTGGTTATTTTACAGTGACATCTTCACTCCTGTTTCTCATTTGCTGTTGCTTGACTGCAGAATCTGCCTTTGGAACAAGGGAAAACCTCACTCTGCAGGGTAGGTTGTTTGATGAGGACTTTGCAGCACTACTTTCCCTTGGTGCTTTTATAGCTTCTCTGAAATGGGAAACTATCTCCTCTAATGAACTGCTGTGGTTAAAGGCAGGGAAGGACACTTCTGAGGGACCAGAACACCTCCAGTGCTGCTTCTGTTCTTTACTTTGGGGTCATACCTTCAATTCTTTATTTCTTCTGCATGTGGTGCTGTCATTTCCATGTCTCCTCCACATCACTGGAGCTCAGAAGAACCTCTGAGCTCCTGCAGATGGGGCTTTGTTCCTCACTCCTCAGTGAGGAGTTCCTCAGTCACAGAGCTGGAATTTCATGATTTTGCTGTCGTCTTAGAGTTTGTATTTTCTAGCCATAAGAAAGTGGCTAAAATAAGTATTTTAGACATTTTCTAAATGTTTGCTATAAACTAAGATTTAAGGCAATATGGCAAAACTATGGTTTTGCTTTTGAGATAGTTTGCTTCAGTTTAGGAGACACTGGAGTTACCAGTGTGAATTGAGGTGTCAAACAAGAGAATTATGGTGCCCCCTGAAGCTCTATGAGAAGGGATTAGTTCATGGCAGTCAGCAGCTGACTGGAGACAAATGATAACAATTCTTTCCTGACCTGAAGGTGAAAAGTCAGATCAGTTGAAGGAAGGGGATTTTAGGCTTGGACACCTTCCAATGTGAATGCTGCTGCTTGTCTCCAGGTGTGTAGGTGAAGGAGCTGTCAGCAAAACCATCTGTGGAAGATCATGTCTTCCATGGCAGGAATGGCCCAGAAATGGACCTACCAAACAGGCAGAAGAGTGTAAGAAACGAGGCTGGAGTGGATGTAATTTGAGAGCAAGGATGAATTCCTATCTCTGTCTTGGCATTCTCAAACCTTCAACTTGCACAGTCTTGTGGTCAGCCACTGGGGACAAAGTGCAGATCCTTGAAGAGAACATTCTTTGCATAATTAAATTTTTTGAAGTTGTTTTGTAAAGCCCAAGAATGAGGAAAGATTGCACGGCTTGTGATCTCATGGGAGAGAGATCTATACAGATGACCTTCAAATCATCTCAGGCTGTCTGCCATTGAGAATGAAAGATTAAATGTGCTCCTGGTGGCTTAGTCCTTTCTTTGTGCCTCAATAGTATATTAAGTAATGGTTGCTATATAAGAAAAAGGAAAGGAAAGGGAAGGGAAGGAGAAAGGGAAGGAGAAAGGGAAGGAGAAAGGGAAGGAGAAAGGGAAGGAGAAAGGAAGGGAAGGAGAAAGGAGAAAGGGAAGGAAGGGAAGGAGGAAGGGAAGGAAGGGAAGGAGAAAGGAAGGGAAGGAGAAAGGAGAAAGGGAAGGAAGGGAAGGAGGAAGGGAAGGAAGGGAAGGAGAAAGGAAGGGAAGGAGAAAGGAGAAAGGGAAGGAAGGGAAGGAGGAAGGGAAGGAAGGGAAGGAGGAAGGAAGGGAAGGAGGAAGGAAGGGAAGGGAAGGAGAAAAAAGAGAAAAGGGAAGGGAAGGAGAGAAGAGAATAAAGAAGAGAGAAGAAAGACGAGAGAGGAGAGGAAAGAGGAGGGGAGAGGAGAGAGAAGAGAAAAAAAAGAAAAGAAAAGAGAAAGGAATTAGAAAGGAAAGAGAAAGGAAAAGAATAGAAAGGAGAAGACTTAAAAAAAAAAAGAGAATATGACCAATAGGGTAACAAGTGAAACAGAGACCAGCCTCTTTATCAGCATCCAGGGAATATGACTCCTCTGCTCCTGGCTATCAACTTGGTTTAGTTAGTAAGACTCAGCTGGGCAAGAAAGTCCCTTTGTTCTGTGGCATCCTCTGATTCAGTGGATTTTTATGAGGCTGACTAATTTCAGCTGAAGCTAAACAGCCCTCCTGGGAAGGTCCCATTTCGCAAATCACCGCTTTCCCCTTCTGCTGGGATGGTTGATGCTCCACAGAACTCTGTCCCAGCTTGACTGTCTGTCTTTCCTGGCTCCCAGCCGCTCTTTCTATTCCTGTGAGCGGGGTGGCAACAAACCCAGGGAGTCTCCAGCAACATGCTTGTGCTTTTTCTTTTTTTCCCCTCAAAACAAGTCAAACTACAGGGCTGAACTTTCTTCTACCCTCATTAAATCCCACTTTCCTAAAGGGGAAAATCAGATGGAACGGACAAAAGAAGTCCCTTGCTGAGCTTTCCTCTCTCATAATTGATAATTATTGACCATGTGGGAGCTGAGAAGTTCTGCTCTAGCTTTGCTTCTACTCTGTTGTGTTCTCAGTGCTGTCCTTGACCACTGCCCACGTGAGGAACTCTCTTGTGGTATGGTAAGAAGCTAGAATGCAAAGATGAGTGTGCAGAGCACGTACAGAACGTGGAGAAGTGAGACTAGATTTGGAAATAAGAGGGGGGAAAAGGGGTATTAGAATCACAGATATGGCTGAAGAAATGCAGGGACAAGGTGGCACTGAACACACCCTGGAGAGCAGGGGAAGGAGAGGAGAAAAATAAGGAGCTGTGGTGGAGCTTTGTTTGCATACTTGTGAAAGACAAATACATGAATGATTTCCCAGTTCTATGATTTTGATAAGTGCATGTTGATTTGCATATTTGGCATCAGAGCCTGTTCTCCATCTCAAAACAGTAAATCTAGTGGGAGTCCAATATGGCTTCGATTTATACTGGTGCAAATGACAGCAGGATCTGGTCTTTCATATTCATTGCAGAAGCTAAATTTAGAAGAAAATAAATGCAAGCTATTCATGCAGGAGCTATAAAACAGAACACGGAAGATATTTCCTATCACTGTGAATTTATGGCTTAATCATACACTATCTGGATTCTCAGCCACTCCATTATTGGCACCTTTATCTGAGTCTTACACTTCATGGGTCTCATTTTTTGCTGAGGTTGGCTGGCTCGATGCCAGCCATGCCAATGTAGCTGTCTTGATTTACACCAGTTAATCTTGCCATGCTATTATTATTATTATTATTTTTTTCCTAAACTCCTCTCTTTTCACTGGTTTTAGGCATCATTCGCCTGAGGCACGGATTTCACGATCGCTACCCAGTGGAGGATTACCTGGATCTGTTTGACTTAGCAGCACATCAGATCCAGGGTGTGCTGCAGAGTGAAGCTGTGAAGGAGCATGGGGAGATGAACAACATCATCATTGGTAGGGCAAATACAACCTCTGAATCATTGAATCATGGAATGTTTGAGGCTGGAAGGGACCTCTAGAGGTCATCTGGTCCAACCTCCCCACACAAGTAAGGACATCTCTACCTAGGGCAGGTTGCTCAGCTTGAAAAGAGAATTTCCAAGAAGGCCTGAAAATAGAGGCAAGATTTTTAGTGCCTGCCCTCAGAGGGAATACCCTCAGAATAATTTTTTTTTTGTCTCATTCTAACCAAAACAATTTATTCTATGATTCATTCTATGATTGTTGGTTGAATTAAAGGGGGATGATGTCTTTTGTTGGTTAAACCAGCAATTTGGCTGTAGTCACCTTTGTCCTCTTCCTCACCCTCCATTCAAGTCTTAATTGTATTAAATATTCAAGACTGAGCAAAATTTGCAAGAAGGGGTCTTAAGAAATGTTGCCATCAAGGATTTTCCTCCTGCTTACAATAATATCTCCCATCCTTTCATGGGTGAAGTGCTTATACTAATTAAATTCACTAATCTAATTTGCAGCACACATCTTTGATTACTTACCTCCTGTTGCAGCTTTTTCTAGGGTTCTTTGTGTTTCTTTGTCCTGTCATCTCATTTCTCGTTTCATTAAGGTTCTGGTCGCTTTTTTTATTAAGTTTACAGGAAAAGCCCTGAATGATTATAGTCATTAAGTCAGGTTTTTATGACCTTGGTTAAAAAATGAAACAAAGCCAGCTAGCCTAAAAAGAATCTGTGTGAATATCAGGTTTGCTTGAAATCCTCCATTTTCCTCTTTCAGATGGCTGGAAAGAAAAATCGAATTAAAGCCATAAACATTTCAGTAGTTCATCGTATTCCATTATTTTGAAAAGTTAAGCTTCTTTGGATATTATACTTAATACGTAATAAATGCATTTATGCCCCCCCCCTCCAACCAACATCTGCTTAGAGATGAACTGAAATGGGCAGCACTGATCTAGCCTGGGGCATTCCGAGCTGGACTTGTTTATTTGTGATCATTAATATGATAAATTCAGAGGAATGCCTTGTGAAAACACAGGATGAAGACAGTCCATTAATGACAGAATAAAGAGGTTATACACCATTCTTCAGGCAGTTTGGTAATTCGTATGTTGAGTCCATAAGAAAAAAAAATATGTTTTTGATGCACTGCAGTAATTTGATGCAATTACTGTAGCAGTGATTGATTGATCTTGTGTTTAGGATGGCTTGTTCTCTTTGCAGATATTAAAGCTGTGTTATAAACCAGACAGGAACACTCTCAAATTGTCAGGAGTATTTCTGGCTGCTTCGGGAAATTAAAATTATAAGAGTCAGGAGAGACAGAATGAGTTATATATATATATATTTTATTATTATTATTTGTTCTTTCCTCCCCCTGCTTAATTCTTGTTTTGGGAAGATTTGGCTTCTTGAACCCAGGCAATCCTGGACTGACTGCATTAAAGAAGCACCTTGAGTCCTCATTAATGCTTTAGCATGATCCAGTCATGTCCCTGTGACCTTCTCTTGCAGATTTTTGGTGGTGGTGGCAGCTGATCCAGCTGAAACAATTTCTGTGGAGGGCTCTGGTCTATGTGGTTGAGAGAATCTGCCCATTTGGGTGTAAATGCATTGATGTTATTTCCTTCAGCAGGCAGATGTTCTTAGGTTTGGTCACTATATATGAGCTAACTGGAAGAAATCATAGAATCATTATGGTTGGAAAGGACCTCTAGGATCATCAAGTCCAACCTTCATCCCTGACCACTAGACCATAGCCTCAAGTGCTACCTCTACTCGTTTTTTTTAAACCCCTCCAGGGATGGTGACTCCACCACCTCCCTGGGCAGCCTAGTCCAGTCCCTGACCACTCTCTCAGTAAAGAACTTCTTCCTAATGTCCAATCTAAGCCTCCCCATACGCAACTTGAGGCCGTTTCATCTTGTCCTGTCATTAGTTACTTGAGAGAAGAGCCCAACACCAGCCTCACCACAACCTCCTTTCAGGTAGTTGTAGAGAACAATGAGGTCCCCTCTTCTCTAGACTAAACAACCCCAGTTCCCTCAGCCACTCTTCATAAGCCATGTTCTCCAGACCTCTCACCAGCCTCATTGCCCTTCTCTGCACCCGCTCCAGCCCCTCAATGTCCTTCTTACCCCGTGGTGCCCAAAACTGGACCCAGTGCTCAAGGTGCAGTCTCACAAGTGCTGAGTCCGGGGTCACAACCACCTCCCTGCTGCTGCTGGTCACACCATTGCTGATACAGACCAGGATGCTGGTGGCCCTCTTGGCCACCTGGGCACACTGCTGGCTCATGGTCAGTCAGCTGTCAACCAACACCCCCAACCCAGCAGAGCATTAAATATGTGGTCAGATATATCATTAATATATGATCAGAGGTCTACAAAGCAGAGAAGTATGAAGGAAGATCAGAAAATCTATTCTAGAGATGGCTTGATGAGGTCATAAACTTTAATCTTGGGCCTGATTTAGGCAAGAACTTTTGAGGGGGCAGTTTAAGCCAAGCTGTTCCTACCATGGGGATGTAGCAGGGACTTTCCAAGGTCGATGGTCTGTAAATCCATGTATGCAAAGTGCTTGTACCCAGTAGCATGACTCCATCTCCTGGTGGTGCAGAAATAGCTGCATGATGGTTTTGTGGTCTTGTCCTATGTTTAGTCTTTTGTGTTTCTGCTTCACCCAGCATGGGAGGTGGGCTAATTGAGTTTTAATTGACAAGCCAAAGCCCACTGCTGATTAGGCAGTGCTTGGGCTAATTAATTTAGAACAGAAGAGCAGAGCTGTGGTGGACACCCAGCTTTAGCCAGTGGACCTGATCTCCTCCTCCTCCTCCTGAAAAGAGGCAAAATGAACATGACAGAAGATTAATGTGTTTCCTAACAACTCCCAGACTTTAATAATGAATCACATTATGCTAAGCTGAAGTTTGGAGCCAGTACCTTTCTCATGAGTTGTTTTGGCCATCTTTTAAAATCTTTAAAGTCTTTATTAGGCTTTCCCAGGAGAGAAAAAGAAAAAAAAAAAGTAAATCATGTGCAAGTCTATGAGCCTACAACATTATTATTTTTTCATCTCATTCCTTTTGATTTGGAAAAACCTCATTAACAAGAATTAGCTCTCATTAGACTGTCAAAGAGTGGAAGTTTCCAAAAAGCTTCTGTATATGTTTTATTAAACGATGGGGTGCCACTTAGATGACAGCAACACTTAAAGAGAAAAGGGAAGATGACACAATTCCAAATATCAGATCAGATCATTTATTTAGCAGCTGAGGCATCATATACCTTGTTCTGTCAGAGACATTATTGATTGTGTTGCTCCCTGTTGCATTACATACAAATTTAGCTTCTTCAGAAACTTAGGATACCAGAATCTGGCATTTAACCAAATGTATTATTTATTCTATAGACTTTTTTTTCCTAATAGTGCATAGTGGTATTTGATTTAATCTACATGAATAATTGCTGTTATATAAAAAAGCTCTGACGACAGATAACTCTCAAAAAAGGGATATTTCAAGCCACAGTGACACAATTTAGCTGGTTAGTGGATTTTTTTAATAATTCCCATGTGTTCACTGACTTCCCTGCTTATGTTCTAAGTACTGTTGATCCACTGCAGTGGAAGGCTCCACTTTTTGGTTTGGTTTAGTGTCAAGTTGTACAATTTATTAGTGAGTTTCTTCTCTGAGATCATGAGCATTAAAATCAACCATTGGGATGATACAGGGAGCATCTGAGGTCTTGGGCATCAATGAGCAACTACCTCCTTGCTGGAAGATGGTCCAAACCCCTTCATGGTCCATTCCAGCCCAGAACAAATATATTGGTGCTATCAGGAAGCTGTGTGGTAAGTGGGCAGTAAAATTTTAGGTGGAATTATGTAAAACCTGCCTTAGCCATCACTGCATTCAAAAGGTACAAGGCAACGGGACTGTGCTGGCTCTGGGGAGCATGAGCCAGATCAATTTGCAAGAGCTGAGGTATGTTGATATTAATAGGGTCAATTTTAATCACTTCTCAGCTGATTTCTTCTCCCATACAAAGAATGAACTGAGTTACCAGCAGAGATGTTTTAATTTCCAGGGGAGGCCAGTGCCTCGACCATGTGGGACAACAACGCTTGGATTTTCTTCTATGACAACAGTACTGAAGGAGAACCTCCCTTCCTAATCCAGGATTTCATCCATGCCTTCCAACCCAATGCCAAACTTATCATCATGCTGAGAGACCCCGTTGAAAGGTGAGTGAGGATCATGTTGCTAAAGTACACAAGAGCATTTTCATGCTGTAATAATTTTATTTGAGCTCGCTCTCTTGGATGCCAATAGATGTTCACATTGTATTGGGTGTTTACTTGGTTTATGGTGAGAGCTGCCACGGGATTTTATTCTGTGTGTTTTGGCACGTGTCATTGTGACAGTGTTTTAAAGGGCATGTTGAGTGTAAATGCCACGGCAAGACCCATATGGGGACACCTGAGCTGCTCTGAAAAAAAGGATTTCTACGTTGCCAAATGCAATATAAACCCATTATCTGAACTAATAGGTCCTGGTTCTCAGCAGAGCTCACTCGACTGAGCATGGCACTGCATTTACAGGTCTTGGGGATTAATAAGGTTCATGTCATCCAGGGACATATTGTTCAGAATGATTAAAAGATTACAAATAGGCAGCAAATGATACTTTTCTTAATCTTAAAAACACTTGGTGCAACACTCTTGTAATGCTTCCCTAGGCAATTTTAGCTTGCACAGCTACCAGCTGCTTAGGAGGTCATCCTTGGTCTTCTTGACCGAGGGCTCTGCTTTCACAGGGATGTGGCTGTTGTTGAATGGTTCTCCATTCATGTTAGCCATGAACATCCTTCTTTTCACTTGCATTTCAGTTTTTCTCTCCAGTCTGGGGCATTTCTTTCCACTGTGTCCTCTGAAGAAGGATAATAATGATGAGAAGGAAGGTGGAGGGAATGGAGGCAGGCTCTGAAAGGATCAGACCAATGCCATGTGAATTAATTCTCTCTCTACCTCCTTAGGGACATTTAGGATGGGCTAGGTCAGTGCTTAGGGGCAAATAATAGAATCATATAATGGTTTGGTTGGAAGGGACTTTAAAGATCATCTTGTTACAACCCTCCTGCCATGGGCAGGGACTTCCACTAGAGCAGGTTGCTCAGAGCCCTGTCCAACCTCACCTGGAATGTTTCCAGGGATGGAGCATCTACCACCTCTCTGGGCAACCTGAGCCAGTGTTTCACCACCCTCATTGTAAACAATTTCTTCCTTCTGTCTAGTCTAAATCTCCCTCTTTTAGATTAAAACCATCACCCCTTGTCTTATCACAACAGCCCCTGCCAAAAAGATTGTCCCCATCTTTTTTATATGCCCCCTTTAAGCACTGGAATGGTGCTATAAGGTCTCCCCAGAGCTTCTCTTCTCCGGGCTGAACATCTCCAACCCTCTCAGTCTGTCCTCATAGGAAAGACGTTCCATCCTTCTAATCAGTTCTGTGCCCCTGCTCAGGACCTGCTTCAATGGGACCATATTGACAAAGCCAAGAAGCACCCAGGAAAGAGGAGAGGGGGGTGAAGATGATGATGATGGGGATCAGGCTCTGGTATGAGCTCAGGCACTGGGAGAAGGGCAGACATGGGGTTTCTGTGATGGGAGGACATGGCTTCTATGAGGCTGCCTTCCCTCTCCTCTGTCAGCAAACACAGCTCTCAACTTCTAATGGCATCTCCTGACCTCAGGATTTAGCAGATGGTAATTTTATGCGAGAGAGCTGCCTGGAGTGGCCTCCTCATGCAAATCACTGACACATCTCCTGATTGCTTTAACCATCTTCCTTAATGTAAGTGTAGGGTGAGATAAAAAGTCAGCTTCATCTCCCTTTACTGTATTTATGACAAATGGGGGTTTTTTTGTTTACGATTCCCTGTGCCCTTGTTGCTTGATGGCTCATCTGAAGTGCAGGAGTAGCAGAAGGGACAACCCAGGCAGCTCCATCAGTGATGCAGGGCAGGAGAACATGGATGCTGCACAGGGTCTGAGATAGGGTCTGGCCTAACCTGCATAGGGTCTGGTCTATCCCCCAACGGGGGATACTTGGAGGCCATCAAGGTTGGTGATGGTGGGTGTCAATAGCATCATTATTTCCTTGTAATGGGTGGTGATGGAGGGTAATGGCTTCAAGTAGCCAGAACAGCTGAAATCCTTCTCCACAAAGATTTTATTTCCAGGCAGATGTCCCCAGAATGAAAACCAGATGGGAAGAAACAGAGCAAATCTCAGCTGCCCTGCAGAGAGGGAGCTTGTCTTCAAGAACGGAGCTTTCCATAAGGTGTCAGCAAGTCTTTAAAACGATGCATTTATTTTAATGGGTGGTTAGAGATACTAAGCAGTCATATTAAACCTTTTAAATAAAATTGCAGCCAGGCCCATGCTGTCCATGATACCTTCTGGAGGTTTCCCCCAGCAAGAAGCTTTTCACTTGCTCTGGCAGGGGCAGTGGGTCCTGCCATCCCTGGGACAAGCCCGAGTCTTGATGGACACACTTTTCTTCAAGCAGGAGACACTGTTGTGTGTCTAATTTAGTTGGAGTTGGCTGCCTTTGTCCCTTAGCTTCTTCCTGGGTCATCCTTGGACCCTGTGCTGTTGGGGTGGCTCCTTGGTGGGATCCAAGGTCTGCCATTGTAGAGGGAGAGAACATGGGGCCATGGTTGTGGTCCTCAAGCACTGGTGAGCATCACCTTGAAATAGGCTGTCTGACCAGTCTGGTCCAAGCCCAGCACCCTCCCTCTGCTCTGAGATGGAGCTTTTTCATCTAAAGAAAACTCTGAAGTGCATTTGTCAGACTGAGAAGGACAGGACAAAAAATCAGAGTCTTTGTCTTCCTTGGTTGGTGACTCCTGTAGGTGGTACTGGGTGTCTTTGCCTCATCTTCTATAGCCTGCTATTCTTTTCCTGTTAAAAAGCTGTGTAAAAATGGAATTAAAAGCATCCTGCGACAAACGTATCCCTTTTCTTCCCTTGAAAATGAGCAGAGAGTCTTCATTTGTTGCATATGGGAATTAAAACCCTGTTCTTGCAAAACACTAACATAAATAATGAGTGCAGAGGGGCCATTCCTGTGCTTAAGTGCTTTGCTGGATTAGGGCCTAAACTTCCTAAATTAAATGATGAATTTTTAAGTACCTGTGGAAGTCTAGGGAAGTTAAAAAATAAATGAAGTGAAATACTAAAGGTTACTGCAGCAATAAATTGGAACCTAAATAAATTGATTTTTTTAGCTCAGTTCTTAGATGCGTATGTTTTGAAAGAGGCTGAAAAATATTGAGGATTTCTGGAGTTTTGTTGAGAGGTGTGATATTTGTGCTGCAAACACCCTTGGAGAAGTGACTCCTTCTTAAATACTATAAAATTGTCTCCAAAATCCTGCAGTATTGTTGGGTTTCTGCTCATAGTTTCTAAGCCTAAATCTGAAAGAGAGTTAAAATATCATGCTCAAGCAGATCTGATCTGGCATAAATCTTAGAGAATTTCCTTTGTCCATTTGAACCATGTTTATCTTGGAAGAATTTAATCAAGATTTCAGGCATTAATGCTAAAATAGATATTTTACTTGCCTGTGGGTTGTTTCACCACCACCAAAAGGAATTTGAGTTGAGATGGTATTTTTTAAGTGATATTAAAGCAATTATAAAGCTTGTGCTAAAAATGTGCAGTTTGAGTTGTAAGTTGAAGAAATTATCTTTGGTGGTGGTTTTGCTGCCAGTTGCAGCTGATGTAGGGGCTCTGCTTGACTACAAGCTGCAGACATGGATGGTCCATGTCCTGCTGTCCTCAAAGTAGAAGTGGGACTGCTTGGGGAATTTTTTGATGGAAAATTAATATAGGGTTGGAAGTGGAGCTTTCTGCAAGAAACTAGGAAATCTGGACTCTTTTGTACTCTTGCTAGTAGCCAGCTTGGTGATCATATACAAATGACTTCCTAACTCATCCCTTCTTCTATCAGTTTTGAAATCAGCTTTGAGATGAGGACTGTTTCTATAGTATCATAGAATTTTTCAGGCTGGAAGGCACCTCTAAAGGTCATCTGGTCCAACCTCCCTACACCAGCAGGGACATCTCTACCTAGGGCAGGCTGCTCAGAGCCCCATCAAGCCTGACCTTGAAGGACTCCAGGGATGGGGCCTCCACCCCCTCTCTGGGCAGCCCATTCCACTGATCTATCACCCTCATGTTAAAGAACTTTTTTCTAATATCCAATCTAAATCTCTCCTTTCCCAGCTTAAGACCATTAGTCCTGGTCCTATCTTTAAAAACCCTTTTGAATAGACCTTCCCCTGCCTTTACATAGCCCCCTTCAGATACTGGAAGGTCCCTATAAGGTCCCCCTGGAGCCTTCTCCAGGCTGAACAGCCATGGCAGTGTGAAGCACCAAATACAGGGGGGCACCAGTGTCAGCTGAGACCTGTTCTGCTGTTCATAGATAACACAAATTTAAAGTATATACATTTGAAAACTCCAGGAGAAAATATTGGCTGGCACAATTACTAGGGTGAGGTTCTCCAGGGATGCTCACCTTGAAAGGTGGGATGATGTTTAGCAGCTCCCTGGGGTGGATGAGCCAAACCCCATCAAAATGAATGGAAAATGTATGGCTGGCTGGACAGGCTGTTGGTGGGGAAGCATTTACCCTTTCCTTTGTAGCTGATTGCCATTGTCATGGAAATAAATCTCCTTTCATTTCCTCTGTCATTGACTTTCCCCTGTCTCGTTGGCAGATTGTACTCCGATTATCTCTATTTTGCAAGTGCTAATAAATCCGCGGAAGATTTCCACGAAAAAGTGGCAGAATCCCTGCAGCTGTTTGAGAATTGTGTCCTGGATTACTCCCTGAGAGCCTGTGTCTACAACAACACCCTCAACAATGCCATGCCTGTAGGTATTCCCAAGAACATTCGAGCCCTTGCTCGTTGAACGTTGGGTCAAGGTGATTAAAAAACCCAAATACCGTGCAGATAAAGCAAGAAAACCTTCTTGCTTTCCATTTGTGAAGTGGACAAGATAAATATATATGTAAGCATGTAAAAGCTGATGTACTGGCTCAGCTGTCTCCTCAGCTTGTTCCCTGATGAATGCCAGCAGTAATAATACAGTCTTCCCATTGTGCAAGCGTATGGAGAGCACATTTAGTGAAGATTAGGGTTTAATGTGTAAGCTTTTTTCAGCCCTCTCCAAAAAGTAGCTCTGGCAAGGATCTTTGTGTTACAAAATTGCCTCAGAAGCAGAATAAATTATGTATTCTTCCTCAAGAAAAGGGCTACCAATAACTAAAGAAAACCTTTCTTTTTTTAAGAACTTGTGCACATCAGAAAATGATGAAAGAAGTACAGAAATGCTGGCAGGGGTTGGATAAGTATTACAGGCTCAATATTCCAAAAATTCACATTTTTACTGTAGAACTGCCTTCAAATGTTGCTGGAGGCAGGAGAATAATATGGAAGAGATTGACTTGAAGTGTCACATCTGGCAAGTTCGCCGTTCAATCCTCTTTTATTTGCTCAGGCTGCCAAGGACTCAGAGGGAATTCTTCTCTCCTTTGTCTGCGGGGTGAAGTTATGGCCTCCTCCACTTGATGAAATAACCATGAGAGACTGTATTGCACAGGCTGGAGCCCCCCCAGCAGTAGGGCAAACAGGACATTCCTCTTACTTACCTTGGCAGGTGCTGCTTGTCTTTGATGGTAGCCTTCAGGACCTCCTCAGACATGAGCTGCTGCTGGGCAGCATCAGTATTTTCCAGCCATCTGCTTGCACAAATGTATTTCTTCTAGTGTAGGGAGAGACAGGCAGAGAGAGAACCAGAAGGAAAGAGTTTCCTCCTATCGTTGTCCTCAGGGTGCAGAACCAATCTTCAGTTGTTGTCTTAAGAAGATCTTTTTGGAAAGGACCAGAGGATGCTTCATTCCAGGGAGCCACAAGCAGGTGTTCGTAATAAAACACAAATCCTAACTTGTGATCCTCAACGGGCTTTTTTTAGCTGCTTCTTCAGCCAAGTTGCTGAAGTCTGTTATGTGCACGGTTTGCTATTTATTGAAAAAGTTGTGATTATTTTCCCTGGTGAGCTCATTAGGTTGCTGATCGTGTGACTGCTCCAGAAGGAGTTTGTTTTGCTTTTTGTCAATATATTCCTGAAACAAGAGAGCTCTCATGGACATTGTCAATGCAGATATATGCTAGTCTGTAAAGAAAGGGGTGTTTGTCAGCTGATCACAGAGAATCCCAGCATAGTGGGGCTTGGAAGGGACCTCTGGAGATCATCTCATCCAACTCCCCTGCTCCAGCAGCTCACCCAGAGCAGGGTGCCCAGAATCGTGTCCAGGTGGGTTTGGGATCTCTCCAGAGAAGGAGACTCCACAACCTCTCTGGGCAGCCTGGGCCAGGCTCCAACACCTTCACAGCAAAGAAATTTTTCCTCATGTTCAGACGGAACCTCCTGGGTTCCAGTTCATGCCCGTTGCCCCTTGTCCTGTCCCTGGGCACCACTGACAAGAATCTTGCCCCCACCCTTTAGCTCTTGATCAGCATTGATCAGATCTCCTCTCAAGTTTCTCTTCTCCAGCTCAGTGTTCCCAGGGCTCTCAGCCTTTCCTTGTCCCAGAGATGCTCCAATCCTCTCATCATCTTTGTAGCCTCTGCTGGACTCTCTGAAGATTCTGATTACAGAGTCATAGAATACCAGGTTGGAGGGGACCTCAAGGCTCATCTGGTCCAACCTTCCAATCAGTAGAAGTCAGTACAACACACTGTATAGGAAAGAAAATCAAGGTTCTTGCTCTTCCCAAGAAAACTGAAAATTACAGGGACATATTAGTTAGAATTCCTCTTTCTGGTGAAAAGCTTTAAATAATATTCTGAGAAAAAAATTGGGTTCCCAAATGATCCCATGCAGCCAATGCTTGGATTTCACTCACCTCCATCTCCCAGGAGAAAGAAAAGCAAAACCCATCCCTGGGCCACACGTTTGCCCCAGTGTCCAGTGAAGTGGGGCATTGACTGAGGGCTGTAATAATACCAGTATTACTACATTAAGCTGATTTTTTTAATCAAATAAGATATTTCAAATTCTTGTCTAACATAGATATAAAGAATCGTGCTCGATATGGGGACTTATTGTTGTGAGCAGCCAAAGCCACACATGGGGATCATACATTATGACTTAGCAACAATTCAAAACATGGCTTATTTCACTGGAATTTAGGTATCAATGTAGGTCACATGAGTCAGTGTAAGAAGCAGAAAAGACTATTGTTATCTGACTTCATTGGTTCCGCAGTAATGCAGCTTGGAGATGTTAAGTCTCTTTTATGAAAGATACTTATGACTTGGGATTCATGTTTCTCTCTTCTGAGCCTGGAGGGATTTAGAAAAATATTTATAAGCACAGTTGGAAGTTGGACTTTTAAGAACACCAGACTACCCTTTTTTCTGTTTCGACTTGTTATGTAAAATTGAGGAGGGAAGAAAAACAGAGATTAGGCCAGGAGAGGAGAGGAGCTGCTGTTTCACATCCCGGGTCCAACATAGTCTGGTGCTCTCACTGTGTCCTCAGACAATGCACCATTAACACTGTCTAGCAGCCACTGCTGCAGCAGCTTGCATCTAAATCTAATTATGCAATCAGAGGATACAAGCAAATAATAACACCCAAATCTAATTCCTGGCACTGGCTCAGAATATTTGTGCTACTCGTGGCGGCGTGATCTGGTGCAGCTGATCATCGAGGGATCTCCACAAGCCTTAGGACCTGGAGAAGGTAGCAGGGCTAAGCATAGGATCAGAGCATGGTTTGTGACCAAAGGGACCTTTCAAGGTCATCGAGTCCAACCCTCCTGCAGGGAGCAGGGGTGTCTTCAACTAGTGCAGGTTGCTCAGAGTCCCATCCAACCTCACCTGGAATGGTTTCAGGGATGGGGCATCAACCACCTCTCTGGGCAACCTGGGTCAGGGTCTCTCCACCCTTAGCTTAAAAAAAATTATTCCTTCTATCTAGTCTACATCTCCCCCCTATTAGTTTAAAACCACTAGCCCTTGTCCTTCTAAATAGATTGTCATCTTCCCCTTCCACTGCTGCTCATCCAGCCCTCAGTGTCTCTATGAAGGTTGGGTCATCTCAAGCACAGAGGAGCATAGAGGTGAGGTGGCCAAGCATCCTTCTGCATATGGTCAGTTCTTTGCAACACTTTTACTTAGACCCGTGGCTGAAGCAACAAATGCACATCTCTAACCACTTGCAAAAACTTCTTTAAGCTGCACTGAAAACGAGGAAGATTAAAAAACATTCAGTTATTCTCTTTTTGTGGTTCCTCAACAGCACGTATTGGGGATTTTTGCCCAGAAGGATGTTTGTTTGTCACTGCTAGAAGTTGAATTAATTTTTGGTTTGTTTTCTGCTGTGCTTACAGGTAAGGTTACAGGTTGGACTCTACGTCGTGTATCTTTTGGACTGGCTGACAGTTTTTGACAAAGATCAGATCCTCGTTCTTCGCTTGGAGGACCATGCATTAAATATGAAATACACCATGCACATGGTGTTCCGCTTTCTGGGGCTGGGTAGGTGTCTTCTGGCTGTTGAGATAAGTGCAAAAAGTCATTATTATCCTTCTTCCAGGTTGTTTTTGCTTTGTTAAGGCACAAAACAGAAACATGGGAATCTGTCTTGGAAGGATGCATTGATCTTGTTGCCTGGCTTCAAGCAAAACTAAAATCCCCATGGGAAGGCTGGTGTTAGAAGATCTTAATATGGATATATCCAGAAAAAAATCAAAGTAGGGATATCTCTTACCATATGGAAGCCCATCCTGCAGTTGGGGCATGTTTGTCATGGGCTTGCATAGGTGCAAGAGCTATCCCACACAATTGAAACAAGCTGGAGTGCTACCATACTGGGAACAGCAAGCACCAATCCAGAGCCTAAATCTGAGTGTGATGAAAGGTTGTGTTTCTAGCTGGGGAAAAGGGGGGAAATAATGTTTTTGCTGTGTTGATTGAGACATCTGTTGCTAATCCTCGGAGAAACGCTGGCAGACAAAACGTTGCCCAATGTTGATTTGACAGTAGCAAGAGGAGGAAAATGTGGCTGCAAAATAGTCTGGCTGGTCCAAACGCTGGTCTCGGTGATGAGAAACTTTGAATGCAGCAGATTGAGCAGATGAAGAGCTTGGCATCTTCTTCCTGAATATGGTTTACACTGGGAAAGTCTGTGGGTTTTTATCTCGCTGGAGTATATTGTCAAGGACTTGTGATTATTCCTGGAAGGGGGGTATCCCTATACCTGTGTGCCACTTTGATCCCACTGGCAGCCTCCAAAAAACCCAAGAAATGGGGGTTTATATGAGTGGAGGCTGTAGAGTTTCCACCAGATACTAGACAAGTCCCACCATCAAATGAAATAGTATAAAATAGTTGTAGCTCCAAAACAGACAGAAAGTTTTTTTCTGAAAACAAATTTTTTTTTTTTTCCTCCACAAATGATTTATGCCACTTGTTGTAGAGATGATTAATTAACATACAAGGAAAATGTACTATTCCCATATTTACTAAGAGTGATTTATTTCACTAATGGGAGCCTGTATTCACTGTTCTGCAACATCATCGCCGCTAACACAAATTCCATTTGTCATCCCCTGGCAAACCTCCTGATTTAGTCATTTGTCTCCTTTAGTATTTTCGGTGAAACATTTAAAAATCATATTCTGGTTTTCCCCAGGACCTCTGAGTGAGAAGCAAGAAGCTCTGATCACCAAGAGTCCAGCCTCTAACACCAGGCGACCTGAAGACAGAAGTCTGGGACCTATGCTACCAACAACCAAGGCAATTTTAAGAGATTTCTACAGGCCTTTTAATACAAAACTGGCACAAGTTCTTTTCGATGACGCTTTTTTATGGAAGAGGACATGAGATGTAAATTTATTGCCGCAAATACAACGCTTAAAAGGAGTTTTTATTTTTTTAAATTCTATTTTTGTGCGTGGATATTTACATTTTTCCCATTCCAAAGAGGAGCCGATTGATGGGCTGAGACTCTCACCTTCAGTCAGCACATTTCACAACAGTTATGCCACATTTTCCTTGTGAGAATGTAAAAGCATCTCGCTTAGCAGTTTATTGCAACTTCTTCTACCCCAGCAAAAGAGTAGAGTGGGAAAGCAAAAGATGGTGTCTTACACTCTCCATGGGGATGGTGAAGTTTAACTTTCTCTAAGATGCTGCAACACAGAACTAGCATCAGTTTCCTACAATTACACTTATAATCTCGTTTTCAATATATGTTACTCATTCATTTTTTCAAACTATCAATGTCATTTAGTCATTAAAAATTTTTAATTGAATCCAACCTACGATTTTGTTTCTTTTTTGTCAGCATGTTCTCAACTGGTCTTCACTCACTCTAAACTTTTTGTGTTTCCTTAATTCTGAAACAAAGAGAAAAGGTAATTAAAAGGTAACTGCATTTACATAAATTTCCAAGTCTAATTTATGTCTTCAAAGCCTTTCCTAGCCATGGTTCTTGTAAAAGAAGATTTTTACATTCCAGGTGAGAATGGATGACTGAAATCATCAGTCATCACTTGTTCAGCATTTAGCTTAACAAATCCATTGTCTTCCATATTTTCTTCATGTAAATACAAATACATATCATCTATACTTATTATTCACACATTTTCCCAGGAACCCACTAATGAACATGATGTAAAGTCCAGTGGTGGCCATGAAGAGCTTTTATGGAGTTTTCTCTTAGGTTCTACACAATTACTCTTCTCCGTTGCAATTTAAATGTAATGCAATTTAAAATCAATATGAAATCTTGTTATTAAATGCATATTTGGATGGGGTGCACAATATCTTACATCCTCATAGAAGGGATGGGTGACCTGGTGAATTAGTTGCACCATGTTACATGTTTCCCTCTCCAGGAAAGATGTCCATGTCTAGATAAAATTGAGGTATAGACTTAACTCCACCATTTTGAAAACTATAGAGAAACTTTGGGCTACCTGAAAGCTTTTATTTGACTAAAATGGCCAAGATTTCAGACAAATGTCCAGTGTTTGATTTCAGCCACACCTGGTTAGGGTCACTGTCAGCTACATGCAACCTATTGATAATTTCCTTTCAAGGGCTAACCTGATTGTTTCTTCCCTGAGTGCATCTTGGTTGGATCAAATCAAGGTTGTATCTATCTAGCAGGTATCAAAAGCCCAAAGAATCATCTCTAACTGGCCTCATGTGCCCTTTTGATCTTTATGTTAGACCCTGCAATGCTGGATTTACAAATACATTTACAAATACCAAGGGTAACTATCAGCATTCTCCTCCATGGGGACATTAATCACCTCCTATGTTTATAAATTGAGAATTAATGCTGAAAACTTCATGAATCCTGAACATTTCACATGTGAGTATGATGGATGATGTGTGATTTTTTTTTTTTTGGTAACAGAAGTCAGTTTCTAGGTCTTTTGCCAACTAGTAATGCACTGTTTAAAAAAGGATTTAGTCTTGTGTGTGAAAAGCCTCAAAAAAGTAATTTAGGGAAGCAGTTCTAGACAACCTGGTCTAGTGGGAGGTGTCCCTGCCCATGGCAGGGGGGTTGGAACTAGATGATCTTGAAGGTCCTTTCCAACCCTGATTCTATGATTAATTCTAGTTCAGAAATACTTATGCACCAAAAATGACCAGAGAACTGAGAGTGGACTTAGTACAAAAAAAAGTATCATGGCAGCATGAATCAGAAAATCAGAATGAATTCACCACTGTTTGCAAATGTAAAACTTTCAGCCAACTATTTATTTACAGTCAAGATTTCTGCCAGCTGTGCTCTGAATTAGAATCAACACTGTGTGGTCAAGATACTTCTACGTAGAGCGTTTGCTAATCTAGTCTGGCATGGTCAAATATTTCCATTTAATTGCCAGCTACCACCACGATCTAATGGAATTATCTCACCAGCCCTAAAAGCTGATGGATGTACCTGAATTTTCCTTTAGCATGAGCATTAATCCCACAAGCAAATCACACATAGTAGTTTCTGCCACACTGATGGATGATGCTGAGCTCTAATTCCTGCCAGCAGACTCCTGCAATCCACCACTGTCTAGGGAGATTCTCCTATGCACATAATCTAAATCAAAACATTCTTCATGGTCAAAATGTCTTCTTTAGGTCTATCATACCCAGCACCCTGCTAGATTGAGGTCTTGCCTAGTTCTGGCTCTGAAGAAGGAGACAATTGAAGGTTCCCTGTACAATGTGGACAGTGCTGACCACATGTGCCACAAGTGGAGTCTCCAATGAGGCTGCTTTTATGTCTTCATCTCTTTCATGATCTCTTGATTTAACCTTTTGGACCATTGCAGCCTCACACTGTTGGGTTGTGGCATGACTAAGTATGAAGAAGTAGCAAATTAACTGCCAAGTGGGCATCTTGGAGGTAAGGATGTTGCTCCCTAATCTAGACTGTAAAAATAGTATTGATCTGGTGACTCAGAGTGAAATAAAATGGCATTTGATTTTCTTGAGTGGTGTGGCAGTGCTGGTGTCAGACCTTTCTTCATCCACAGAACAGACAGTGGCTTCACACCAAGTCTCTACATGGGGTAAGACTCACCCCAAGTTCTTCCAGTTCCCTTTCCTTGTCTGTTGGCAACTCTATCTGTGAAAGAATTCAATATTATTGTTCTTAGCCACCCTATCACTAAGCTGACCTTCAGCCCCACAACATTCATTTGCTAAGAAATTGGATTTAATGTCAAAAAAAAATTATATTTCCATGTTTGCCAAAGCGTAGCAACGACTCTTTGCAAAGACCTCAGGAAAATGTGTGACTTATATTGTTTTTTCACTCTTATCTCTGCTCACCAAAAGGAAAGATGCAGCTTTCCTGAGTGCAGAGGCACTGAGGGAAGGGTCATCTCCAAATGTTCTTGCTGCTACTGCAGAAGAATGTGAAATGTGTTTGCTGTAAGACTTTGTGTGTGGGGGCCAAGCATCTTGGCTGGCTGGAAGGAGCACAGTAAAAACAAAGTAAAAACAAAGATTTCTGCTAAGAAAAACAGGGACTGGTTTACATGGAAAATGGTTTGTTGTTATCTGTTGAGTCCAGTGTCCTTCAGCTTAATAAACACTGAAGTTGTCACAATTCTAACTACGTCTTCCTGCCAAGAAATTAATCCATCTTCCAACTAAGCCAAATGCTCTTTTATTAAAGACAAGGCACAACCATGTCACAAAAAGTTATTCCTGCTGGATGCCCCACCACAGGCAAGTTAAATGAGAGATTTCTGGAGGAGCTGCAGTTTCTACCAAGATCTCTTGTGTTGCAGTACCATCTTGTGGGCACTACAGGCAATGGCTTGTGCTGTGGAAGTTCATGTCTTTTTTTTTTTTTCTACATTATAAAAAGAAAAGGCAGGTGCAGAAAGGAAAAATAGTTTCCACTTCTTTTCAGATGACCACAGGAATAATATTTCCAGTGCAGCCCAGGAGCTGGGGACCCTATGGAATAATCCCTATGGATACAAAAAAAATCATAGAATCATTTAGGTTGGAAAAGTCCTTTAAGATTATGGAGTCCAACCATGAACCCGGCACTGCCAGGTCACCACTAAACCGTGTCCCTCAGCACCACATCTCCATGGCTTTGAAACCCCTCCAGGGATGGGGACTCCACCACTGCCCTGGGCAGCCTGGTCCAGGGCTTCACAACTCTTGTTGAAGAAATTTTTCCTACTATCCAACTTAAACCTCCCCTGGCACAACTTAAGACCTTTTCCTCTTGTCTTATTGCTTGTTCCTTGGGAGAACAGACCAACACCCACCTCTCCACAACCTCATCCTTGTGGTCCCTCATGGGGAGCTTCCATGGGGATCCTACAGCACCTACCTCTGCACTGAAGGAATTGGCTGGATCGTGCTTGTCTAGTAGTGCTGCTAAATATTTATAGGTAGACACCTCAGAGCAGCTGCCAAACCACTGCCAGGTGGTGACTTGGGACTCCCAACCTGCAGAGATGCTGCTAAGGGCTTTGATCCACACTTCTGTCCACATCAGCTCCCTGCTTGTAGCAAGTGAAGGATGTCATCAGGAGATGCTCAGCTCAGCAGTGTTCTGCTGAGGACCCCTGCTTTTAAACCACAGCTCCTGTGCACACTCTACCAGCTCTCTGTGCTCCCTCAATCAATAGAAAGGCCCTTCAAATGATTGCCAGCATGGCAGGGGTTTAATGGGCTACCAGGCTGGAAGCTACCATGGAAAATTAGAGGCCTGCTGCGTATGGATTAAGTCACAATTAGCAGAAAATAAGGTTGGGAAGAGACACAAATAGTAATCAACGCATCACATTGCAGGGGAGAGAAACACTTTCCATCTCTCACCTTCATAACTGCTGAGCAGCTGTTTGCTGGGTGAAAAACCTGCCCCTCCAAGCAGGTGTAGCTGTGTTGGTGCCTCTGCAGTCATGGTCTCTAGGTGTCCCTCTGCCTTCTCCTGCTATCACCCACCAGATGGACTTTTCTCCAAGGATGGCTGCAGGGAGAGGGGGTAAAGTTTGTGTGCACACCTGTATCATGATGACTGGGCTTTGACTCCTCTGGTGCTTGTAGAGGTGAGAAGTCCCAAGCCCATGATATGACCAGTTCATCACCTCTGGTCCCTGGAGAAACAAGCCCCAAAGAATGATGTGAATGCAGCTGGTACCTCATTCCTTACCTCCAGAACTGTCATGCCCTTCATCTTCAGTCTGAAAGGCCACAGAAATGGTCAGAGGGCTGGAACACCTCTCCTATGAGAGTGTTGGGGTTGTTCAGCCTGGAGAAAAGAAAGCTCCAAGGAGACCTTATTGCAGCCTTTCACTGCTTAAAAGGGACATATAAGAAAGATGGGGACAATCTGTTAGTAGGACCTCTTGTGATAGGACAAGGGGTAACGGCTTTCGACTAAAAGAAGGGAGATTTAGACTAGATAGAATAAATAAGGAGTCTGAAAGAGAGGGTGAATGCTGTGCTTGTAGCTAAGAAGATAAAAGGGTTGGCATGAAGAGATTTCTCAGGTATCTCTATCCCTTCCCACAGGTTCTGGATGGGAAGATGCGTCCAAGGGCAGGACTCTGGGCCAAGAGGCAGCTAATAGATGCTAAAACTATAATATGCCTTTTATTTTAGGCTCTGTTTGTGGGAAATCATGTTGGTGACCTTAGGTGGTGGGGGGTGATGCTGCTGTCAGAGGCAATGTGGGGCAGGAGCAGAGAGGTGGACCTCAAGCATGGTGCTTACCAAAACCCATCTGCCTGCAGCATTTACACATGGCCACCCAGTCCCCTCCAGCTGTAGCTCTAAGGGATCACTAAGAACTTATTTTCTAGACCAGCAAGAAATGATGAGGCCTGTAGGATACCACAAGAGGGCAGGACATATCTGGGAATTCAGCTGCAGCTGGAAAGGCTGGTGTGCAATGGTCATACCCAGCTCTGCTGCCCTGCAGCACAACCACAGCCAAGGACACCCAGGAGATAGCAAAAGAAACCCAGAGGAGAAGGAGGGACATGTCTGATGGTGACTGCAGCCAGGTGGTCAAAGCCTATGAGAGGTCTGCCCAGAAAAAGCTCATGCTACATAACACACATACATAAATCAACATAACTCAATATAACTCATAGAATTCCAGGTTGGAAGGGACCTCAAGCATCATCTGGTCCAACCTTTCTTGGTAAAAGCACATCTAGACAAGCTAGCCCAGCACCCTGTCTAATTCTGGGGACTCCACCACTTCCCTGGGGAGATGATTCCAATGGTTGATTGTCCTTCCTGTGAAAAATTTTCTTCTTGTGGTCAACTGGAATCTCCCCAGGAGTAACTTGTACCATTATCCCATCTTTTCCGTGGAATTCCTTGTAAAAAGTGAGTCTCTAACTTCTTTGTAGCCACCCTATAAATACTGGAACATGGTAATAAGGTCTCCCTTGAGTCTTCTTTTTGAAAGGCNCCTATCTTTAAATAACACCTTCCAAACAGGCTCAAGTGTGTCATTCCTTCATGGTGCTGTGTCATATGGCCCAGGGTGACTCCTGGAACTATTTTTCCCTACCCAAAGTGAAGTGTGCAGGACTCAAAGGTGAATATGAGCCTTTCTCAAGCTGGGTGACAAGGTTTATTTCCCTTCTGCAGGTGGTGCTGCAGAGCAGTCCTTTTTTTTTTGAGAAGGACTGAATTTATACATGTACATTAAGCTGATTTTCTATAGTTTTCCTTTCTTCTCTATGTGCTACAGAAGTGTATATTACTTAATGAACACCCTGGTAGGGACGTGGTGCTGTGTAATTAAAGGCTGGAGGGCTGAAGGTGGCTCAGCGTGAGCTCAGGCAGGTATTTGAAACAGAATAATTGGGCAAGCCATCAAAATCCTCAGCTTCTGAAGCCAGGAGGTTCAAAGCACTTGGACTAGTGCTAAATGTACTAGCAGGAGTATGATAAAACCTCAGGAGGCTGAAGCTGAACGTGTCCAGCTCCACAGGAGGCAGGATTTGCTGGAGTTAACCGCTGGCAGAGCCAGGAAAATGGGAATTTTCACACTGAACTTCAGGGAGTGAAGTGCTGGAGAAGCTAGAACAGAGGCAGATGAAAGGATTCATGTGCAGCACTAGCAGGGGTGGGGGTAAGTTGATTTATTTTAGAGGAACTGTGGCTTGAGCTGGAGTGATCTGGTCCTTAAACTTAAAGGAAACCAACTAGTCTTGGTTTTTCATAGACTTTTTCACAAAGCTTTGTGAAGGTAGCCCAAAACTGGCTGTCTCTAAAGCCAAGAAACAGGAAAATATTGGGGGTTTAAAATAGAATCATAGAATTGTCAGGGTTGGAAGGGACCTTCAAGATCATCTAGTTCCAACCCCCCTGCCATGGGCAGGGACACCTCCCATTACATCAGTTGCTCACAGCCCCATCCAGCCTGGCCTTCAAAATGTCCAGGGATGGGGCTTCCAGCACCTCTCTGGGCAACCTGTGCCAGTGTCTCCCCACCCTCCTGGGCAACAACTTCTTCCTAACGTCTCATCTGAATCTCCCCACCTCTAGTTTTGATCCTACCACTATCTGACATCCTAAAAAGTCCCTCCCCAATTTTCTATACTGTGACACACACACATTGCTCAGGGAGTGTAATTTTTCAAGCTTCCCCTCTACAGTCATTCCCTCTGCTCTTTTTCCTGATAAACAGTTAAAGTAGATCCTTAGAAAGAAATGTTTACTATCACACTCAATCTGTAGCAAAAAAAGAGTGGAATTTTCTGTATTAATAGTTCAGAAGACCAGAAATACATAAATTACCCAAAACTCTGAAACAATTTCCAGCTCCACACCAAATGCCAAGTTCCAGGCTTTTAGATATCCTAGTTAGTGCTGTGNTGTTTACTATCACACTCAATCTGTAGCAAAAAAAGAGTGGAATTTTCTGTATTAATAGTTCAGAAGACCAGAAATACATAAATTACCCAAAACTCTGAAACAATTTCCAGCTCCACACCAAATGCCAAGTTCCAGGCTTTTAGATATCCTAGTTAGTGCTGTGATTAACAGCATCAGCTCCCAGTGCAGCACCTCAAGTTTTCTCCATACTTTGCAATATTAATGTATATATTTTGCAGTATTACCTTAAATGAAAAGCTTTCACCATTGTGTTATGCAGTTTTTAAGAGGCTTTCCATTTGACATGCTGTTATGATATCCACCATGTGCTTAAAAAGAAAAGACTCTCCATTTACTAGAGGATTTTATAGCATTTTGTCAGTCTCACCGTGAAGAAATGCCACGTTTTTATTTAGCCCCATTCAGGCCTGGATTTCCCAACGTGTTTGTCCTACTTTTCCCCAGAGTGCCTGATTTGTAGACACAAGCTGCAGATTTTCTGCTCTGCAGCTCAAACAAGTCCCACAATGAGCTGAGCTGGTTCCTGGGACCTTGAAACGTTTTCACACTAGTCCTGTTTTGATGTAGCACAAACAATATGGGCTCAGGTTTGCAGGTTAGGCTGGTGGAGATGCTTCCACCATGACTTTCTTCAAGATGCCATGTGCAGAAATCTTCAATATAATGAATATGCCCTAAATAAAATGTAAATTGCCTTTAAAGACAAACCCAAGAGTAGTGAGCCCAAAGATGAACGTGAACACTCCCAATAGTGCCAGTTCAGCTGCAAGAGAGCCAGGCTGGATGCCTGGATGGGGACCTGGATTTAGAATCATAGAATCAGAATAGTTTGGGTTGGAAGGGACTTAAAGAATCATAGAATGGTTTGAGTTGGAAGGGACCTCAAAGACCATCTAGTTCCATCCCCCCTGCCATGGCATGGACACCTCCCACTAGCCCAGGTTGCTCCAAGCCCCATCCAACCTGGTCTTGAACACCTCCAGGGATGGAGCATCCACAGCTCTGGGCAACCTCTGCACACACAGTGAAGAATTTCTTCCTTTGCTACCTCACAACATGTTTTGATGCTAAAGTCTGTAACGCATCAGGAAGAATATTAAAGGAGAAATATTTTCTCCCTGAATTCCAGCCTTTCAAAGCTATTCCATGTTTAGGACAAGGAAAATGTATACATTGAGATGCAAGCCCAGAGAATATTACCCAAGAAAAGCATCTCTCAGTGAGGCACAATAGGAAACTTAAATGCCTAAAACATACACATAGTTACATCCATTGCAGTTTAAAAACCATTTCACACGCTTGAAGTCAATTTGAATAGGACTGCAAGGGGCAGCAACACTTATTTCCAGCATCTACTATCTTGTTTTTATAATCTATTGAATATATTTGGGAAAAGAATTGTTTTCAGGTTGTTCCAGCATGAAAATCAGGTGAAGCTCAGTGCTGGTGGAGCTGAAGCACTGCAGAGATCTTTGTTGCACATGGGAAATCTTCACCTTCCTGAGGTGTCCAAGGCAGCCCAAGGGAAGCAAAAACCACCTCACATCCTCCTGTGTGATGGACACTGTGCTCATGGGGTGGAAACAAGAGAAGAGGCATTACACTCAACCTTCTCCTTTGATCCAAACAGTCCTTTTGCTGTGAGTTTTTCCTCAGTGACAGGAAAATCCATTTGGCTGGCATTGGTTCCTCAAAGCACCAGCTATTTGCCATTTTCAGATTCTATGACACTTGTGTAACAGGAGGTTGGGTTTCAAGGCACCCTTCTGAGAGCCAGCAGATACAGAGCAAGCCACCAGTCCATCCCATCTTGGATCGTAACCACATTAGCTGTGGCTGGGCAGCCACAGCTGAGGTGTGGGCACCTGGAGCTGATTTTTTTTTCCTCTCCATTTGCAAATGCTGCTCCAGTTGAATGTTCTCCACTCACCCATAGGCAGAGAGAAAAGTGGGAGCTGGGGACAGCGAGGGCTGAGTGGAGCTAAGGGGGTCCACAACCAGCCATCTCCTCCCTAGCCTAAATCTGAACTAGTTCTTGCTCTGGTGGTCCCAGCCTGGAGCTCTAGTGGGAGAGTAGCAGGGAGGTTGCCCACAGCGGTGAGACGTGGAAATCCCAGCATGATAGGGGTTGGAAGGGATCTCTGGAGATCATCTCGTCCAACTCCCCCTGCTCCAGCAGCTCACCCAGAGCAGGGGGCCCAGGATCATGTCCAAGCAGGTTTGGAATCTCTCCAGAGAAGACGATTCCACAACCTGTGCCAGTGCTTGGTCATCCTCAAAGGAAACAAGTTCTTTCCTGTATTCATGGAACTTCTGTGTTTTGGTTTAATTCTGCAAGGCTTTGGAGCAGAGCTCTGTGCAGACAAAACATCATCTCAGCTGGTTGGCTGCCCCTGCAGTAAGAATTTTATTGCTTGATCTGAGGCCAGTATTAATGAGGACTTCATGGAGTGAGGTCCTCACACGGTTACTCCTCTCTTTGGAGCAAGGATGAAGCAAGTGAAACTAACTGAGCAGAGTTTCTATCTGGATCTGTCAGAGACCTAGCAGCAAACCTGTGATTTCACTTGATATCTGCCTCTGATTATTGTGTGTCCAGATCAACCTGCAGAGAAGTCTCGTTCTGTCACTTCAAAAGATTTCTTACTGGCTAAGGATTAAACAAAAATTCAATCAAGTTCCCAAGACAGTGTTTCAACTGCAATCACTTGAAGTTTCACACTGAAAATAAAGGCTACACAAAATAACATTGCAGACTTGGTAATAAAAAACGGGAAGATGCAACAGCCACAGTAAGATAAGGAAAAAGAAGATTCCTGTAGATGCCACCTCTCCAGACACAAGCAAAGTGTTGGCATCTATAGCAGAATCTATTTCTGCCCTCTGAGGTGTCCCTGCCCATGGCAGGGGGGTTGGAACCAGATGATCTTTAAGGTCCCTTCCAATCCAGACCATTCTATGATTCTATAATTGTTAGGCTGATTGCTACACATCTACAAGTCCTGCCTTGGGTAAGAGAAGGTGTCACTTCATTGCCTCCCATCAGCATGGACATCCCTTCTGGAGATCAATCTCAGCCGTGCACTCTGGGGTATGAGACGTGGCAGCACAGGGACAGCAAGAGAAGGTGGGGCCATGCCAAAGTCATCCATGGAGACAACAACAGAAGCTCCTGGGAAGCTCTCCAGAGCTCTGATCTGGGCCTCCTGTGGGTATTTATTTTGGTGAAAAAAAGACTTTCTTTCTTCTCTACTGATGGTGGGATGGCATGAAGCCCTCTCCTTCAGTCTGAGGAGACCTGGCACTTTGCAGCAGCAGAAAGTCCCAGCTGTGGGAAGAGTTTCCCTGGTGGTGGTCCCACCACATGCTGCGAGAAGGTCACAGCTCAGCAGGTCTTGAGTGAGCAGATGTTCCTCCAGCACATCTGCTGGGAGCCATGAGTGGGCAGGCACTTGGCTGCTGCTGGAGGGCCACCTCTCACAGGAGAAACTTGTTCTTCTCAACCAGCAAATCCAAAGAGAAAGTGTGGGTGGCTGTCTTGGCCATGGGAGCTGATAGGCTGGAGTGGCCTAGTTTAATAGCAGAGGCACTCTCAGGTGAAATGTTGAATCTTCTCAGCCCCAGGAGAACGTGTCTCATCAAAATTTTATATGGCCTTGGGATCTTGCTGGTTTATAAACAAGGCACAAATGAGAAAAGGCTGGAATATCACAAATTGTTCATCCAGGGGAAAAAAATAAATGAAGAAAGAAAAACTCAGGAGCTTAAAATATTTGGAAGTTTATATACATGTTTGGGAATTTAATTGAGAATTTCCCACATCAACCTTTCTCTCCTCCTGGGCTATTTTTGTGTAGAGGTCCTGAATGTGTTGCTGGAATAGGTGGTGCAGTCAGGGATGCACCTTGGATGACTCAATGATCTTTAAGGTCTTTTCCAACCTAAATGATTCTATGTATTATACTCCACACAGCTACTTAGTAAACCTGGAGTGCTAAAAAAATCAGGGAAAAGCCTGGAAGTGTCCTTGCATGGAAAGGCTGGGGGAGGTTTCCATGTCCCGCTTCCTCCACGTGTCACTTGTCACCTGAAAAAGTTCTGCTCAGGTGGTTAAACCCCTCTGATGCTAATGTCCTCCAGGTGGTCCAATGTTGCTGGGAGCTGACAAGTGTTTTTATCACGGAGAGACACAGAATTAAGTGCTTACAAAATGGAAACACTGCAGAGGCTGCCAGCTGTCATTTGTCCAGCAAGGAGAATGGTTATAATGCAGCACCACAACTCCTGTGCAGTCCCTGAGATGTAAATAAATAAAACCACCTGCTAAACATTGACCCCATGTTGGGTCAATTTCAAAAAGGCCTCCATAAAATGCAGGGTGGCTGCCAAATGGAAGAGTGCCCCTTGCCTCTGTGCTTGGAGAAGCATGATGAACAGCGTTTGTAGACTCAGAGCGGATCATTCTAGGGCCCCTGGCTCTACAAGTGGATCTTCTTCAGTTCAGCATCTTTCTGGGTCACAGAATCCCAGAACGCTGGGTTGGAAGGGACCTCTAGAGATCATCTCACCCAACCCCCCTGCCAGAGCAGGGTCACCCAGAGCAAGTTGCACAGTAGTGCCCAGGTAGGTTTGGAATCTCTCCAGAGAAGGGGACACCACAACCTCTCTGGGCATGTGCTGCCATCTCTTCTTCCTCAGGCCAACACCAAACTCACCAACATCCCCTCAACATACCTTCGTCTTTTATTCTTCATCTGTTTGCTCTTCTCTGTCTTGAATCAGCCAAGGGGGAACACACCACTGGGAGAGAGCTCAGCAAGTGACCCCAACAGGAACTCTCTTCAAACCAATCAGCTCCTAGTTGCTTCTCACAAGCTGGTTGGTTCCTGGTTGATATAGGTTTGGCTTCACCCATCACCCCAACCACCATCACCTGGGGGCAGTTGGGGCCTCACGCAGGTGGGGCTGGTTCTGTCTGAGGGCCTGAAACTACCTGGGGGACAAAACATTTTCTCATATTTAGATGGAACCTCAGTTGAGAGCCTGGAAATCAAAAATGAGCAGTGGGATCCTTGACTGACAAGGGGCTGTGTGCTACACCCATTGCAGTAGGAAGCCTGATGGGTTAACTTCTCCATGAACATCCCTGGTGGACAACCACAGCCTCTGGTTTCTTTGCAGAAGACTTTGACATGACGTGTGGATAGAGTGTTACTTATGTCTGGGTACCTTGACAAGAGTATCATTTGGCATTGGGGGTTGGAACTACGTGGTCTTTAAGGTCAACCCAAACCACTCTATGACTGTGATTTCCAAATAGAGAACTTCCACCACAACTGTGCACATTCTGTACCTTGAGACATTTATCAATTCAACCTTCTTCTCTAATAATCCTGTTTTTCATCAAAGCTGTGCCTTTTCAGCTAAGAAAGAATCAAGTTCAGCATCTGTTCTTTTATTGGGGCACTATTACCATCAATAAAAGACTTGCACATTTATTTTGAGGGCAATTTATGATACTGATTGATAGGAAATCCAGTTTAATTCATTGCTCATGGAAGAAAATCCAACTAGGATTTTAACCAGATGAAGCAAATGTGAATTATTTTGCTGCTTCTAAGTGGAGAGCATCTAGGTCTGAATTAAAAAATGTCTTTGAAAGTAGACTTGGGGCTGCTGATACTAGACTTATTCTTTTAATCCTCCTGGAATTTATTGACATTATCAAGCACAAGGGTAATGTCTCCTCCTAATCCTCAGCTCCTAGCAGTCTTCACTATCATACATCAAGTTTGAGCATGGAAATCCAGGAGAGCATCCTAACTTCTGCAAAAAATGTTGGCACATAAGAAGTCCCATAATTTCGGTTAATTCAGGTTTAATTAAAAGAAATACATATATACATATTGCACATGAATCGATGCTAATCCCACATACTGAAAAATGTGAGTCCAATCCCATGAAATGTGAAATTAATGAAAGTAAAACATTTGGGCTTTTTCTGCAGCTTGTGTTTCTCCATTCTCCATGGGGTTCCTATTTCATTCTCACGTTTGCCTTCCCAGCCATGTGGGTTAGAAACAAACTTCTCTTTAGAAGAAAGTTGAGACTCTTGCACATTAAAGAAGTTTAGCTGAGGGACCTCTAAAGAAAATATTCCTTACAAGGCGACTTGTAATGAAATCTCTCATCAGTGGCATGGCTTGTGCAGTGTTGTTCTTGGTGGGCTGGCTTCTTGGGGTGTTTGGTTCCTCTTGGGTGGTTGCCTGACCTCCAGCCCTCTTCCAGGGTCAAGACAAATGCTTGAAGACCACGTAGTGAAGACAAGTCCATGGATTGGCCTCATTATTGCTGCAGATGAGTTGGTCACTCGACAGGTAGTGTTCCTCAAAAGTCAACTACATCTATTTTCACAAGAGATTCTGCTTAGGTCTTTGGCCTTCAACCAATGCCTTTGTGTGCTTTTACCATGGCAAACACTATGTAAATAAAATTGTAATTTTTTGTCCTAATGCCTGAGACTCTGAGGAAATACCAAATCTATGCTGAGCTAGAAGAGAAGGAGCTGCCAAGGCAAGAAAATGGAGCAGGCCTTGAATCAATTAGCACCACATGTTCTCATTGAATATATTTTTTAACAGCTTCTATTAAAAAGCCAGCACTTGCCCAGTTACATAATGCTGTCATTTTGTGGAGGGCAGGACTGGAATTGTTTTTATGAATTATGGTATTATTTTGGTTCATTATTCCAAGAACATTTTCATAGAATGAGGCTGGAAGGGACCTCTAGAGGTCACCTTGTCCAACCTCCCTACACAAGTAGGGACATCTCTGCCTAGGGCAGGCTGCTCAGAGCCCCATCAAGCCTGACCTTGAAGGACTCCACCCATTCCACAGCCATTTCACTACTTCTGCTAAGTTTAAGGAAGCAGAATGAGGCTGATCCTGATAGTTGAGAAGGGAACAGGTAAAAATTTTGTAAAATAACAATTGAGTACTAATTGTACAGGTGAAGTGAAATGTACAGGGAGATACTGGCCCGGAGAGGTGGTAGATGCTTCATCTCTGGAGATATTCCAGGTAAGGTTGTTTGGGGCTCTGAGCAACCTGCTCTAGTTGCAGATGTCCCTGCTCAGTATAGGTGGTTGGACTAGATGACCTTGAAAGGTCCCTTCCAACCCAAACCATTCCATGATTCTATGGATTCCACTTGCCAGCATGTGTTGAACACCATTGATAGAGAAAGTGGAATAACTACACAAATCAAATTCCTTGTCCTGATTCATAGTGGAACTGTCAAGACCCTCTTCAACATGATCTTCTGTGGATCTACTCTCCTTGCAGAGCTGGCATTTTACATCCGAAAATGAGCACAGAAGCAGGAGTTTGTGTTCCTGTTGAAAATAGGACCAATTCCACTGTTTTCCACGGTATTACCTGAGCAAAAAGTAACAGATTAATTCATTTATTTTAAAAAAAATCATCAGATGTAAAACCTGGATTGAGATCTCTTTTCTAATGAAAAGTACTTTCAATGTCTGACCTCATTCTGCTTATAGGCAGAGCCCTTATTGCTGAGAAATTGTTTACATAAATCATAATTGCAAATATCTGCAAATAAAGTACTTGAGGTTTTCTGCTGCTCAGGACAAGGACCATGTCCACAGTGGCCTGAGTTTTGAAGGTATAATTTCCTGGCTGTATCATTCTGACTTAGTTAAATAGAAAAGTGGGATTTTGAGGATATTGTCCCTGGGAATTCCTGCAATAGCTGCTGTGAATTAGCACATAACATAATAATAGCCTTATAAGTGTAATTTTTCTAAATAGTAGGATAAAAATATATATTCCCAACACACAGCCAACTAGAAAATTGTCCTCTTATTTATGCTTTAACCTGAGGAGGGACTTGACTCAGGACTCATTAGAACACACAGAAATATAATAGAATCTTTTCTTCTTTTTGTTCCCTCTTCGGTGATAATAATAATAATAATAATAATAATAATAATAATAATAATAATAATAATAATAATAATAACAACAACAACAACAACAACAACAACAACAATAATAATAATAATAATAACAACAACAACAACAATAATAACAACAACAACGACAACAACAACAACAACAACAACAACAACAACAACAATAACAACACAGGCTCTACCATTTATAAAATTGAATATATTTTCTTGATTGCAACACGATTGCTTTGTTTACCTTGCCTGGACTCAACATGGCATTTCTTTATGTAAGTTTGAAGTCAATAATCTTATTTTTATTTTCAGTAATCAAAAAATTGGATTAATTTTTTTTTCTTTTCAAAGGAAAACCCTATCCAAGGGAAGTCAATGGGACACATGTCACTGACTGCAGCACTACCACCACCAAACTCAGTACATGTTACCCTTGTCAATGCCACTGAAATCTCTCTGCTGGGCTGATCTTGGTTGGTTTTCTTCACATAAAGAACATATTTGGGGGTGTTTTTGTTGCTGGCACGACCTCTGGAAAGCAAATGGTGGCTTCAAACAACGAAACATCTTTTATTAATGTTCCATGGGTGACCAAGACATGGTTGCAAATTTGTGAAATGAAATCTGAAGCAGAAACCACAACCTCATGGTACAGGGAAAAAAAGAAGCATCTGTGGTAAGTTGTACAACAAATTTACCTAATCCGCTGACACTTTGCGACTGTATTTGGGGGTGTATTGAGAGTAAATATTATTATACACAGAGATTGGAGGGTCCTGACAAAACTGGATGCCAGCGACTTGATTTATTGCCTTGTGTAATTTTGGTTGTAAACAGAAGCCCCCAAACCCCCTCCTACAGGCTCTTGAAAATGTTCATTATTTTGTTTTGTCAGCTGGATGAAACTCATGCCACAGTTTGTTTAAAGAAAAAGCTTTTTATTCCAGAAAACATATTCCCCAGTAAGTCACAAGAGGCCAAGTCTGTATAGCAAAGAGTGCAACAAACTCAGATCTGGGGTAATCCTTACCCTGAGAACACAAGGGGAAACAAAAAGCCCCATTTTCTAACCTAAGAAATCTTTGCCTTCATTGGACATGTTGTGTGATGAGGCCACAATGGTTTTACCTTCTAAAATATGAATAGAAAAGACTTCCATTAATGTTCCTCTTCTTGAGTCTATCCTGAGTATGGTTTTTATTCTTTGTGTTGCTGCAAACAAAACAAAAGTTTGAACTCAGTGATACTTGCACACAAAATCAGAGAATCATCAGGGTTGGAAGGGACCTTCAAGATCATCCAGTTCCAACCCCCCTGCCATGGGCAGGGACACCTCCCACTACATCAGTTCCTCACAGCCCCAGCCAGCCTGGCCTTCAAAATGTCCAGGGATGGGGCTTTCAGCACCTCTCTGGGCAACCTGGGCCAGGGTCTCCCCACCCTCCTGGGGAAGAACTTCTTCCTAACATCTAATCTGAATCTCCCCACCTCTAGTATCTAGTATCCAAAATGTATCTACATTTTCTGAGAACTCCGTATATCTGCCACAAATGTCCTGGTGACATTTACCTGGGGATGATATTTTTGCCTTTAAGCCATTTCTCCTCCCCATATTTAAATTCAAACGCTCTCTGGATCTGCTGTACCCATTTCAGATACATCTTTTACCACTTAGTGGTGCCAGTAAATACAAATCAGCCGGAAAAGCTCCAGCTCCTCCAAGAGAACAGTAAATAGAACAACTCAGCTTCAATTACCCTGTCATATCTTGGGAACATTTTGAATACTTCTGGTTTGGTCCTTTCCCAAAAAGTCAAAATTGTCGAGACACACTAATAAAAAAATAGAGAACAACCCATTTAATTTCTAACTGGAGCAGATCAGAAAACACTCTTGCATTTATTTTTCTTGTCCAAGTCCCAAACAACGTCCCTCAACTCTGTGTTTTGGTTTCGTGAGACTCAAGGCAGACAAAGAAGGAAAAGCAGCCAAATTAGATATAAGGAAGAAATTCTTCACTGTGAGGGTGGTGAGACCCTGGAACAGGCTGCCCAGAGAAGTTGTGATGCTCCATCACTGGAGATGTTCAAGACCAGGCTGGATGGGGCTGTGAGCAACTGATCTAGTGGGAGGTGTCCCTGCCCATGGCAGGAGGGGTGGGACTAGATGATCTTTGAGGGCCCTTCCAACCCATTCTATGATTCTATGAAATACTGAATAAACATTTCTCAGGAACAAGGACTGTGGTAGTCAATACATGACAACACCCTGGCTTGGTCTCCTTTAAAACCAAAGAGAAACCCTCTGGTTACATCATAATGTCCTACAGAGTTTGTAAAAAGTAATTTCCCAAGCCAGCGACCATCAGCCATTTACAATTCTATCAAAACTCTGTAATTTTTAAAGATGTCTTAGATATTCACTGATTAGCTGGAAATAGAATCACTCGAATCATCTTTTTTCCAATTAAGAAGTGATTTTTATTAAAAATGGACGTTTCCATTAAGACATTTTCAATTTTATCTCTTTTTTTTAAGGTTGGCTCCATGCCCATAAAGGCTTTTGGGCTGCATGGGCCATGGTCTGAGACAGAGTTCTGCCAGTTTATCATTCCAATAAAGCACTTTTATTAGAATACAAGGTACAGGCAGGCAAAAAGGACTTTATTTTGATGTTTCTGAAAAAAAAACAAAACAAAAAATTGAGGCAACAGGTCGTCCAGGGTAAAGACCAATGACCAGGCTGAAGACACTAAAATTACAGAAGGTTTCTCACCTCCTCACCTGGTAAAGAGTCTAAGTTGGCAGGGATTTGTATTCAAAGCACATTTATTGCTTCTTCTGCAAGGAAGATGGAATGTTTTGCAGCTAACAGATTGAAGTTGGCATCTCCCTGAGCCTTTTCAATCACGGTCTTTGCCATCGTGTACTGAGGAGATGATTTTAATTGCCAGAGAAAGCAGGAGATTGCTGTTCAAACACTGGGCTCTGGGAACAACTGCAGCTCCTCGCCCAACAATTTCTTTTCTTCTTTTCTGAACCTGAGATTAACTTGTTTTCCCCTTGTTTACCCAGAGGAAAAAAAAAATCTCCTGACTTCCATAGTTAAAGCATTTTAACCAGAGGATGGGAGAGAGGAGAAAATGGGGGTGTGGGGGAAATACTTTGCTTAAGCCTTATTCATTAATTGAGATGAAGGCTGCTAATTGTCCCACATATTCACATCTTCACACCAAGTGTTTGGGGAAGATCAGAGCCTCTCCCAAGCTCATCAAAGCATCAGGCAGCACAAATGATGTCAGCACATGTGGCCCCCCTGCCCATCATCGCCATCTGCACAGAGCTCCCATGGTTGGATGAGTGGTGGGACAACCTGCTTGACTTTATCTCTGCAGCTTCATTACACTGATTGGGTCAGAAATGAACATAAATCTGGGAACTTCATTGAGTGCAGGTGGTGAAATCAGCAGGTCTTGGTTCAATGCTCTAGTCCCATGGCATGGGAAAAGCAAGATCTGGATGTACTGGAATGTGTCCAAAGAAGGGCCACAAGGATGATCAGAGGCTGGAGCTCCTCTCCTATGAGGACAGACTGAGAGAGTTGGGGTTGTTCAGTCTGGAGATGAGAAGGCTCCCAGGGGACCTTCTTGTGGCCTTCCAGGATCTGAAAGGGGCTACAAGAAAGCTGGGGAGGGACTTTTTAGGCTGTTGGGTAGTGGTAGGACTGGGGGGAATGGGTCAAAACTAGAGTTGAGTAGATTCAGCTGAGACATTAGGAAGAAGTTCTTCCCCAGGAGAGTGGGGAGACACTGGCACAGGTTGCCCACAGAGGTGGTGGAAGCCCCATCCCTGGACATTTTGAAGGCCAGGCTGGATGGGGCTCTGAGTAACCTGCTCTAGTGGGAGGTGTCCCTGCCCATGGCAAAGGGGTTGGAACTAGATGATCTTTGAGGTCCCTTCCAACCCTGACAATTCTCTGATTCTATGACCATCAAGGCATGGCATGACACAGCTGGCTGGTAGTGACAACCACAACAGCACGAGGTTGGTGGTGGATATACAGGAATATTTCCTGCACATTGCAAGACTCATGCCACTTGGACAAAAGTTGCTGTTTTCTTCCACACAGGCTGATGCTACAGAGTCCCTGGAGCCTGCTGGATCTCCAACCCAGGGAGCTCATGATGCTTTTAATAATCAGAAGTTATTCCCACGTGGCTGGGCTGATAGACAGACTGACAGGATCTACCTCCAGGGGAGAAATTGCTCTGAAACCACAACAGCAGTACTGAGGGATTAATGTGGAGAGGTGCTGGGTTTTCACAGCTCCCTTGGAGCCTGCAGAGGAAGGTTTGCTCTGTGCTGGTGCAGGATGAGAGGTGGGCAGAGAAACAGAGCTAGGAACAAACACAGCAATTCTATTTTTTCCTTTTTTTTTTGCCAGGAAGCAAGACTTCTAAACTGGGAGGTTTGGGCTGGAAGGTGTTCGTAGCAATGAGATTATTTAATTTCTTTCTTTCTTCTAGTTTGGGGGCTTTAAGTCAACCGGACCAGATTTCTGCAGCACAGCTGACCAATGACAGCTCCCTCAGGGCTCACAGAAGTGTTCCTTGGGGGTCTTCAAGGAACAGAGGAACCATCAGCCCTACCCATTGGGCACCTATTTCAGACACCACAAGAAGGGGGAGCCTGGGAACTGCAGCCAAGGTGGCTTCTGAACACAGATAACAAGGTGGGAGGGACATTGTTCCCTTCTCCATCCCCTCTACCTTTGTGCACAGCCCTGGCTGCTGGAAGCAGAAACTTTCCCCAGTTTGTTCCTTCTAATTTCCACCGTTTTCAGCATTAGAATCATAGAATTGTTTGGGTTGGAAGGGACCTCAAAGATCATCTAGTTCCAACCCCCCTGCCATGGCCAGGGACACCTCCCACTACATCAGTTGCTCACAGCCCCAGCCAGCCTGGCCTTCAAAATGTCCAGGGATGGGGCTTCCAGCACCTCTCTGGGCAACCTGTGCCAGTGTCTCCCCACCCTCCTGGGCAACAACTTCTTCCTAACATCTAATATTTCATTACTTTTATTGCTTCTTCAGCTCTGGTGCTTTTTTTCTCATGCCCTGAACTCCCTGAGCTTTACATCCTTGACACACTTTGTTTATGCTGCCAAATTTAAATTCTACTCCTTAACCCCATTTGTATGGAAGATCAGCAGCAAACAGGCTGAAGAGAGGCAGGGAGTCAATCAATGAATTAACCTCCTGGTTACACGCCCTGGCATGTGACAGGACAAATGCATCATGATCCCTCTTTGGTTTGCAAATGTCCATTTCAACAAGGGAGATTAGTGCAGTTCATAATGACCCAGAATGTTTGCCTTAAAAAAATGATAGCCCAGATGTTGGCCTGCAGACAAGGACCCAGCCTCTAGAGCCTCAACAATATGCTGGTGACATGACAAATGTGCTCTTATCAAGGAGTGGAGACTCCAGGCTCAGCATTGATTTGAATTTATGAGCACATTTCAAAGGCAGCAGAGGGTTTATTTAGTGCAGAAGACTGGCTGAAAACAACATTTCTCTTGCTTCCCAGGGCTGAGCAGGGGGGTGCATGTGCAAAATTGTGCTTGTAAAGCTGTTCCCACGTTGTACGTAACTTGAAACCCAAATCCAGCTGAGGGATCACCCATCAGCCTTGAAGGAGCAGCTCTGGAGCTTTGCTTTGAGTCCACCTGCTGTGGTGGCAGCTGGAATCTGGGTAACTCTCCAGCTTTGCATCTGGAAGGAGAGAAGATCTCTGGTGGCACCTACATGAGCTTCTTGCTCATTAACAAGGGGCGAAGAGCATCCTATCCCTTTCCTTGAACTCTTGAAGAAGATACAGCTTAGGAGGATGACAAGTGAGGATCAAACATTTGCTGTAAATGTCCCTGTTTCCCTGTGGAGTGGCCAACTGTGACTGGCAACTCTTTCTGAGGACATCTTAGGTTAGATGTTAGGAAAAAGTTCTTTAGTAGTGGTTGATCACTGGAACAGGCTGCCCAGAGAGGGGGTGGAGGTTCCATCCCTGGAGTCCTTCAAGGTCAGGCTTGATGGGGCTCCGAGCAGCCTGCCCTAGGGAGAGATGTCCCTGCTTGTGTAGGGGGGTTGGACTAGGTGACCTTTGGAGGGCCCTTCCAACCCAACACATTCTATGATCTTCCATAATTGTCCATCATAGATTGTCTCATGCCACCAAATAGTCTCACATCATTTACTTTAGCTGCATGTGAACTATCTCACACTTCAATATGACAAGAAATTAGGCTAGGACAAAACTTTCATCTTGCAAAAAAACCACCCCTTAATATTTTACTCTTCATTGACTGTCCCAGACTTCTTATTTTTATTTTAAAATTAATATTATGTATTTTTTAGAAAGGATTTATAAATTTCAATGCTGATTGATGCTTATACATCCTTACATACATTTTTACATCTTAAGGGAGAGATTTTAGATTTTCTTTAAAAATTAGAACCTTCCTTTTCTTACTTTTCAAGATCTTGAGGTCCTGCCTTCCCCAAACTCTTCAACCTTCTGGATGTGCTTTATTTCTCTCCACTAGAAGACATATAGATTTATCCATGATAAAATACTGGAGATCTGAAGGTTTAATCCGACCTTTTTTTTCCTCTTTTTAATAAAAATATGTATTGTTAGGTTACTTTTTAAACATGAGAAGCACTGTATGGATTTTAAAATGCACAAAGATGTGCACTTTGTGAAATACAATGTCTAAAATTTCATATATCTTAAATTCTATTCTTTATATAATTCACACTGGACAAAAATTAGCTGATCTTGATATCTGAACCTATCCAGGATAGAGAACTCTAGGAGGAGTTTAATAATAACCTCCAAAATTTTCCTTCCTTACCCACATAACTCAAAGGGAAAGAGAGAAACAGAAGTGGGAAGTACAGAAGACAATGAATATAACTCTGAAGGAAAAGAGAGAAACTATAGGAATAAATTATTAAAGAACAGCCTAAAAATGATCTGATCCTTTAAAACCATCAGAGAGTTTCCAGGAACAGAATCTTTAGAATGAGATTACTACTACATTTAAGTGAGATTGAATTAGTCACGGTATAAAACTGGAGATTTGTCAGAAGAGAGAATAATTTCAAGGAATTCTATTCCTCATGGAGGCTTTCCGGAGAAAAAAGATCCAGTCTGGCCCCAGTTAGAGCCTTGGCATTTGTAGGGAAAATTGCCTGAAGGAGTCCAAAGGTAGAGCCCAACAAGCACTGGACATTCCTTAATATCCAAATAAAGACATCCACCTCAAACCACAGCAAACTAACGATATCTGGAAGGAAAATTAGAATTACAAATCAGTAGAGTTAGAATTTTTAAAGACTTTTGAAAACTTTTAGGGGGAATCTTAAAGACAAAGTGATTTGCTGTGCAAGAGGCACTTGCCAGGTACAAGGTGAAGGAAATAGTAGTGAAAAGTAATATAGAATCATAGAATGTTTGGGGCTGGAAGGCACCTCTAGGAGGCATCTGCTCCAACCTCCCTACACAAGCAGGGACATCTCTACCTAGGGCAGGCTGCTCAGAGCCCCATCAAGCCTGACCTTGAATTGTAATATGGTATGAATATGGTAATAAAGAAAAATGTGGTGGGTGATGCTGAGGTTGTACATAATTAAATGGAGAGTCCCTTACTCCATGCCTTTGGTGAGACCTCTATTTGTAATCACTTTGTCTGTATTTATACTGCAGCACATATCATCACAAAGTTCTGCCTGAAGCTTTGTAGATTAAATATTTCTCTACCCAATTGAACCAGAGAAAGCTTTGAATAAAATTTGTCAATGGTCTGAGTGAAAATCAGTTGCTGCTTTAGTAGAGGAGTTGCACTTAAGTTCTATTTTGGGGACTTGTAGCTGTCCTATGTATGAGAAAAATTTCAACCATACATCAGAGGTGATACATGGCAGAAAATATAAAAGAAATCTCATGGTTTAGATCTATTTAGATTCAACATTTAGTGATTTAACCTAAAGGAAAGCTTTTGGAAAACCAGAATATTTTGAGTAGAAGCTTGTGGCAAACGAGTGTTCTAGATTATTTTAAGGATTTAACAAATATTTATTCCCATTACTTACAATTAGGGCAAACAAAATTTGGCAGGTTTTTAAAGGCATATTTTCTTGCTGCACATGCATCTGCAGTTAATACAAATCAAAAACCCCATAAAATTCTTCATGGCAACCCAGTGGAGGTTTAGAGGAGCGGACAAATTGGCATTAAAAACATGGCATCAAAAGTTAAGCTCGTTACTTAACAGCTTCAGAATAAAAGTCTTTGCTGCTCAGATGATGTTCATAAGCATGACAGGAAAATACACCAACTCTGTGCAGTATTAAATATGAATTGTTCATCTTTTAAGCTGGGACCATTCCCTGGACCTGAGAAGTGTTGCAGCACAAAGACACTCCAGAGTGAACTCTGCAGAGATAGGGATATTATAAACTACACTCTATTCTGCAGATAGGCCCTGAAGAAAGAATTTCTCACTTAAAGGCAGGCTAATTATGTGACCTTTGCAGTTGGAAGATCCATCTGGAAAATTTTAATCTCTCAGACAGCATGAATGGCTCGAGTCAGCTCTACTTACAATCAATGACAACGTGCAAAAGGTTTTATCATCAGCACA
The DNA here is from genome assembly GCA_013401335.1 of Brachypteracias leptosomus. Classification (NCBI taxonomy): domain Eukaryota; kingdom Metazoa; phylum Chordata; class Aves; order Coraciiformes; family Brachypteraciidae; genus Brachypteracias; species Brachypteracias leptosomus. Next base: position 35,876 of record VYZX01006064.1, on the reverse strand, counting down.
AACCAGCAGAAAATGGACCTTGATAGAAACAGGGTTGTTTACACTACAGCAACTTGTAGTAAGATTTAGTAAGATGTAGTAAGATTTATCTTTTTTTTCTGATATCAGCCAGAAAATCAAGATACCAACCCTACTCAATATATTGCAGCAGGGACAATGTTGGGACAAGCTGAGGTTGAGGAGAAATGCAACATATTTTCCAGTTTAAGAACCCTATTGGCTTTTTACAAAACATTTTGTGGGATACCCTGTGCTCCTTCACACAGCAGTCAGTGCCATCAACCTCTCCAGCATCCTGAATAAAATAGTCCTGTTACTCCAGACACAAAAGCCAAAAGAGCACAAAGGACACAGCACTGACTACTTGCAAAGGAGGCAAATATACTCCTTAAAGGAGCTAAAATAAAAGGTTTTGTAGGGCCATCTGTCAGCTCTAGGCATCCTCCAGAATTACACAGCAGCCTTGCCTTTTGGTTGGCTTTGGGTAGAGAATCCTAGCCAGGTGAGAAAGGTAAAGAAGGAGATGATATATATAGGAGAGAGACATTGAATGGACAAATTGCAGTACAAAAAGAATAAGGTGGAAGATATGAGTGGAAGTGTTTTGAAATTCCTCTCTACCTCCCCTCTATGGAGATTTTCTATGTAGCTCTGCATTTCTCACAGCCCTTAAGAGTCACCAGACTCAGGAAAAAAAAAAGCTTTGTATGTCTTTTCACAGGCTTGCCAGCTAGAGACAGATAAGATCCCTTATTCCCTTTCTATACATAGAATAGAGATAACTTATTACCCCTGTAGCTCCCAAAGATGTTTTCAATGCAAACAGGAGGCTCTCAATCTTCACTTTGTTATGTAGAACAAATGTGAAGTTTCTCATTATGAGGCATCTCTCCTATTACTTTTTGAAAGTTCTGCTTCTTTCCCTTTTCTTTGTAGGACTTACATTTTGCTACGGAATAGTTCACTCCCAATTCCCATTAAAATTAGGGCATCAAAGTACTTTTGAAGATCCTGGCTTGAGATCTTACAGGTTTCACCAATGGCTGATTCCTCTTTCCCTCCTGATACCTCATGTTTGATAATATCCAGCTGCTTCAGCCACATGACCTGAAATTCATTGAATTATGACTGTTTAGCTTATTAAAAAGTTATGGCTACTGCTTAACAAGAGGTGATTACAGATTTTCTGTCCCTGTTTCTTATTTAAACACTGTAAGTGGTGATGGGTGGAAGGCAAAGAGCTTTTCACACCATCAGAAATGTAAAGAACTTTTCTGTTCTGGAGCAGTTCAGTGAATTTCCCTAAAAGATCAGGCTTTATAAAGATGAATAGATTTTACTGTTCATTACCAAGAAGCAAATCCTGACTCAGTCCTGACTCACAGATAAGAAAAGACAAGGGTCAGAGATAAGAAAAAGCTGCCATTCAAATTTTTGGCATTATGGGGAGCTTCAGACATAGAAAGTCTTGCATTGCTATTGAGCTGATGATGAATATAGGTCTTAAAAAGCACAAGGCAGGTAGGACTGTATCTCCAGCCCAAGTAGATTTCATATTGAAATACTGAAATGGAGCTCAGCTCAGGAATGGCACCTTCCAGACACAGCAGATCCTTAGACCCAGGTTCATCTGATGCTTTTTCTTCCCAGCCAAATCTAAGACCAAAGGGAATATATCACACAATTCTGCTTAAACCATGGGTCACCAATCAACTGAATAGCTCATTCTTGAGCCTTTAGTAAAAGCTTTTTTTATATACACCATGTCATCCCCTGATTTTACAAGAATTCCTTTGTTATTTTTTTTAAATATTGGTTTGGCCTCCAGAAAAAAAAAGAAGAAAACGTTTCAGAGATTTTTATCATCATTCTTTCAAGACTTAATTTGGATTCCAACCTCTAGAGTTGAACAAAAACATTTCCCTTAATTATAATATATATACATTTCCCTTATTATCCTTTAGATAAACTGACACAGAGTCAAAGAGTCTCTATTTCTATATGTCTCTCCTTTTTTCTGCTTTTCTGATGAGAACATGACAAGATAGGACACTAAGAGATAGAGATACCTACAGAGGGTTTCTGAAAATTCATGTGGAGGTGATATAAAAGGTTATTTCTCTGCCTGACCATTGGCCTCTTGGCTGTAAGAACTTTCCAGAGCAGATTACAAGGGTTTTGCCTTATGGTTATCTGTATAACCATTGAGTCAGCACATCTTGGCCCCTGCAGAATCTATGGGGTGAAGGTCTCTGGGAAGCACATGGTCCCAGATATCAGCATAAATATGAAGGCACCAACAGCAAAAATTGAGTGTGAGGATTCTCTAGTATAATGCATCAAACCTGTTCAAACCCAAAAAGAAGAGCAATTCCCCTTGTTGAACTGGTGACTTTGACCCAAAGAGAAGAGCAATTCCCCTTGTTGAACTGGTGACTTGGATTTGATCTGCTTCTGCATCCAAACCCAAGACCAGAGATTCTTCTAATGGGCTTAGGGATATCTATAGTAGTAATGAAAATAGTAGCACATTGTTAATTTGAAATACATGATGATTTAATTTCCACAGGCAGACTCTGCTGTCTGATGGTGATAGACATGAGTGAAGCTGGTAGGAGCTTAGAAGCAGCAGTGATGGGATAAGCATCATCCAGGCCTTATGCCCCTATAGCTGATCATGTTGAAAAACATGCTGGTATAGCTGGGGGGCCTTAGAGAAATTTAAGTCCTGTATTCCTGAAGGGGGAAATTAAATAAATAATTTTCTCTGTCAACAGCTGTAGGAAACGCTCAGATATACCCTTTAATTTCCCTCATCAATCAGCTCAGATTGCTTTTAAATGGGGATCGTGGGGGAGCCATATGCTCAGAGATACTCTTAGCACATTGTTCAGCCAAACAGAACAGAACTGGCTCCTTAGGAGGCTAATTTTTCCCTGTAATGCTGTGTTCTGATTGAATTCCCCAGCAGTTGGTGGTGCCTTACGTTGTACGACAAGGGCCATTCCAATGAACTCCAAAAATAAAGTGGCAGAACAGCTCGTCTTGCTTTCTTCTAATTGCTTAAAACATCTTTGTATGCAAACGACAGCATCAAGCCATAAGTGTAGTGAGCAGAGCAGGGCAGAAGGTTGTTGTGAGATACTCTATTCGTGATGTGAAGAAAGTCTTCCCTTTGCCACAGGACACATAAATGGGGCTTGATCCACCTTTTGCTTTCAAAGGGAGAACGGTTCCTTCTTGAGAAGTTTCTTACACCTCTGAGCACCCAACAAAGTCCAAGAGCTCCCCTCTTTAATCTGTAAGGTCCTCTTCTGTGGGTCCAAGCTCTGTAACATCAATAATTTGAAGGAGATCATATATGTAGGTCCTGCCTCAGAACCATTTGTGTGTTTAAAAATTTGTGCTTCCAAAAGGAGCAGTTAGCTCTGAAAAGTGAATAGTTGCTTTGAGAGAGAAATATTTGCAAATGTCCATTTCTTTCAGCCTTTTATTGCTTATGGGAAATGGGGGACAATCTTTCAAGTCCATTGCAAAGCCTCCATCTCCATTCCCTAAAGCCACCCCTTCATCCTGGAGAGCTTAAGGCCAGGGTAGATCTTTAGTTGTCACCTGGCTCAGCAGCTCCAGCTGTGAATGTAGCACATGGGCAGCAGCTCCAATACATTGGGAAGGTGCAAAGTGTGATGTCAAGTCCACTGCAATGAAATAAAATACCCCAGAATGGAAAATATTCAGTTGTTCTCATATTATTTCTTTGTCTGAAAGTAGAGAAAGTGAGCCCAGGAACATACATGGAAAGAATCAGCAATAAATGCAAAGCTTGTGTCCCAAATTAAGGCCAATAATTCATTTTTTGAGAGATAGGGTAGCCTGGGAAGGAGAGAAGGAGAGCTGATCACTTGCTCTTGTCCTTGAAAGGGAACAGGTTTCTGCTTGAGCCTCAGCCCAATGCTGGGAGCTAAAAGGTGACATTATCCAAACTATTCTATGATGACCTCGAAGGAAGAGAAGAATGAGCAGCCTTTGAGGCTAATGGAAATGCTGGCACTGGGCAGTGCATAAATATAGCCTGCTGCTTCTCTCAGGAGTGTGTAAATCAAGACTGAATCCGAGATAAAACATTATAAACTGTGGTACATGGAAGGAAGAAATGCAAGAACACTTTCTTCTGCTAATGGCATGTGCTCTTTGCAGCCCCAACTAACAGCTCTCAGCATGGGAGGTATTTTATATAACAACATCTGCTTACATGGTGCAAACAAACCAACAATTTACACAGGGGCACATGAAAAGGTTTGACATATGGTATTTATTTATGGACTTCAAAGAGCTGCCTATACTAAGTTAACGTTCAAATATTCCCCATGTCCCCTGAAGACACCCCATGATTGGGTCATTTTTGTGTATCATGCTGACCTAAGGTAATCTCTAACTGCAGGCTCAGGTTATCAGAGATTAATTACAATTTCCACACAGTACAGAGAGATATCATCATGTTTTCTACCATGTAACAAATTCAGAACTGAGAAAAAAAATATTCCTGATTCATAGAGAAGGATTATGCACCAAAAATCTATTTACTTTACTGTAAGAAACTTCTTGACATGACATTAAATATCAGTCATTAATGCCCAGTTTTGATCTAGAAGTGGTATGGAGTTGCCCATTAAGTAGGACTACTTTTTATTGTTTAGATGGAAGGTATATCAGAGCTTTCCTAATGCTGAGGAAGATGAAATATGTTTAATAATGTAGAAGTCACATCAATGAGGTCATGATGAACTCAACCACTGCAAGGTTATAAACTTTCTGCATCTACATCTAATTCTGCTTTTATCTTCCAAGATCCTGAGTCTAAAAGATGCATGACAAGGTAACTTTGGTATTAATAAATGACAAATCTATAACGTTGACCTCATGCCCCCTGGGAAAAAAGTATCATTTGCCAGTGACCAAGAACCCCAAGTTAGCTGATTTCAACTGATTCAACCCTGATTTCTCTCCAAATCTTAAGTTCAAGCTCCAGATGATGTTTCCAAACACTTGGTAAATAGAGTCATAGAATCATAGAATGGTTTGGGTTGGAAGGGACCTCCAAAGCTTGTCCAGGCTTGTATCAGGCTGATGAATTATGTAAATAAAACCCAACCAATCACAAAAATTCTGTGGGCAACATTTCCATCAAAATTTCATCAAATTTCTAGCATACTAGCATATATAGAATGTAATAATTAGAATCATGTTAACCCCCCATCCTCAGCAGGTCACGTTTTCCATAGAGGAATGAGAAGATGTAAATTTAGGGCGGATTTTTATGGTTATTTTCATCTACCACACAACACAGGTCACGTTTTCCATAGAGGAATGAGAAGATGTAAATTTAGGGCGGATTTTTATGGTTATTTTCATCTACCACACAACACAGGCTAGAAAAGGGAGTTTTATTGGGTTATTTCTACACCCAAATTCATAACTTTTAAAGACATTCTCACTTCTCTATCACATCTGTCACCAGTTAAGTTGTTCCAATAAAGTTTAGCCTCGCTGTTAAAAATTTGCAGCTCATTTCTGCTCTGCTTTTAATTTGCTTTATCAGCCAGTTTCAGCTACTAGAGCTGATTGTTCCATCAGCTGCTGAGCCAAAAGAGCCCTCTGCTGTTGGAAACCTACTTCCACCCAGGGGACCTCTGCCCACAGTCAAGTGTTCAATTGCATAGTGCAGAAAATCAGAGGGTTTTTTAGGTTTTGGAAGGAGGTATTTCTTCTGCTGGCATCCTTCTTGTAGCTCTGTTCTCCAACATTTCTAAAATCTCCAACAGTTGCTTTGGTTGGCATTGTAAACACTTGGCATTTGAGTTGTGGTGGAATTAAAAGACACTTTCTCCCTTTCTCAACTCTTTTAATTCTCTATTAAAATAATTATTCTTCAAAACAACGTAGAGAAAAATGGCTCAAGTTGAGATGTTGAACCAGGCAGTCACAAGATGTGTTTGTGACACTGGTTGCCCTTATAGAGAAGGCATCTTTCTGTGGTATGGTTGGTATTGGTTTGGATTGTATATCACAGCATAAACACTCCATCCAGAGGAAGAGAAAGACATGAAGTCCAAAATTGTAAGATGATAGTGCCTGCAAATGCCATCAGGGCTAACAACAGTCCTGAAGTTTTCTAATTTATTTTCATAGCTCTCATAAAAATATGGCTCTCATTAAAAGTGTGGAAAAGGACCTTAACACAAGCTCTGCTTCTGCAAAGTGAGACCAATTTGTTGGTTGAAACTCCAGGTTTATGTTCTTTGAATGTTAGCTGTGAGAGTTATTTCTATTTTGGCTGTTGCTCCCCTCACCCTGATGGTTTGACCTGGATCCCCTTGGGTTTTCCCTTGCATCACCCAGCTGGTTGCTTCACCCTGCTCTGGGGGCTTCCAGGGACTGAATCATGCAGAGAAATCCATGGTAAAGCTCACAAGGAAGAAAGAAGGACCCTTTCTGACAGGCACAAGCAGTGTCACAGCCTGTTACATCCCTTTGCCCATCACAAGCATTAAGGGGCACATCAAGGAAGAGAAAGAAGTGGACAGGGCAAGCTGGCTGCAGACCCATCATTATAGACAGTCTTTCTTCCCTCTGACAGCTCAGAAATCACCTAGTGGGTCATCATCCCAGAAAAACTAGGCAGCCAGAATGAAATACTCATTTTCTCTGCACCAGATGTACAGCAATTTATACCTACATGTGCTCCAGGCTTGTACAATCAGTTCAAACCAGCATGTCCTGTGTATGTAGCTGTGGCACTGCTGATGGGGCTCAGCATGAGCCATGCTGGAGGCTGGGTAAATGAGCACGTGTGGTCCTGGCAGCTGGTTCCATTATTAATTATAATGGGCATTTATGTACAATCCCATTTTAACGGGTCCATCACATTGAAGAGAATTTCAAGGCAATGTTCAAGAAGCTGAAAGTAAACGAGCTCCCTTGAGCTGTTCAAGCTGACCTTGGCTCATTGGTGGCACTGCAGAAATCTCTCTGGGTCTCACTTTATGGTGTCTCCTGAATTATTTGATGTCCAACAGTTGATCTGAACAATGACCCAGTCACCCCTCTTCCTGATGTTCCGAGAAGACTCCAAAGTTATAATCTACCAGCCCAAATCTTCACAGCGTGTTAATTGTGCACATGTGATTAATTTTATTAGTGCTCTGGATGCTGTCACCAAATCCCAGTTTGATTCTCTAATTAGCCTGATTTGTTAATTAATTAGGCTTTTATAGCTATGCTGTGAGAACGTTTTCTCTAATAACTTCTGTTCCACTTGGTCTGGCTCATTGGATTTTGACAGGAATATGGAGGCTGCAGAGATTTAAAGTTATAACTGATTTCCTTTCCCATATTCCTAATTTTCTGAAATACAGATTTATGATGCTCTGGGTAATGAACAGCCCGTGGCTTGAGCTGACTCGTTCATAGAAAACAGAGAATTGTTGTGGGAAGGTACATTGTAAGTAGCTTGGTCACTATAAAACTTTATTAATTCTACTTTTTATTGCAATGAGTTATCATGTAATGTAAACTGTCATGGTTTCTGTTATGGTTTTGAGACAGATATTTGGAACGCATGTTTCCCATGGACTTCAGGGAAAATCATAGAATGGTTTGGGTTGAAAGGAATCTTAAAGATCATCTCATTCCAACCCCCCTGCCATGGCAGGGACACCTCCCACTAGACCAGCTTGCTCAGACCCCATCTCACCTGGTCCTGAACACCTCCAGGATGGAGCATCCACAACTCCCCTGGGCAACCTGTGCCAGTGTCTCACCACCCTCACAGTGGAGAACTTCTTCCTAATATCTAATCTAAACCTACCTTCTTTCAGTTTAAAGCCATTACCCCTCATCCTGTCATTACATGCCCTTGTAAACAAGCAAGGCTAATGCACCTGGGGAACTCCAAACCACCAACATCCAGGTGGTGAACCCCCAGAGAACAGAGGGCTGTACACAATAACATACACTGTGTAACACAAAGTGTGCTATACATATAACAGTATGTGCAATGTATACATTTAACAGTATATCACAACTCACTGTTCCATTGGGTAGTAGATGCCCCATCCCTGGAAACATTCAAAGTCAGGCAGGACAGAAGCTCTGAGCAACCTGCTCTAGTTGCAGATGTCCCTGCTCATTGCATGGGAGTTATGCTAGATGACCTTTAAAGTTCTCTTTCAACCCCAAAACATTCTATGATTCTATGAACACGAGGGAAACCTGACATTTAGCAAGACAAACCCTGAGCTGCCATCATTAATTGCTCTCCAAACAGTCGGGAATAGTGACATGGTCTGAAATAACTGTCAGTGACTCTCCACAACACATCCACCCCAGAGCACCCACCGAGGTCCTGGGGAAAGCTTGACATGGTGATGGACAGACAGCACCCTGGAGGAGGCCATCAGAAGCAGACAGGGTTTCACACCCCTGCAGCTCTCCTGACTTGCAGATGGCTTCTGGGCTGATCACTGGGCTGATTCACTGCCCCTTGGGGGATACGGTGGCATTTACTGGGCATCTCCTAAATATCCCATTTACAGTTTAAATTAATCCATCATCCCTGGGCTTGTCACAGGATACACGCTGGGGGGATCTGGGGACTCAGACAGGTCTGGACAGGAGGGGTTGTTTTTAGAACAAGTATCAATACAACCAAGAAGGCAGAAACAGCCTGAAACAGCATCTCCTGGTACAGAGAGGGCCACTCACACCCTCTTCCTAATGACCCCTATTTGTACTGAGCTCATTTGTATGGTTATACTTAAAGGTTGGCTTGGCTGTTGATTTGGTGTTATGATCTGCATTTATGTAGGGTTGTACCAGCAGTGATTCGAGCTAATCCTCTCTGACCACCATCGTGTGATAGAAGTGTTAATCATCAACCATCCAGAGCCACGCAGAAAAGTGGAGTTAATTGACACTGGAGGCACCCACACATGTCACCCTTTCAATAAGAAAAAGCTGCCTGATGACATCAGCCTTCGAGAATGTCAACAGACATTTTTAAGAGTTTCTGCTGCTTTTGTCCAAGAGCATTCACCTCCTCTGAGCTTCTGTAAAGGGAGTTAAAGATCCAATTATAACAATTTTTACCATCCAGATCATGAACCTACTCTTCGGAATTAGCCTGAATTAATGATAAGTGTGGAAGAAGGAGAAGTTACACCTCATTATCAGCTGCATGTTTTTCTGGACCAAACCAAATCCCTGACCTCATTTTCAAGCCCTCATTAGCAGCACTTGTAAAGGAGGTCAGGCTGCTCTGCACCCCGCCTGGCCCAGCAGACAGGGGCTGTGCTGCCCAGGGCACTCCAGCCATTAGGTTTGGCTCTTGCTCCAACACCTCTTCCTGATGCTGGGCAATCTATCTCACATCTGAAATAGCAATGATGCATTGCCAGGACCTCAGAGAAATCAGCCAGCTACCTACGAGGAGTCCAATTTATACAAACCTGGTCTTCTTGTAACTCTAAATTCTGCAAAACTTTTCCTTTCTCTCTTATATCCATCCCCTTCCCTCTCCTGAGGTCTTTAGACAGCAGCCTTGATAATGGGATTTGCTAACAAATCCTTGATAATAGGATTTTGCCAACGCAGCCCACCCCTGTGCTCCCAGCTTCACTTATACTATTTATTACAGATGTGTTTCCTAATAGTCTGTATTATTATATTATATATAGGGCATACAATAAACAATTATAAATTTATATATGTATATAAAAAATACAGCCAACGTCATATGGGGACAGTCTGCAGGTGCTGTTGCAACAGGACAAGGGGTGATGGTTTCAAACTAAAACAGGGTTGATTTAGACTAGATATAAGGCAGACATTTTTGACCCTATAGGTGGTGAGAGCCTGTCCAAGGTTGCCCAGAGAGGTGATAGAACCTCCATCCCTAAGAACATTCCAGGTGAGGTTGGACGGGGCTCTGCTCTAGTTGCAGATGTCCCTGCTCAGTGCAGGGGAGTTGGACTAGATGACCTTTAAAGGTCCTTTCCAAGCCAAACCATCTTATGATTCTATATAACTGAACATTTATGATCACTACACTTCAACAGCTTTACAGCAACCTTATAAACCCACTAGGTAATCCTAAACCTCTCTCTAAAAACATATGCACATAACACACTTGCTCTATGCAGAGAGTTCTGAGTATAACCCCAAAATTTGCATGCCAAATTTCTCCATTAGGGAAATATCCTCATTTCAGTGAAAAGTGGGAGCATTCAGTTTTGCCTCATTTGCTTCTGAAAGTAGCTTTTATCTGAATCAACTATTAATATAGCTGGCATCTTACTGGCTCTTTTTTTTCCCCTTTTGTGGCAAAGGAAAAGCATAATTATGCTTTATCACCATTTTAGCCAGGAAATTTGCACTGAGATGAGACCTCAAAAGTCATATTAACAGGATGGAGGCTCTTACAACCCCTTTTATAAACAGGATGTCTGTAAAACTGGTTGGTAGTTTACAAGTTGTAGGTTCTTCAAGCATTAAATTGAAGAACAGGCGGTAGCCAGGTGACTTTTTGACCAGATGTCATAATTTTTCCTGCCTTTTCCTTGTCAGGATGGTGGAGCACCATTCAGGGTCAACTTATTAATGCTCCTAATATAAATTTTGCTGAGCAAAATTATCTGGCAATATTGAACCTGTGCTCAACATACAAATGCACATGAAAGTATAAGCAAATAACACCAATAGCTATTAGCAGCTGCATAAAAATCCACTTTTTCCAAGGAGAATAAACAGGAAAAGTGAGATACAGAAAGTTTAAGCAACATGGTCAGGTTCATACACAGCAAGTTGGTGCCAGAGTTCAAAGCAAAGCTCAGCTCTGCTATTCCTCAGCTTTCCATGCTCGTGGCTGGACCACGTGTTGTTGCTAGTGCAAAGAGGCTGGACAAAGGGAAAATGTTCAAGGAGAGTTTCAGCGCCTGGGGAAAAGGGAGAAACTTGGAGAAAAAAAATAGTTTTCCTCACTCTTGAGTCTTAAATCTGATTTTGGAAGTGTGGTATTGCTGCTTGAAGATGCACATGCACTTCTGATTCTCCAGAATTAATAGCTTTTGATATTTTATGTATAGAAGCACAACTACAGGCAGCTCTGAAGAGAGCAGAATCACAACTGTCCCATTTTCAACCTTCCTTTATAGTGCAGACATTTTTGTGCTGATGAGTAAATGAGACTGACAGACCAAGCAGAAATGTCTGTCTGTACAGGCAGTGTTACCTCAATAGGCTGCTCTTGGGCTGATAAAAACCTGGTTTCATCCTACTTTCTTCACAACAACAGCTCTTGGAAAAATTGGAGGTGCCGAGAACACCAAAAGTGTAATAAAAGGAGTAAGGAGCCATGCAAAATGATGGCACGGGCATTAAGGAAAAAAAACCAACCCAACAACAAAATAACTGTCTTGCCTGAAAGAGAATTGAGACAGAAATTCAAGGGATCATTAATTGATGTGGCCTGAAGAAAGTCTTCTTGGCTTGGTGCAGCCAGGAGCTGGCTCCACGCCTCGGCACCGCGGGGCTGCCCCGCCGGCCACCGAGCTCCCCGGCCCCTCTGGCTCCATAAACACCATCTCATTAGGGCTTCTTCAAAAGAAAATGGCTGGAAATTAGAGCTGGGAGTGATGTCTGCACGAGGTTTGCAGCCAGTGGACCTTGGACCTTGCTTTCCTGGTGGGTCAGAGGCGGGATGAAGGAGTGGTTTGCATCAGAACCATCTCACGTGGTTCACTTCTCCTGCCTCCTTCCAACAGCAATGCTATTTATACAGGAGTATTTCAAATACTAGAAAGTTTAAATCAATAGCAGCCCACACCCACTCTCAATAATCTTAGGAATCGCAGGGATTTTTTTCCAGATTAATGATTTTCTTGTGGTATTTGGCTGGCTGGACTGAATTTACTGCATTTTTCTTTGCCTTTCTCTACCCCACTGCTTTGTTTTAAGCTTCTGGTGTTTTCCAGGGCATTTTCTACATTGCCTTTTAAGCATTTCTTTTCTTTCATGACAAGTAGGCAAGAGGAAATACACGTGATTGGGTGGAATAAGAAGAAACAAATATTTTCCATTGCAATTACAAGGTTGGGCTCCTCATATGAATTATTTATGGAAAAATACGCTTAATACCCTTACCCAGATTTTCCAAGATAAAGGAAGATGAAGCTGAATTTGCTGCCCTGTAATCCATTAGTCTGGTGTGTTTGATGGATCACACTTAGAAGCAAACCACATAGAAAGTAGCTGTAAGTGATCCTCCAGCTGACCCGAACTTTTGAAGCTACTTTTCCACTACCAAGGTGAAGTCACATCTGCTACAGCAGAAGAAAACTTTCTAGGCACATCACATCCTTCTTTCCCTGCTGTGCTGCCCCTCAGGTTGCTTAGACAATGTTCACCATGCATCACCCAAGATGTTTGTGGCTGTGGGAATGCTCATGACATGGTGCATTTCACACAGGAAAATATGACATTGGAAAACTCTTAGTTTGAGCAGATTCTTGAGTGTCTTCAATAACTGCCATTGCCCTGCAGTGAACAGCTGGGATTTGCAAGGTCATAAGGGAGATGACCACTGATGAGCCTCATGTCCACCTGAGCATTCTTCTTTTCATGGCTCTTCCTTCACCCATGTTCTCAGGCTGTCAAGCAGCTCAGGACAGGGAAGGACTTTCCCACTGCTCAGATGTGGGACTCATCATAGACTCCAAACAAAGCCCTTGCTGAATCAAGAACCAAAACCACTGCAACTCTGGGATTTAAGACAGAAGAGGTTGGCAGCTTATCTCATCATAAAAACTCAGGGAAGATGCTCTGCTGCCAAAGGCTATATTTGTATTAGTTTATGAAACCCATCACAACACACACTCACAGCTGTTAAAAAGCCCAGAAGTTCTTAACTGCAACCTGAATTCCACATATGGCAACTCCATTGCTAGGACAGGTATTGTGAGGGAAGCCTCCTGTTTCCTCTGCACTGAAAGGGGAATAAATGTGATTGAAATAAAAGGTGCCTATAAAATTCCCTTCCGTTTGGTGACGTGTTGCCTACATGTCTGGAAGCTCACTCGGAAAGAGTTTTCAGCAGCCTGCTCTCCACCCCTGCCTGTTAGTCTTGTGAGGGGGGTGGAGATCACACACCACAAATGTTGGTGCAGAAATGGCAGCTTAGGACCATCGTTGGCTCCAGCATGAAAAGAGCAGCAGCACCTCCCTTCTACAGGTGGTGCCTTTTCACTCGGGGGAGACCTGTGAGACAATGTTTGGCCAAGGGCAGAGGGTCTGGAAGACCATTGTAGCCTTTGGGAAAAGGGAGGCTGATGTAAAAATAAGAAAAAAAACCCCTAAGCTTGCAAAAAGTGTCCTGGGGGCTGTGAGGCACAGGTAGCATGTGTGGGTAGAAAGGATGCTGAGGATAAATTCTTCTGGATCTCTGTTCTATGTCCCCTAAATGGTTCCTCTCTAATGATTTGATGCCCATGGCTGCTCATCACAGCAAGCTCAGTTTTTCTTCCTACCTCCTGCTCCCCTGTCCTGCCTGGATACTTCTGGCTCTCTTCCACACCCCCAAATTACCACCTTGGCAAGAGGCTTCACGTGTTTGGGTTGCTCTGAAGCTCTCTGTGTGTTCAGAAATCATCCAGCTGAACAGAACAGAAAATGGCTAAACTCACAGTGCAGTTTTCCACCTCTGGGGTTACCATTTGGCTGTGTTTTCACTCTCCAGCCAATTTTCATACTATGGAAATGGAATTTGTTTGCCATCTGAATTTTTTTGTCCACCAGGGATTCCAGCATCACAAGCAATGAGGGCACTGCAGATGGACAGACATCTGGGAAGGAGAGTGGACAGACAGCTTGGTGACACTGCAACACAGTAGGACAAGTATTTCCAAAGACCCTACTACATAAATTATCTTCGATGGGGCTTAAGGGACTAAGGATGGAAAAATAATGCTTCTGTAACACCCTTAGCAGTTTGTATTTGTTGGAGATAATCCAGACGTATAAGAAGGGAGTGATATTTTTTTTGTATTAACAGCTTTCAGATGAGTGCTTGCAAGTGACTGCTACAATTTATAAAACATCATGACCTCATATGACTGTAACCTCATTTGAAATACATGTAAAGCATCCTTAAAACCTGAAGCTGTCACTCAGCATTAAATAATCAAAATAAGTGAGTGCATGATGGAGTTCTCTGGAGAGAAAGGAGTTACCTTTTCATTTTTCCTCATTTGCTGACACAGAGACCTTCAGTAACGTTCCCTGCAAATGATCTGGAGCTTCTTGTGAGTTTCTACCGGGATTTTGTCTGAAGGGAATAAAATATGGATGATGGACGCATTTGAAAATGTTTGTTTATATCAGAAAAAGATTTAATATGGCTTCAAATCACCCGTGGAAATAGATGGGAAAGATAATTAGAGTTCAGTGTTATGCCTACATAAATATCAGGGCAACTTCAAGGCTCAGATCTGCAGATGTCCCATTCCCCAGGACCTGCAGATGTCCCATTCCCCAGGTTGCCAGCCTTGCAGGAGGTCTGTTGATCCCATTCCAAACCCACTGCAGATCTTCTGAGATCTTCCATGAAATGGAGTCCTGAGACTGGGGGTTGGAACAAGATGATCTTTGAGGTCCCTTCCAACCTTGACAATTCTATGATTCTATGACTGTGGCCACTGAGAAGCAGAAAGGAGTGATGGAGCAGGACATAGCCACAAGTGGGAAGGTCTTGGTAGCAATATTTGTATTAAAATCTGGGAAAGTGACACTGCAGAATCAAGGAGCTTGCTTGACTCTATAACACCTCACCATCTGGAGAAGGAACATGGTCCTTGCTCTGGCAGCCATCTACCAGACATGACATACAATGACATACAACATCATGGCCAACATCATGGGCCAGGAGGCCCATCCCAAGGCAAATGTGTGGGGACCACAGGCAGGAGAAGAAGGGAAGGTCCTAAGCAATGACAGCATCCTTTAAAATGCCAGGAGAACTTTGAAATGGCTTTGTACTGATTTTGTTACTAATCCAGTTATAGCAGTAAAAAAGAAATAGGAAACTCAAGGTGTCTGGATATTGATGCAAAGGAGACAGCAATTCTTTTTACTCTTAGTCACAAGCCATTTCCTTTAAAAAATATTATTAATATTGTTATTATCATTATTTCTGAGATAAGCCACATAAATTCTGATGGATGCTTCTGGAAATTACTCCCTACTCAGCTGACAAGCTTATCTGGCTTCAAGTGAACCTGAGTTTTACTTGGACTGTGCTTACCATAACCAGTATGGAGCAAGCAAATCTGATCTGAACTGCACTATGGGGTCTATTTGGTTAAATTTCAATATTTCCAAAACTATGGGGTCTATTTGGTTAAGTTTCAATATTTCCACAACTCAAATTCACTATGATGTTAATGATACTCTTTATGATATAACTCTCCTGAAGTCAATAGTGTCTCTAACAGTGTTGATCCCATTAATGAGTAGGAAATACGACACAGTGGGAAATAAACTCTGACTTAGAGAGCTTGTAGTTTAAAAAGACAAAGGGGATTAAAAAGGGAGATGCTGGTTTCCCAAAGGTCCATCTTAACCTGAGCTATTCTATGATTTTTGGTAACTAAATACTTAAGATTGATTAAAAAACACAAGGCAATTTTCACCATCCCATTTCCTTGGCAGAATTGGTGCCAAAGACCTATGTGGAAAAATATATTAGTGCATTTCAATGACAATATTAACGCATTTCAGGGTCAGGCTGGATGGGGCTGTGAGTAACTGATCTAGTGGGAGGTGTCCCTGCCCATGGCAGGGGGGTTGGAACTAGATGATCTTTCAGGTTCCTTCCATCCCAAACCTTTCTATGATTCAAAGAGTTGTGATGGCAAAAAATTCCCTGAAACTTTATAATTTATGTTGTGCCACATATTAGAATTATAGAGTGATTTGGGTTGGAAGGGACCTTTAAAGGTCACCTAGTGCATTAGTAAACATCTACATAGCCTTAAAGCTTCACTGCATCTTTAGAGCCTATGACTTCACCTTTCAAACAGCTTTATACAACATGCTGGCACAAGCCCTTTTTTAATGGCTATAAGACAAGTTCAAACAAGTTTATTACACAGCTGTGAAGCTATATTGGCATATCCAGTAATGTAAGTGTGACAGGAATCTTTGGTGCCTTCTGTATGACAAGTAAAAACTCATTTCCGAGCTTTTTCCCATAAATTCTCACATTTCTGCTGTTTTAATGCATTGTGGGAGGTACTTACAGTGTATTGTCCAACATGTGGTGATGAAGGTAAACAAAATCAGCTCCTCCCACCTTCAAACAAGTACATTAAGTAATGAAACTTCACTAAATCACATTGAATCTGTTCAGATTTGGACATAAGCTATGCAGAGACATAGGGAAGTATCAGATTCTGTATTTATGACCCCAAGTGAATCACAGCCATTCATACTTCTTGTATGTGAAAGGAATAATTCCTCACTATTCTATTTTTAAAACACAATCCTTAAATATAGAAATTTTAAGGACTCCTCTCTGATGATGCTTCATTTCCCAGCATGACAAAAACTACTACATTTATGTGTCCTCCTTACTTCCCACTGGACTTTTGTCCATGGCTTCTCACTCAGGCTGTGGATATTGAAGAAATCCCAGGAAGAAATGGCCTTTGAGTAGGTTTCAGCCCAGCTCCACATCCCATTTCCCTGCTGCTGCCTGGGATGTGTTAACCACACCACTCACACTCCCCATGGCTCACATACAGCAAGTTTGGTCCAGGAAATACCAGACTGAAATGTGAGAGTCGTTCTTTTTTGCAACTCAGATGTTGGCAGGTAGGTGATGGCCATGGGAATTTGCTGGAAGTGGCTGTTTGCATAGGAGGGAGCTGCAAAGGACATTCCAGCCTCACATCACCCGCAGCCTCTCTGTGTTCACAGCAGGAGCATTTTGTCCCCTTTCCTCCAACTGCTCCACAAAGCTGCTGTCACCTCTGTCATCCTCATGCTGGCTCAGCCTTACAGTTAAAATAAAACACACGTGACATTTTCTCCTCTTGAACAACGCAAAGAACTCCAAGCCGTTGCTAATGCAGGACTATGGTCTTTGAAATGCTGATGAATCAATCAAAAATAGTATCAGGAAAGAAATACTATTAGAAATTAGAAAAGAAATATTATAATACTGTTAGCATTTCTTCTCGGTACTGATTTTTTAATCACAAGGCAGCCTCTTCAGTCCCTTTCCTAGTGATAATCCTGCTGGCTTTCCTCCAGCAGTGGCTGCCAAATGCCAGGGCAATGTGTTGGCATCATCAAATCTTCAGGCATTCTGGGGCATGAGGAAATGTAATTCCCATCATAAAAAAAAAAAAAAAAGAAGAAAAAGAACTATTGCATTCTTTGCAAAAATGCCAGAAATTCTTTTTGGCTTTGTTTATGTGGCTGCTTAATATTATCTTTCTTAAAATGCTGTTTCTTGAGCACAGAAAGAAAAAGTGAAGGAAACTCTGGAAAAGAGCACACAGAGATTTTTCATTTCTCCACTGAAATGTGCTGATGTGGATGTATCTGATCTAAATATCCCTAAATAATAGAGATGATGGGTGCAGGCTCTGTCTCATTCAAAGCATTTCTGCCACGAGCTGAGCCATCACCTAGGAGGATGCACTTTGGGATGCTCCAAACATGACAACCTTACAATTGCATTTCTTGTTTCCTATAGTGAAAATGATATCATAGCAGAGGAAAGTATAAGAGAACAAGGAACTTTTGTTTCCATGGCAATCCAGGCTCCTTCTTCAGACCCCAGCTCAAAGGCAATATGCTGAATGATTAGCTGAAGGTCATGTTGTTCTTAGGAGGAAAGTTAAAGAGAATACACGGGGCTGATTTCCCCAGGCAGGGTGGATGCTGCATTTCTAACCAGTTAAAGCAAGCAATTGCTAAAGGAAATAATTGCCTTCATTAGTGCCCTCTGTTTATTTTAAAATCTGTTTACCTAAAGGAACCAGCAGCCTGTGAGGGAGGGGAGCATAACAGGCTCTTCTTTAGGCTCACTCAGATTTTGTGCCATTATTTGATATGCTCAGAGACAAACATTAAGATCCCACATGTTTTGAGCATCCCTCACCTGGATGAAAGTCTCTTTAAAGCCTTTTAAAAATGAATAAAATTTTTAAAGGAAATTTTGAAGGCCAGGCTGGATGGGGCTCTGAGTAACCCGGTCTAGTGGGAGGTGTCCCTGGCCATGGGGGGTTGGAACTAGATGATCTTGAAGGTCCCTTCCAACCCTGACAATGCTATGGATCTATGAAAATATCTCCAGATGAGAGCTTGGTTTTCTTTCCAGTGATTTTTGCAGCCACTCTTTCAAGGATCTCCCTTATCAACAAGTGCAAATAGGCTTTTAAATGCCTGGATACCCCAGGGATGCAGCAGCGTCCATGGGTGAGCAGGACAGCTACTTAGCATCTGTCTGTTACATATGTAGGAAAGAGGCATCCAAGAGACACATAAATGTTAAACACACTTTACTCTGAATTTTCCAATGTCAGTTATAGGTTTCCATTTCCTCTGAGACACTTTGACCTTGTTGACAGCAGGGGTAAATGCTTTATGTGGAAAAGAAAATGGCTGTTTAAAAAGTGCAATTCTATTTTCGTGCTCCGTGATTTACTACGGGTCTGAAGTACAAAGGAGCAGAAACTTCACTGGTGTTTGGAAGGAAAGTTATTTTTAGGGTTGTTTTGTTGCCAAGGCATATAGAAACCTTATGTGCTACCTCAGAAAGTTGCTGTGGAATGGCAATGAAAGAGGGATGCCTATTTCTTCACCTTTTCTTTCCAACCACAAAGCTTTCCTCCAACAGAAAAATGATGCACAGATTCCAAAGGAGAAGCTGCAGGAGTCAGTTTGAAATTGGATTAAGTATAAATGTGCAATCATCGATTGTGTAGCATAAATACAAGGGAAGAACTTGAACCAGGACGGTGCTTACACATAAAACTTCACCTCTCTTCAGTAAAAATGCATTCCTGGATCTGAACTTCATGGAGTTAAGGTTGCTGACAACCAGGCAAACAAGGCTGCAGAGGTGGGAGAGGAAGAGAGGGACAGGTAGAGCCCAGTTCTCTCAAACACTAACCACCAGTTCCACTAAAGCCATATGTGAAGAGCTGGGAAATGCCATTTTGAGGCAGAAGAAGGGCAGGAAAGGGTGGCCCTCCTGATGCTGGCACCTGAGCATCTCCAGCTCAGGACTGGCCAGGTTGAAGGTAACTTCTTGCCTGCAGCAAAAAGGGGGAGCTGGAAATGCCTCTTTTCCCAGGGGTGCTGTTGAAACTGGCTCAAGATGGCTTGAGAAGTGTTAACTCAGCTTAGAGGCTAAACCATCATCTTTCAAATAAATACTTCTTGGGAACAGAGGGGGAAAGCCCTGCAGATAACAGCATGTCCTGCTTCACTGGAGCAGGACAAAGATTTAAAGCAAAGTATAGAATGATTTACACATCATCACTGGCCTCGGTCCAGGAGGGGAGGATAATGCTAGTTACAGTTGTTCTACCAAAATATGAGGTTGTTTTATCTCCTTCCACATCGACTGCAAGTTTTTAAAAGCTATTGTGATACTTCACAGGCAAAACCAGAGAACAGCCCTTAGGCCAAAAAATATCTGAGCCTTCAGTGAAATTAATGCTCCCATGCCACTCTGAGAAGAAAAAAACCATCTCCTTTCCTATAAGTTGTATGTTGGTAGGGCGTTGACAGAGAAAAAAAGTAGTTAGGACATCTTACAGTGAGAAAGACCAAAATTCTTCCTAAAAACAGAGTTTTGTGTAGCCCAGCTGGCTAGATGCACAGAATTATAGAATAGTTTGGGTTGGAAGGGACCTTCAAGATCACCTAGTTCCAACCCCCCTGCCATGGGCAGGGACACCTCCTACTAGACCAGGTTGCTCCAAGCCCAAAGCATGCACACCCCAAACCCAGAGGAGGGTCTGAAATTCAGAAATTCTTAGGGGTGAGATGAAAGAATGAGATGAAACACTGCTGGGACATGATTTGGCCCCTAATTTTACCACCAACACTTCACTTAACATGAACATTGAGCAATGAGTTGTTGGATACATGAATAATAAGTTATTGTGATGAGTGATCTGGGTAACATTTGGGTGATACTTGTGTAACTTTAATGTATTCTTTTAACAAGTACTAAGTAAGTACAGGTCTGATACTGGCAGGAGAATCACAGAATCCCAGCATGGTAGGTGTTAGAAGGGATCTCTGGAGATCACTTCATCCAACCCCCCTGCTCCAGCAGCTCACCCAGAGCAGGGTGCCCAGGATCATGTCCAGGAGGGTTTGGAATCTCTCCAGAGAAGGAGACTCCACAGCCTCTCTGGGCAGCCTGGGCCAGGCTCCATCACCCTCACAGAGAAGAAACTTTTCCTCATGTTCAAAAGGGATCTCCTGGATCCCAGTCTGGCCCCATCCTCGTGACATCTGCCCTTTAGCTCTTGATCAGCATTGATCAGATCCCCTCTCAGGCTTCTCTTCTCCAGCTCAACAGCCCCAGGGCTCTTGGCCTTTCCTCATCAGAGATGCTCCAGTGAAGACTTTTGCTGCTATACTATATGCAGCTATAGTCAGGCATCTACATATATACAGCTGCTATGCAGAGTCACCTATTAAATAGGTCCAAATCCAATACAAGACATTGTTATAATCTAAAGGATAAATTAAAAAATCACACACAGTTGTCTCTTTATAGAAAAGATATTGGGAGAGAAAATACATGGTGTTTACATTATTAAAATGTGCACGTGTAAAGTTGCCCAAAAAACAAATGATGCAAAATTCCTGCAAATCACATTCCTCAGGTCTTTAATTAATGTACACTTGACTCTATATTTCATGAAAATACTTCATGTTATGCTTGGAAATGTAAATCCTCTTCTGTTTCTATGTATCCTTTGGGTTAAACAAAAATTTGCAGCTAAATCTCCTTTAGTTACCAAAAAAATAGGTCATTAATGATGGTCATTTCTGATTAAAAAAAATACAAAACTGAAGGCTGAAAATAGAATGCTAGTGAGAACATATTTTCATTTGTGTAAAAGAAAAGCCATATAATCACTAAATTGCTTTTGAGATAGTGATTAAGGAAACCAGGATGATCACTAAATATATGGGGCTGGATCATCAACAGGCTGGAACCCAAATGTACCAAAAGACACAGGTACTGAGATATGAAATTATGCTTATTAAGGTATTAAAGCTATGAGAAACACACACAAAATGTGATTGCCAAGGCAGAGTAAAGAGCAGGGTAACAGATGTAATACTTTACCCTAGATGAGTGGACGATGGCAAGAAATTCAATATACATGATGAAAATATAATCCTGTATTTTCAACACGGGACTAAGGATCCATATTTCATGCGAGCCAACGGCTGCAGAGTTCCTTCAGTGATGAAGGTTATTTTAGAAGCCTGGAAAAGATGAAAGATAAGGTTTTATTCTCAGACAAATTGATTCCATGAGCAGCACTGGGTTGCATGTGTGCAGCTGCTGCCACAGCACATCCCACTCTGCTTCGGAGGGGTTCCAGAGACAACCAAAGTCAGGATGACTCCAAAAAGAGGGGGGAAAAAGGGCTCCTGATGAAACACAACCTTCCTGCCCTTCAGCTGGGCTGGGACCAAGGAGCTCCTGTATATCCTAGGAGAGGTGTCATATATATATATATATATATATACATGCTATGTGTTGAGTTATATCATAGAATCACAGAATGATGGAGTAGTTTGGGTTGGAAGGGACCTTCAAGATCACCTAGTTCCAACCCCCCTGCCATGGCAGGGGGGTTGGAACTAGGTGATCTTGAAGGTCCCTTCCAACCCAAACTACTCCATCATTCTGTGATTCTATGATATATAGAGTGTATATAGATATATAGAGTGTGTATAGAAATACATTAAAAATTATTAAACTAATATATGTTTCTATAGAAAGATATAAATCAAATATATATTTATATTATATATATATAGCGTAATAGAAATATATTAAAAATATAAAACTAA
>VYZX01006064.1:0-12932 GCA_013401335.1 Brachypteracias leptosomus | reverse complement strand
AAAATAACAAGCTGAAAGGGACTACAGCAGAACATACGTGGGATGAGGGTTATTTGCCCCAGACCCACGTCACCCACATCCTGATGTGCGCCCAGGGCCAGAGCACAGGGTTCAAGTGGGGCTCCCTGTGCCCACCCCCCAGCACCTCCTGGGGGAGGGAACCACTTTGTCCCCAGGCTGGCAGCCAAGTTAACTTTTGGAATAAATGCTCCCTTGGATCAGCTGCGTGCGGGGAGACGAAAGAAACTGTGCAAAGGANCTATGATTCTATTATATATATAGTGTGTCTACATAGAAATCTAAAAATATGTATATAAAACTAATACCTATTTATATACAAATATATAAACCGANCTTGGATCAGCTGCGTGCGGGGAGACGAAAGAAACTGTGCAAAGGATTCCACTGAAACTCTTTGTAACTTTTGGGGAGAAAGCAGCGCCAAAAAAAAAGGCAGGAGGGGGGAACCAGCGAGATCAATGCACTGGAGATCCCACCTGCCAAACGGCGGCGGAGGGAAGCGCTTGTCCGTCTGTCTGTGTGTCTGTCTGCCTGTCTGTGTGTCTGGCAGGGGAGCCCGAGGATCACATGCATCCCTCCTCCCTCCGCAGCCCTTCATCCCGCTCGCAACTTGGGCGAATCTAGCCCAAAGCGGAGCCTCTTTTGGCAGGCGGGCTCCTCTCCCCCCTCCGCATCTCCCGGGGCTGGGGGGGGGAGGTTCGCCGAAGCCGCTCTGCTTTCCCAAGACAAGATCTGGGAGTCGCAAGAGGAGGTTTTCTGCACAAGCGAATGATAATGATCGCCCTCAGCAAGGAAAGCTCGAGTTCTTCGCAACTCTGCCTGGCTCTCTGCGCCTTCGGGCTGGCGGTGCTGGGGGAGGTGTCCCGGGCTCTCCCCATGGACGAGCAGGATTATTACCTGCAGGAGATTAGCAACAGGGATCATTATTATTCCTTCCCCTACCCCGGTGAAGAGTTTTTCCCCTTCACGGAGCAACCCGGAGAGGAAGGACCCAATCGTGCTGCGGAGACAGAGGAGCACCCGGGGTTCAAACCGAGGAGGAAAGAGTTAAAACCGAAGAAAAACAACAAAAAGGGGAAAACCACTCTGGAAACTCCACCAGGTAACTTTCCACCTCCTCTTCCTCCTCCTCCAGAGCTTGGAGCCTGCTCAATCGCATGCTGGCTGTGACTTTATTAATGAATATCCAGTTAATGGGGCAGCCTTAGTAATAGCAATAAATGTGCTTGTGGCGATGCTGACAACATATTAATGTTGAATATCCCACAGAACAGATCTACAGGACTTTTAATAGGCTTTTTAACCCTTTCCTCACCAAGTAAAGAGATTTCAGAGGGTAATGTGCTAATTGTGCTGCACTCTATTTAGTACATGGACTTTTCCTTCTTAATTACACTTGACAACTGGCTTGCTGTTAAAGTTGCTGTTCTATAAGCAAAAAAAGAGCCAGATTCCTTAGTAAAAGCTGGTTGTATATGGTGACACCTTACTTCAGCCCTTGTCATTTTAATCTGAGAGGTTCCTCAATTATTTTTACTTATAAACCTGTGAACTTCTCTGAGATTTCACTTTAAAGCCCTCCAGAGGTAGATATGTAAACAAAGATCTTCCCATCAAAAACTAAGCCATAACAAGCTCAATTTAATTATTCACGTGTAAAATAAAGAAATTAAACAGCAACAAAATACTTTGTAATAAAAAAAGGGCCACTTTTAATTCAATTTTGTATTTTCTGCATTTGATTGGGTGAAAAATTAGTTTGCAGAAACTTGAGCAGCTTTTACCCTCCAGTGGTTCCCATTAAGAGCTAATTGCACCCCCCTGAAAGAAGAGTCATTTCTTTCTGAATTTCCTAAATGTATGGGAGGTGCTTTACTGGTTTGGGACACTTAGGAGTGAGTTGAGCTTTGGGGCCAAATCCCAGTCCCCTACAGCTGAACTCCCCTTTACTTCAGAAGGAAACTTTTAATGCTAACAGCTGAAGCATATGACACAAAGTTTGCAATTTAGAGCCATTAATACATGTAAAACAGGGGATCAAGGGTTGTAAAGTGGCTTTATCTTTCCTAATTACATCTAGCAGATAGGAAGCAAAGTCTTTCCAATTTAATGCTAACAGTAACAGAAATTAATTAGCCTTTGATTAGCAAAGATACGAGCTTTTATAATAATTAATAGTGCTAAGAAAACACCATTTCTGAACTCTGGAAAAGTGGCAGGCAGTTTGGATTGCACTCAAGGCTGAAATCATGGGTGACAGCAAATCCACCTGAGACATCAGCACCCATGTCTCCCTCAGGGACCAGCAGCTTCCCAAGCAGACAATACAGCCTGGAACATCCCAAGGACTGGCTTATTAGGTTTATTATCTAATAATCATGGGCAACACATGGATTTTAAAGCTACCTAATTAGGTCCCAGGCCTTTTCTTCTCCAGCGTGCTGGAGACAATGCAGATTTCCAGCCTATAGTAGGATGTTCTGTGGTTCTTTCACCTTCCCCACTGGGTTTTCCCCAGTTTTCTCAGCATCTTGGCATCACACATGCTCCACCAAACGTGGAGCACCATGACAAATGACAAAGAGAGCATCTAATCTGTGAGTACAATGTTCATTTCTCTTTAGAGGCAGGTGTCTTGTTCCCCACCCATTGCACTGAGCACCTTGCAGGTGCAGAGAAGGCAGCAGCCATACCAATAACCACCTCCATCACTGTGGAACACTCATCCCTTCCAAACCAGCAGAGATGAAGAAGTAATTGTCACTTTACTCTGCACTGGTCAGGCCACACCTTGAGCACTGTGTTCAGTTTTGGTCCCCCCTATACAAAACAAGATGTGGACAGGCTGGAGAGGGTCCAGAGAAGGGCCATGAGGATGATCAGGGGGCTGGAAGACCTGCTGTATGAAGAAAGGATGAGAAAACTGGGATTGTTCAGCCTTGAAAAGGCTTAGGGGAGACCTTCTCACCATGTACCAGTACATAAAGGGTGGCTATCAAGAGGATGGAGACTCCCTTTTACAAGGAGTGACATGGGAAAAACAAGGGGGAATGGTTGCAAGTTGCTCTTGGAGAAATTCCAATTGGAGTTCAGAAGAAAATTCTTTACAATGAGAATGATTAAACACTGGAATAGTCTCCCAAGGGAAGTGGTGGATTCCCTTACATTAGACAGTTTTGAGACTCAGCTTGACAGGGTGCTGAGCCAGCTCATTTAAACTGTGTTTTTCTATCTTGAAAGGTTGGACTAGATGATCCTTGAGGTCCCTTTCAACCTGGCATTCTATGATTCTATGATTTAAGCACTGTAGACACAGCAGTACAAAATTTAAACTATATTAAGTAATCTGAATGTGGTCATTTCCTAAGAATGTTTGATTTTACAAATGGATTTACATTCATTTTTGTACATAGCTAATTATGGGATTAGGAAAAAAAACCTCCCCAAACCTTCCCCAGAACACTCCATACGTGCCAACCACTTGACTTGTCCAAATTTTATCTTCTAATTGACTGCTTTTTACTTTCCCCTGTACCTGACTCTCTGAGTCCAGGGAGTCATTTTATTTCTGCATTGTCAGTTGAGGTCCTTCCTCAGCCNTGGGGGGGGGAGTTTCGCCGAAGCCGCTCTGCTTTCCCAAGACAAGTTCTGGGACTCGCAAGAGGAGGTTTTCTGCACAAGCGAATGATAATGATCGCCCTCAGCAAGGAAAGCTCGAGTTCTTCGCAACTCTGCCTGGCTCTCTGCGCCTTCGGGCTGGCGGTGCTGGGGGAGGTGTCCCGGGCTCTCCCCATGGACGAGCAGGATTATTACCTGCAGGAGATTAGCAACAGGGATCATTATTATTCCTTCCCCTACCCCGGTGAAGAGTTTTTCCCCTTCACGGAGCAACCCGGAGAGGAAGGACCCAATCGTGCTGCGGAGACAGAGGAGCACCCGGGGTTCAAACCGAGGAGGAAAGAGTTAAAACCGAAGAAAAACAACAAAAAGGGGAAAACCACTCTGGAAACTCCACCAGGTAACTTTCCACCTCCTCTTCCTCCTCCTCCAGAGCTTGGAGCCTGCTCAATCGCATGCTGGCTGTGACTTTATTAATGAATATCCAGTTAATGGGGCAGCCTTAGTAATAGCAATAAATGTGCTTGTGGCGATGCTGACAACATATTAATGTTGAATATCCCACAGAACAGATCTACAGGACTTTTAATAGGCTTTTTAACCCTTTCCTCACCAAGTAAAGAGATTTCAGAGGGTAATGTGCTAATTGTGCTGCACTCTATTTAGTACATGGACTTTTCCTTCTTAATTACACTTGACAACTGGCTTGCTGTTAAAGTTGCTGTTCTATAAGCAAAAAAAGAGCCAGATTCCTTAGTAAAAGCTGGTTGTATATGGTGACACCTTACTTCAGCCCTTGTCATTTTAATCTGAGAGGTTCCTCAATTATTTTTACTTATAAACCTGTGAACTTCTCTGAGATTTCACTTTAAAGCCCTCCAGAGGTAGATATGTAAACAAAGATCTTCCCATCAAAAACTAAGCCATAACAAGCTCAATTTAATTATTCACGTGTAAAATAAAGAAATTAAACAGCAACAAAATACTTTGTAATAAAAAAAGGGCCACTTTTAATTCAATTTTGTATTTTCTGCATTTGATTGGGTGAAAAATTAGTTTGCAGAAACTTGAGCAGCTTTTACCCTCCAGTGGTTCCCATTAAGAGCTAATTGCACCCCCCTGAAAGAAGAGTCATTTCTTTCTGAATTTCCTAAATGTATGGGAGGTGCTTTACTGGTTTGGGACACTTAGGAGTGAGTTGAGCTTTGGGGCCAAATCCCAGTCCCCTACAGCTGAACTCCCCTTTACTTCAGAAGGAAACTTTTAATGCTAACAGCTGAAGCATATGACACAAAGTTTGCAATTTAGAGCCATTAATACATGTAAAACAGGGGATCAAGGGTTGTAAAGTGGCTTTATCTTTCCTAATTACATCTAGCAGATAGGAAGCAAAGTCTTTCCAATTTAATGCTAACAGTAACAGAAATTAATTAGCCTTTGATTAGCAAAGATACGAGCTTTTATAATAATTAATAGTGCTAAGAAAACACCATTTCTGAACTCTGGAAAAGTGGCAGGCAGTTTGGATTGCACTCAAGGCTGAAATCATGGGTGACAGCAAATCCACCTGAGACATCAGCACCCATGTCTCCCTCAGGGACCAGCAGCTTCCCAAGCAGACAATACAGCCTGGAACATCCCAAGGACTGGCTTATTAGGTTTATTATCTAATAATCATGGGCAACACATGGATTTTAAAGCTACCTAATTAGGTCCCAGGCCTTTTCTTCTCCAGCGTGCTGGAGACAATGCAGATTTCCAGCCTATAGTAGGATGTTCTGTGGTTCTTTCACCTTCCCCACTGGGTTTTCCCCAGTTTTCTCAGCATCTTGGCATCACACATGCTCCACCAAACGTGGAGCACCATGACAAATGACAAAGAGAGCATCTAATCTGTGAGTACAATGTTCATTTCTCTTTAGAGGCAGGTGTCTTGTTCCCCACCCATTGCACTGAGCACCTTGCAGGTGCAGAGAAGGCAGCAGCCATACCAATAACCACCTCCATCACTGTGGAACACTCATCCCTTCCAAACCAGCAGAGATGAAGAAGTAATTGTCACTTTACTCTGCACTGGTCAGGCCACACCTTGAGCACTGTGTTCAGTTTTGGTCCCCCCTATACAAAACAAGATGTGGACAGGCTGGAGAGGGTCCAGAGAAGGGCCATGAGGATGATCAGGGGGCTGGAAGACCTGCTGTATGAAGAAAGGATGAGAAAACTGGGATTGTTCAGCCTTGAAAAGGCTTAGGGGAGACCTTCTCACCATGTACCAGTACATAAAGGGTGGCTATCAAGAGGATGGAGACTCCCTTTTACAAGGAGTGACATGGGAAAAACAAGGGGGAATGGTTGCAAGTTGCTCTTGGAGAAATTCCAATTGGAGTTCAGAAGAAAATTCTTTACAATGAGAATGATTAAACACTGGAATAGTCTCCCAAGGGAAGTGGTGGATTCCCTTACATTAGACAGTTTTGAGACTCAGCTTGACAGGGTGCTGAGCCAGCTCATTTAAACTGTGTTTTTCTATCTTGAAAGGTTGGACTAGATGATCCTTGAGGTCCCTTTCAACCTGGCATTCTATGATTCTATGATTTAAGCACTGTAGACACAGCAGTACAAAATTTAAACTATATTAAGTAATCTGAATGTGGTCATTTCCTAAGAATGTTTGATTTTACAAATGGATTTACATTCATTTTTGTACATAGCTAATTATGGGATTAGGAAAAAAAACCTCCCCAAACCTTCCCCAGAACACTCCATACGTGCCAACCACTTGACTTGTCCAAATTTTATCTTCTAATTGACTGCTTTTTACTTTCCCCTGTACCTGACTCTCTGAGTCCAGGGAGTCATTTTATTTCTGCATTGTCAGTTGAGGTCCTTCCTCAGCCTTCTCCTCTTCCTTGATGTGGCCAAGCACAAGGTCAAGGGAAGCATGGGAGAGGCTCATGAAGCACCACCAAAAGCAGCTGGAAGTAGCTCAGTCACTCCTTTCAGAGTGTTTTTTTTGCTATTTTGACCCAGCTGAGCTACCAAGCTCCAGGCTTTCACCAGCCATCTGCAATAAGAGGTTTTAAAGCCCATGAGCTTTTAAAAAAAATAGAGAGATGGACAACAAAAACTGATCCCCTCCACCAAACTTTCTCTTCCTGCTCCAGCACATGGAGGCTTGACACTAACTCAACAAACTGAGTTAGATTTGCTTTAATATGGGAAAACTCAGCCTATTTCCTCGGGAGCAGCTGAACTATTTTATTTGAAATAGCCATAATAAGCCCTAAGGCAAACACCCAGCAATGCCAGTGGTCACCATTTGTTAAAGATGTGAGTGAAAACAGGAGGTTCTTAACAGGATGTGTCAGGCAATTTTAACTGCAGACAACACCAAAAGTTCTGGCTANTCCACCTCCTCTTCCTCCTCCTCCAGAGCTTGGAGCCTGCTCAATCGCATGCTGGCTGTGACTTTATTAATGAATATCCAGTTAATGGGGCAGCCTTAGTAATAGCAATAAATGTGCTTGTGGCGATGCTGACAACATATTAATGTTGAATATCCCACAGAACAGATCTACAGGACTTTTAATAGGCTTTTTAACCCTTTCCTCACCAAGTAAAGAGATTTCAGAGGGTAATGTGCTAATTGTGCTGCACTCTATTTAGTACATGGACTTTTCCTTCTTAATTACACTTGACAACTGGCTTGCTGTTAAAGTTGCTGTTCTATAAGCAAAAAAAGAGCCAGATTCCTTAGTAAAAGCTGGTTGTATATGGTGACACCTTACTTCAGCCCTTGTCATTTTAATCTGAGAGGTTCCTCAATTATTTTTACTTATAAACCTGTGAACTTCTCTGAGATTTCACTTTAAAGCCCTCCAGAGGTAGATATGTAAACAAAGATCTTCCCATCAAAAACTAAGCCATAACAAGCTCAATTTAATTATTCACGTGTAAAATAAAGAAATTAAACAGCAACAAAATACTTTGTAATAAAAAAAGGGCCACTTTTAATTCAATTTTGTATTTTCTGCATTTGATTGGGTGAAAAATTAGTTTGCAGAAACTTGAGCAGCTTTTACCCTCCAGTGGTTCCCATTAAGAGCTAATTGCACCCCCCTGAAAGAAGAGTCATTTCTTTCTGAATTTCCTAAATGTATGGGAGGTGCTTTACTGGTTTGGGACACTTAGGAGTGAGTTGAGCTTTGGGGCCAAATCCCAGTCCCCTACAGCTGAACTCCCCTTTACTTCAGAAGGAAACTTTTAATGCTAACAGCTGAAGCATATGACACAAAGTTTGCAATTTAGAGCCATTAATACATGTAAAACAGGGGATCAAGGGTTGTAAAGTGGCTTTATCTTTCCTAATTACATCTAGCAGATAGGAAGCAAAGTCTTTCCAATTTAATGCTAACAGTAACAGAAATTAATTAGCCTTTGATTAGCAAAGATACGAGCTTTTATAATAATTAATAGTGCTAAGAAAACACCATTTCTGAACTCTGGAAAAGTGGCAGGCAGTTTGGATTGCACTCAAGGCTGAAATCATGGGTGACAGCAAATCCACCTGAGACATCAGCACCCATGTCTCCCTCAGGGACCAGCAGCTTCCCAAGCAGACAATACAGCCTGGAACATCCCAAGGACTGGCTTATTAGGTTTATTATCTAATAATCATGGGCAACACATGGATTTTAAAGCTACCTAATTAGGTCCCAGGCCTTTTCTTCTCCAGCGTGCTGGAGACAATGCAGATTTCCAGCCTATAGTAGGATGTTCTGTGGTTCTTTCACCTTCCCCACTGGGTTTTCCCCAGTTTTCTCAGCATCTTGGCATCACACATGCTCCACCAAACGTGGAGCACCATGACAAATGACAGAGAGAGCATCTAATCTGTGAGTACAATGTTCATTTCTCTTTAGAGGCAGGTGTCTTGTTCCCCACCCATTGCAC
Organism: Brachypteracias leptosomus; assembly: GCA_013401335.1. Taxonomy (NCBI): domain Eukaryota; kingdom Metazoa; phylum Chordata; class Aves; order Coraciiformes; family Brachypteraciidae; genus Brachypteracias; species Brachypteracias leptosomus. Next base: position 4,340 of record VYZX01006064.1, on the reverse strand, counting down.
TGAGCACCTTGCAGGTGCAGAGAAGGCAGCAGCCATACCAATAACCACCTCCATCACTGTGGAACACTCATCCCTTCCAAACCAGCAGAGATGAAGAAGTAATTGTCACTTTACTCTGCACTGGTCAGGCCACACCTTGAGCACTGTGTTCAGTTTTGGTCCCCCCTATACAAAACAAGATGTGGACAGGCTGGAGAGGGTCCAGAGAAGGGCCATGAGGATGATCAGGGGGCTGGAAGACCTGCTGTATGAAGAAAGGATGAGAAAACTGGGATTGTTCAGCCTTGAAAAGGCTTAGGGGAGACCTTCTCACCATGTACCAGTACATAAAGGGTGGCTATCAAGAGGATGGAGACTCCCTTTTACAAGGAGTGACATGGGAAAAACAAGGGGGAATGGTTGCAAGTTGCTCTTGGAGAAATTCCAATTGGAGTTCAGAAGAAAATTCTTTACAATGAGAATGATTAAACACTGGAATAGTCTCCCAAGGGAAGTGGTGGATTCCCTTACATTAGACAGTTTTGAGACTCAGCTTGACAGGGTGCTGAGCCAGCTCATTTAAACTGTGTTTTTCTATCTTGAAAGGTTGGACTAGATGATCCTTGAGGTCCCTTTCAACCTGGCATTCTATGATTCTATGATTTAAGCACTGTAGACACAGCAGTACAAAATTTAAACTATATTAAGTAATCTGAATTTGGTCATTTCCTAAGAATGTTTGATTTTACAAATGGATTTACATTCATTTTTGTACATAGCTAATTATGGGATTAGGAAAAAAAACCTCCCCAAACCTTCCCCAGAACACTCCATACGTGCCAACCACTTGACTTGTCCAAATTTTATCTTCTAATTGACTGCTTTTTACTTTCCCCTGTACCTGACTCTCTGAGTCCAGGGAGTCATTTTATTTCTGCATTGTCAGTTGAGGTCCTTCCTCAGCCTTCTCCTCTTCCTTGATGTGGCCAAGCACAAGGTCAAGGGAAGCATGGGAGAGGCTCATGAAGCACCACCAAAAGCAGCTGGAAGTAGTGTCTTCCAGTCACTCCTTTCAGAGTGGTTTTTTTGCTATTTTGACCCAGCTGAGCTACCAAGCTCCAGGCTTTCACCAGCCATCTGCAATAAGAGGTTTTAAAGCCCATGAGCTTTTAAAAAAAATAGAGAGATGGACAACAAAAACTGATCCCCTCCACCAAACTTTCTCTTCCTGCTCCAGCACATGGAGGCTTGACACTAACTCAACAAACTGAGTTAGATTTGCTTTAATATGGGAAAACTCAGCCTATTTCCTCGGGAGCAGCTGAACTATTTTATTTGAAATAGCCATAATAAGCCCTAAGGCAAACACCCAGCAATGCCAGTGGTCACCATTTGTTAAAGATGTGAGTGAAAACAGGAGGTTCTTAACAGGTTATGTCAGGCAATTTTAACTGCAGACAACACCAAAAGTTCTGGCTATATTATTTCAGATTTCTCCTTTCTCCTCTCCCAAAGGCAGGAAAGTTTCAGGTCGTGTCTCCAATGCTTAGTGCCATGTCACCAGGGGACAGATTGACATGGGGATCATAGAATAATTGTCAGGGTTGGAAGGGACCTCAAAGATCATCCAGTTCCAACCCCCCTGCCATGGGCAGGGACACCTCCCACTACATCAGTTGCTCACAGCCCCATCCAGCCTGGCCTTCAAAATGTCCAGGGATGGGGCTTCCAGCACCTCTCTGGGCAACCTGTGCCAGTGTCTCCCCACCCTCTTGGGGAAGAACTTCTTCCTAACGTCTCATCTGAATCTCCCCACCTCTAGTTTTGACCCATTTCCCCCAGTCCTACCAGTACCCAACATCCGAAAAAGTCCCTCCCCAGCTTTCTTGTAGCCCCCTTAAGATCCTGGAAGATCTGAAAACCTGGCCCCTCACCAAGGTGCCTCAATAATAATGCATACCTATAATATCTCCCATTTGGCCCGTTAAGAGGACAGCTAGAAATAATAATAGCAGTTGTCAAACAAGTATCCATGAATAGTAACTCAACTAGATGATCTTTAAGGTCCCTTCCAACCCTGACAATTCTATGATAACTCTAAATCTGGCTGTATAAATACATGTGCTGTGTATCTACATATACATTTATATGTTTATACACATATCCGGAATGATTTTATTGGACAATAAATACAAAAATTTGCTTTTTGGGAGGCTCGTTGGCAGCTGGGGCATGCGGGATTAATTAGTTGTAACAAACAATAGCCTGGCTGGGAGCTGGGATGAAGAAAGCAGAGCAAGGGGAACGTGTGATCTGCCCTTTGGCTGAGCAGCTGGTCCTGATCAGCCCCAGCTTTGAAGCAAAGTGGAAACCAACCTCTGAGGGACATGGCACACAACAGATGACACAGACTCCATTTATTTAGGCTAACTCCTGAAGGTGGGGAGAATAGAGATATTTTCAATATCTGTGAAATATTGATGTAAATAGAAATCCTTTTGATGTTGATGCCAGTGGGGTTGCAATGTTGGGCTTTTAAAAGGAGTGTTATTAGGATCAATATTTGTAAATAATTCAGATAACAGTTAAAAATATCAATCTGCCTCCTTGCCTTTTAAATGACTTTAAATGAAGTGGTCCTAGGCCATCCTTGGAAGGTAAACAGTGAGATTGACAGGTTCCTGTATATATATATATTTCCATTTTCTAATCCCATCCTTGTTTGTTTGGGCCTCTCTCCAAAGCTCCTTCAAATCAGTGGAAAGAGTCTTGTTAACCTCAATGTTTTTCTTTTATGAGGCTTTTAATGGGGTTTAATACATAGTGTCTCAGCTACCATCTGGGGGGCAGATCCCTACACATGGTTTAGGGTCTGTCTGCATAAGGGCAAAGAATTTATCACTGGGAGGTTTATGGGGCTGAGGTCCTCATGAATATTTCTCAGTGTGGTGGTGACTGAGCAGTTCCCACCATCAATCCTATTGCACCCAAATCTGCTCCAATTAAATCTGTAAGTAATTAGATTTGATTTACAAAACTTAGACTTGTTCTGGCCATACCTCAATTCTAGCTGCCTTTAGAAAAAAAAAAAAAAGTGATATTTATTTATAGGGCAGTGCTCAAAATGGGTTTTAGCACACATTTATTTTGTATTTCCCAGGTCTTCCAGTGTTTGATCTCTGCACAATTCAACGTGTGTTTATTAATCATGATTTACTTTGACTTATTTACTTGCCTTATCCCCAGGCTTGATGAAACTCATTAGATATATCACTGTTTACTTGCCCCATGTTTATTTATTTTTGTGTAGTCTTGCCACCTGTTCAACAATGTAATTCTTAAGGTTTTGGGTTTGTGGGGCTTTTAAAATTTATGTAGGGCACAGGAATCTCTTGGATGGGTCAGGATCTCCCTGGACCACACATCTGAGGAAGAATCAGTGAGCAAAGGCAAGAAGAGGATGAAATGGCCAATGCAAGCAACAACAAAAATTACCTTGCAGAATGAATTTGGACCTATAAAAATAGACTGATAGTGCATTAATTGAGGAGTTTATCAAGATAGGAGATAGTGAAGGCTTGGAGAGAGATCAACAAGGAGGAAAAGCTGAATTATAGAGATATTATTCAGGAAAAAATGGAAAGATTTTGGTACAAAATGGTGAGGAAAGACCTGAAGAGGTTATGAGGTTAAAACCATGACAAGTTTATGGTGTTACTGGCATTTGAATAGTGAATTTGCTCACTCAGATAAGAGAGAATGCTACATAAGGCATTGAGCTGATAGCTGAAAGCACTTAGAAAGAGGTCACCAAGATACACCAGGTTTCCAGCTAGAACAGGAGGAAACCTAGAAGAAGAAGAAGGTATCCTGTGAATCAGTGTTGCTTGCCAAAATTGTGGGTTTGGATGAGATTAGCTGGAGCAAAGATGGGAAGGGAGGAGACTGAAAACAGACAGGCAGGCTGAGGACATACCTAGAGAGTCAGGAGGAAGTCCAGGAGCAAAGAGACTCATCAAAGTCAAAGTTTCCAAAGACATTTGAAGACCAGCGTGTTGAACTTTGCTGGCACGTTGAAGATGGGGTGATGGAGCTCTGGCTAAGAAGAAGTTATTAGAAACACTGGCAAGGTGCCTTTGAGTGGAATGCAAGGGCTGAAAGCCAGATGGGACAGACAACTGGTGTGGGGCTGGCAGGGAGATCAGGAAAGGAGTGAAGGGAGACGGGGCAGGACCTGGGAATAGGAAAGAGATTCAGGGGGGACAGAAAACAGGCTCTTAGGGACCTGAATCAGAGGGTGAAATGAAGATTGGGTGGTGACTGCAGACATAGGCTGGGATTTAGAATCATAGAATCGTCAG
>VYZX01006063.1:114685-136630 GCA_013401335.1 Brachypteracias leptosomus | reverse complement strand
AAAAAGGAAGCAGGTACGGTTTTATAATCTTTGCCTTTCCTGGGCAATTGCTACTTAAATATACATTGTGATAAATTACATGACTGCCAGATGCCAACATCAACTGCAGTGGTAGTAACACTCTGCGCTTAAACATTCACTTGTTCTCAGAAGCATTTCCTCTTTGTACCTGACATATTCAGCAACTTACTATCTTTCTCACCTACCTCCCCCTCAAGTATGCAGGACTACTGAAGAACTATCACACTTTTGATAGCTTTTACTGCATCTTACTGAAATCACAATATTTTTGAACTGCTCAAATGCTACTTTGATTTGTCTGAATGTATGTTAATATTGACTCTCACCTCTGCTGGAGTGATCAATGCTGGTCTATTTTATAGGTCTCTGACAGTGCTTTCCTGTGTATTTACAAGTATATTCAAAACAATTTCTCTTTGCTTGCTTACACTATATAAATGGAATTTCTCTGTGATATATAATGAAGCACACAGCTGTCATTGCCTGAGATGCTTCTATTATAAACTTGACAAATCAGCAGTGCCATTGCAGTACTTGTAATATCACTTCAGCAATCATCACTACCATTTGGAGTGAGAAGTTTGGTATTCTGGAAAAAAACCCTAAATTAAATTTCTATAAAGTAATTAACAAATTTCATTATAATTTTCTTATTTATAAGCACTTTTAATAATTTCCTTACCTAACTTAAAACCAATGATTTTGTTCTGTTTCAGCAGTGATAGTATAGGTAGACATGAACCTCTCTGAGTCTGAAGATTTTCCAGATCATCAAAACAGAAATAAGGATTTGTCCAAGCAACAGTTAATTTCCTCATTCCCTCTCTGTAAAGCTCCCTCAGGTAGTACCTATTACCTACAATCTGAGACAGAAACAAAAAAGCAGACAGGACATTGAAGACTCCACAAATTAGAGACTAACTTATTCTTCAAATTACATATTTAGCAATGTGAAGGCTATTTATAAATAATTTTTCACAAACTTTGAGAAAAAGATTCTAATGAGGAAATGATTATGCAAGCTTAAATCAGTCCAGCAGAGCAGCTATAGGATATCAATCATCTAAGACTTGCAATATGGAAGACGTTCTGAGGAGAGGAAGGAAGAGAGAGAAAGTCATACTCTTCCAATCCTCTTGCAATAACAAAGATGCAGAAAATAAGATGGCAAGGCTCTGAGCTCAGTCAGAAAAGGAGGAATTGAAACAGTCTACGAGCAACCTGTAAGATCAAGTCTCGGTGCTCTGCAGTTTCATGTTTATATTCATGACCTGAAGTCAAACTAAATCATCACTGATAACAATTACAGCTTCAACAGAGATGGAGGAAATGGAAAACACTGAATTGCCTAGGTAAAACAACCTGAACTTCTTGATAAGGTAAGTACAAGCACATAGCAGTATTTGGAATATGAAGAAACACAAGTCTTACATAGAAAATACAAGAATGCAGGCTGTACTTTCAGAATAACAAGAAAATCTGATTTGGGAAGGAAGACTCATAAATGTGCCACAAACACCTGCTGAACACAAGCACCTTACAGGATAATAGTTAAAACCTAAAAAGCCTACATTAGAACAAGAACACTCCAGGAACTTTATTTATTTTGCTTTCAAAGAGAAAGTTAGTGGAGAAACAGGAAACATGGAAAGTTAATGGAAAATACAAAGTACTAACAGCAGAATGAGCACTTAACCATCCTTTAGAAAAACTTAAAATTAATTCTAAAATAATAGTAGTATATTTCTACTGTATTTAAACTATGGAAAGAAGAGAGAATTAAATGTAGTATCTGGAAGTTAAGCAAATTCAGACTGCAGTTTACCTGAAGGATAATAGATTGCTGAGACAAATAGTCAAAGACTATGGTTGTCCCCTTCATTAATTTGTTTTAACCAAGGGTCAACCTTTTTAAGAAGATGTTCTTTAGTTCAAACAGGAATGAACTCAGAGAAGTCTTAATGCCATGCAACACCAGAAGGTCACACTTGATGATCACAGTTGTCCCTCCTGAACTACTGATCTATGAAAGAATGTTACATTAACATTTTTGAGGCCTGCATTTTATTTATTAATACTGTGTGCATGCTGTATCAAATGAAACTAAAGCAATGTGTCATAATATAGCATTTGACTTGAAAAGGACAAAGCAGAAAACCCAACGATAATTACTTTGTCACATACACATATACTTAAACCTGTAGTCACAAAATATTTTTATTATTTTTCTGCTTAAGTCATTGAGTCCCAAATTACTTATTGGTCTTTGAATCTTAAAATAAACAGCTATATTTAAAATACACTCCCATTAACTACCAAAGAAGAATCTGAAGAAGATCAGTATTTGGATCTGATAACAACAGAAAATTTGGGAAAACACAATCCAAAAGAGATCTGAGATTGCGTGAGCAATGAGTAGGTTTCACTTCTCATTGCATTAACACTAGAAATAATGAAAATTTTTATGGTACATTTTTGAGTTGCATGTTTAATACAGCTTACAAAAGAAGTTCAATATTACTCCCTGATATATTACTATTCTGCCAGTGTACAGCTGCCAACAGTAGTTAAATCTGATTAAAGCCCCCTGCCGAGTTAATCAATCTGATAATGTCAGACATTATTAAGGAAGCATACATGATACGGTCACACTGTCTATTATCAGTGGCATGTACACCAGTGCCTTTGTCTTCACAGAGCACTGAAGCTACTTAAAATAGATAAGCATAAAAAGGATAAAAGGCATTATAAACTTTCAGTCTCAAACATTTGTATGCTAATTCCTGTTAAAATACAGCTATTTAATACAAGATGCCTTCATTTATTTCAGGAGTTTGGGGAATAACAAAAAAAATAAAAATTTTAGAGCAACAAAATAAAGCTTATGAATACTCTACATCATTCTGATCAATGCTAACTTGTTTCTAAATAAGAAAGTCTTTTTATTTTAGAATAAATTCATTTTACAGAAGCTATGTCTCAGTTTGAGCCACACTTAATGCATAAAACCCACAGGTCTTCGAAACACTTATATGCTATTTGACCTACTCAGAAGTCAGTAGACATTGCTTCTATGTGCCATGTCACCAATACTTCCTAATGCTGAAGCCATTTGCCTTTTCAAAAGGAGCTGCTTCTTTTCTGTTAACATTATACTAAAAAGCAAAGCCATATCCATTTACACTGAGCTACATTTAGTCTTGGGATTTCAGTACTGCCAGCAAAAATATCTATCATTAGCTCTAATGCTAACCAGCTCCTCAACAAATGAAGGCTTTTTAACACCTGACCCAGCACAGCTCCTTTGCAAAACACATGAGAAATTGCAGAGGACAGAAGGACATGTTATTTCAGAACAACAGACAGCATACATGCAAGGGTTGGGGGAAGGAAACAAGGGCAAAAGAAACACAGCCAATGAAACACAAGTTGCAGTTGTAAGGATTCAGTATTTAAAGAGAAGTTGAGACAAACTCCTCTCCTAGAACTGGTGGAAAGGTGATTCCTGTAGTGACTTACGACCCAAGAGAAGTGGGAGATGGACACCTATTCTACCTACAGACAATTTCGCAGGTACCCAGCTGAAGTGCTAGAGTCCCAGATAAACACCTCTAAGGAAATCTACTCAACTGTTCCTGACTTGGTTCAGCACTATAAGTAACATCAATTACCCCTTCTATTTAGCTCTTTTATTGATACCCCCTGTCAATCTAATATTCAGCCAGGAACAAAATAATCCATAGCTTGCACCTGAGAATCATAAATGTCGGCCAGATAACAGATCCTCCAAGCTCAAGACTGGTGCATTCCTATGAGTAAAAGATCAAGCAGAGTAAGCAAGGGACCTGCATGGATGAACAAGGAGCTTCTGGAAAAACTCAAATTGAAGAAGGAAGTTTATAGTACATGGAAAAATAGACTGGCCACTTGGGAGTAAGATAGGAACATTGCCAGAATATGTAGGGATGCAATGAGGAAGGCCAAGGCCCTCTTGGAATTAAATCTGGCAAATAATGTAAAAGTCAAGAAGAAGGGCTTCTTCGAGTACATCAGTAGGAAAAGGAAGACTAGGGAAATGTGGGCCTGCTGCTGAATGAGGTGGGTGCTCTGGTGACGAAGGATACAGAGAAGGTGGAGTTACTGAATGACTTCTTTGCTTCAGTCTTTACTGCTAAGACTGACCCTCAGGAATCCCAGACCCTGGAGGTAGGAGAGAAAGTCTGGAGGAAGGAAGACTCCATTGCTTGATGAGAACTGGGTTAGAGATCACTCAGCCTAACTGGACACCCATAAATCCATGGGCCCTGATGGGATTCACCTACAAGTGCTGAGGAAGCTGGCTGATGTTGTTGCTATGCCACTTTTCATCATTTTTGAAAGATAATGAAGAATAGGAAAGTGCCAGTCTCTTTTCAGTGGTGCCCAGTGATAGGATAAGGGGCAACAAACACAAACTGGAACATAGGAAATTCCATCTAAACATAAGGAAAAACTTCTTTACTGTGAGGGTGACGGAGCACTGGAATGGACTGCCCAGGGAGGTTGTGGAATCTCCTTCTCTGGAGATTTTCAAAACCCACCTGGACACATTCCTGTGCAACCTGCTCTAGGTGAACCTGTTTTGGCAGGGGGCTAGGACGAGGTAATCTCCAGAGGTGCCTTCCACTCCCTACCATTCTGTGATTCTGTGATCTTCTAGTCCAGAAACAGGCTGCCTAAATTGTAATTTGGTGAAGGAAGGGGGGGGAGTGGAGAACAGACTATTACATCACAAACTTGAAGGCTGAGTATATATTGCCATCATTTATCATCGTGCCATCATTTATCATCATGTTCATTTCCATCAATTTCCATCATTTATCAGTCCTAGCTAACAGAGGTGGTCCCAGTGCACTGGAGGTTAGCAAATGTGACACCCAATTACAAGAAGGACAATCCAGGGAGGAGGATCCAACTACAGGCTGTCAGTCTGACCTCTGTGCCAGGGAACGTTATGGAGCAAATAATCTTGAGTGCCACTATGTACCATACAGAGGACAACCAGGTGATCAGGTCCAGTCAGCATGGCTTCATGAAAGGCAGGTCCTGCTTGATGAACCTGATCTACTTCTATGACAAGGTGACCTGTTTATTGGATAAGGGAAAGGCTGTGGTCTGACAGCAGGTTGTAGAGAGGTGGGTGTCAGTCTCTTCTCCCAAGTAACAAGCAATAAGACAAGAGGAAATGGCTTTAAGTTGTGCCAGGGGAGGTTTAGGTTGAACATTAAGAAAAATTTCTTCACAGAAAGGGTTATCAAATACTGGAACATGTTGCCCAGTGAAGTGGTTGTATCATCATCCCTGGACATGTTTCAAAGTCGTGTAGATATGCTTNTTTCCAAGCTAAATAATTCTATGATTTTGTGATTCTATATAGTTTGATAAAAATTCTACACAGTATCTTCCTGTGCTCCTCCAGAAGCAGAAATTATTTAAATAGTGGTATGTAATGTACATACAGTGGTATGTGCATGGTAGATTCAAGATCCCTGGACATTAAGTCAATACCTTGACTAGGAAGAAGCTCTCAGTTTTGGTGCAGGGCAAGACAGTTATTACAGTCCAGTCTGAAATATATCCATCTGTTTACACAGATATAACCATCACTTTCCATAACTGCAAATCACAAACATAGAATTTAGCAGCATATTTCTTTTCCACCAATTTTTCTTTTAGAAAGTTTTTCTGTCCCATGTTTGTTTCCTAATATTCAGCTGGAATTTAATTGCAATATTTATTTTCCTTTCCCCATTTAAAAGAGAAATAAACCACAATGCTGATTAACTGCTGGATTAACTCTAGTTCAAGAACTAGGTGCAACAGGTATTTCCAGTTACAACTGTTAGAGGAAGGCTAAAGCATGAGATTTTCCGAAGAAAAGACCACAACCTGAGTTTAATGAGGGACATCCAGTCCTTATCATACTACTTTTTAGAAGAAAAGGCAGACGTAGCCATCATGAATTATTTAAAGAACAGCAACAACATTTTCAAGACTTGTATTCTTTCAATTTTAAAAGAAACAGAAGTGAAACAGTTTTTTCTTTTTACAGAGCATCCTCTTTTCCTCATTTTTCTCCCCTGCCCTTACAAAGAAACCAAACTGGAGATGAACCGGTAAAAATATAAAACAAAGAAGATACTGCCAGTAAGCAACAGTTTATTATGGGTTTGCGCCTCAGGGCTGAGTTCCCATGTGGATCCTTAATGTCTAACATGGGGTGTATTTGCATATTAATATTCCCACAGGGCAAAAGTATCTACTTTATCAGTTATCTTATCATAGTCTAACTAGGAAGCACATTCTGAAACTCCAATTTCCTTAATAAACATAAGCATCTTGCTGGTTCTTCTTTCCTCTCCAGAATGCACCAACCGCTACAACATAAAACAATTTTTTTTGATTCTCTGTTGTACCACTAAATGTGACCTATGCTAAAGTGATACAGACGTGGAAGGTGAATATTCATTCCACACACCTGACAGCTCAATTAGTAACAAATGGGGGTTTGCACATATGCTCCAATACAGGGTGAGCATGTTATTAATTCCAGTCAAGTTTTCTTGGAAGTAAGAAAATTGTGATGGAGGGCACTTCTACTTTATTGCTACAGCACACCAAAAGATAAGTCACTTCTGTCAATGCAGAAAGATACCGCAAAGTTTTTTGTCAAAAAAAAAAATAGCAGAGAACTTACAGAGTGATCACAGTTCTGCAGGAATTAATATCTTCCCATCCTTGTTGACCAAAGGAATCATGAATCTCATGAGAATCAAACTTCACTGACAGTCAATTGTCTTGCTAGAAACCAGCCCGGGGACTACAGCTCTTCATGAAAACACAACTTTTTAAAAAATTATTGCCTGCATAATAACAGCACTATCATACGTATGAAGGCTGAAGTTCAAAGAAGAACTTCATAACACTGAAAGAAGACCAGTCAGCTTACTTCCTCCCACAATACCTGGTATTTGGCAGCCTGAAGGCACAGGGAGAGAGAGAGAAGGTACCAGGAAAATTTGTTCGCTCTAGCTTGCTCCAAAACAGCAGATCCCTCTTAATATTGTGTGGTGAGCATAGATGGAGGTACTTCCAAAACTCAGTTCCCTCTAAATACTTCACACACCCCTAAACAGGAACTTTTGCTTATCCAAAGAAAGGCAAGAAGCATGTTTCAACCCTTTGGGTTGCTTCTGAGCTTATTTCACTAGAGAAGCTGTTGGAAGAAGTCAGCTCTCTTGCTTTCCAGATGATCTGCTGAATATGTGATGAGAGGGAACATGTTGCCCCCTGGCCAATGGTCCAAGAAAGCAATAGCTGCAAGGATTGCATGTGTGCTCTGGGCCATATGGTATGTAGGCTTATTGTAGGAATTTAGCATTTTTTGGACTCCTACCCTCCTGTCAAATTGGTTGAAATTAGCCACTGAGCTTCCTTTCTAAAAACTTGGGAAACAATACTGTGATTGTATAATCTTTTTGCCATTGAAAACCAAATTAAAAGATAAACAAAACCAACATAAAAACTATATTTATGTTATTTAGAAAGGCAAGAAGGAGAAGGTATAGGAGATGCCTTCACAAACAGGAATATTTACTGGAAGTTGGAGCTTTAATAAATGTAAGCTTAGCATTACAGAAATGAGCATATATTACAGCACACAAGCTTACTGCTATGAAGGCTTAAAATAGAGTCAGAAGCTAAGGCAGTTTAAGCCACAGAGTTGTATTCCATTTTCCTTTCAGAGAATAGTACAGAGTACCTATATGACTGAATGCAAAAAAATAATCTTATTTGCTATTTAGCTATTTCTAGAAACTCAATATGATGCTAGGCTGTCTGCAAATAATACAAATGCTGTTTTGCGAATGTAACAATACATCAAGTAAAATAATACAATATTGAGGTCTAGACCCAATGAAATGCTTCTAGCCTTCAGATAGTCATGTTAGAAATTATTTCATTTTAAATGTATTATGACTACATCTATTCAAGATATTTATGCTTTATTGATACAGTCTGGAGAGGACATAAACTGTAAATCAGGATAGTAGACGAAGTTGAGTGAGCGTAGACAGGTGAGGAGGAGGTTGGTTGTTTTAAACAGGACACAGTTCCTTATCCACTGATACAAACACGTGCTTGCATCTCATTTTAGCTGAAAAAGTTTCATCATGTAGCAATCAACACTATTGTCTGTTCAACTGTGACAGTGTTCTGAATTATTTTAATGGACCTTCAGTTGTCTACCAAAAATGCCTTCCCAACCTGTTCCCCATCAAAAGGTGAAGTTTAACTCCACAGAGTTCTCATTAATAAAATCCAAAACCTAATCCTAAAATCAATCTTGTTTTGGGTCTAACAGGAGTTTTGCAATATGCTCTAGTACTTCACATCCCTCATGGTGAAAGGAGGTAATCAAGACATCAATTCATTCAGACTACAACATATTATGTACTACCTGTGCACTAACCTTCTGGCCTCTACTGGAACACACATAAGCACAACAAGTTTAAAACTGTGAACTGGAGTAATTCCTGGAGCATGCTGTGGCATTATACAATCATTTAAGAACAACTTGGCAATTACAGATTTCTCAGTTAATGTATAATATATATCATTGTCTAGCGTGTATGCACCTGTTGCAGGCAGCTTATAGATACCAGGGATAAAAATACCCTCCTTTGAAGATAATTTGGCCAAATGGAAAAAAACCCAACAATCCATGATCCAACCAAACAAAAAAACTTCAAACCCAAAACCACCCTATAACAAAAAACACAAAGACAGACATCAACAAGATGGTTACAGAGGCAGCACAGAGCATTTGACATCCAGGTTATTATTCCATATTGCTGATGCTCAGGAGAGAAAAGGTCCTGCAGTGGGAAGGAAAGAGGATGAAGGGCTAACTATAAAACATACAAGCTAGTTTATTGACACCAGGGAAGACTGTATTATGACCAGCCTTCTAAATACCAAAGTAGCAGGCCTGGCTTGGCATCTGTGTAGTATCCCAGAGAGTTTTTGGGGGAACTACTCCCCATGACTCCCAAGAGTATCGACAATGGAGGAGGGGCTGGAAGGGATCTGGAAACAAGATTTAGAGTATGTCAAACTTCTACTAGACTCCCTGATCAAATAATTTCCCCAAAGTAATAATAAAATATTCTCTTTCAAAGGAGAAAAAGTTTGTTCGACTTCCAACTACATGATATTATCATTGCCTGATCTATTTTAGGTTAGGAAAAAGGCTGGTAGGGCAGAGATAATATTTACCATGCTCCAACCGTATTCAGGGCTCAGTGAATCCTGAAGGAAAGCGATACAAAAAAAATTCTCCAAGGAAAAACAAACAAGAAATACCACAGATAAAAATGCTCTCTGGCTCTCCCTGTACACACCCGAATAAAGTAACATCGAAGAATATTTTGATTACTGGACAACAACATACACAAAGGTATGTCTAGAAATCAAGCATAGTGAATCAGAATTCATATTAAGACTGACGATGAATAGAGAGTGGAAGGGACTCCAAGCTGATGAATCATGAACAAGTGAGGCAAGAAAGAAAGAAAGAAAAAAAAAAAGATAGTTCAGCAGAATCAGCCAAATATAGCCAAAGATCCTTATGTCAAGCAAAGACGCTTTGCTTGACACTGACGCATAAATGCTATTATAGTATCTTAATTTATTGACCATGTCATTTTACTACAAAGTACTCATCATAATTATCAGAATCAAATAAGCTCTTTTTCATCACATGAAATGATTAAATACAGTTTGACTTTGAAACAGTAAATACAAGTGTAAATTCCTTTTAAGGCAAAACTACAGGAAAGTTAAATTCAATGAAATTCATAATTAAACAAGCTTCACAAGTTTCACACTCTCCATGTAATAAGTAAGTAAATAAATATATAAATAAAATCTGTAATGCCAATACTGGAGCTATGTAACTAGCATTGCTTATTTCAGGCACACTAAATTTAATAATCACCTTCTAAGAATGTTTTTCATCTGCACACAGGGAAAGTACAGATATGCTGTGGGATGGTCAGTAGCTCAAATTCCATTTTTCATATGTGGTAAAAAGTGACAAGATTGATAGCAATACACCATCCATTCTCATCAGTCACACTTAGTCCTCAGACCTCTATTATCCACAAATGCTGCTATACAATCAAAGAGAAAGAACTACTGAATTATTTATTAAAACTGACACCATCAATTATGCTCCTATGTAAAAAGTCACTGAGCAGGCATTTAAAGAATTCGAATGCACATTTTGGTAACTGTTGACCAGGTTAACAACCGCTTTCCTTAGGGAGAGGATGGAAGCTCTTCTCAAGGCATTTTAAATCTAGGAAGCTAAACTTGCAAAAGCATAATTTGCTGCCACTGTAAAGCAAAGTCTCATATTTCTGGCCAACAAAAGCTGAAAGTGTGATATCAATACTCTCTTTTTTTTTTTTCTCATATCACTCTTTGACATAATCTGAAAAGTCTACTGAGGCATACCTAAAGTGACAGCCTTGGAATGGTCTTTCCACATTGCAAGACAAGGAGACGTGACCATAATCAATGCTAACAGCCCCAAATAATGAAATGGGGTATTAGTGGTGTTTCTTAGCAGCCAGTTGGACTCACACCAAACTTCTGATCTCTTGATACAAAGCCAGGTACACGGTTGTCTTGTTCCCTTTTGGCACATGGGGTCCTTTTTAATTCACACATGATTTTCATGAAATGTCTATTGCCTTTTAACGTCACTGTTATTAAGTTCATGTTTTAAGAGACATGAATAACTATATTATTTCTGTATAGCAATACCAAAATACAAACACAACATTGAATTCAGAAGAGTGGGTTACATTCTCAAAATATCCTGTCTAGACAATTATGCAAAACCACGGCCCACTGAAGTATTTCCCAGCATCACCTCATGGCCCTCACTGAGTAAATACAACCCAATCACAGCTATGAAAGTTACTCTTTCAACAGCATCCAGCACTAAGGGGGAAATCTGGAAACAGTCTAATAGAGAAATGACATATAACCCCTCATATATATGTCCTCAGCATGGAAAGGTGCCCAGATTCACATGATTTCTGTTTGTGGTGGTGTATAGGACAAAGACTGTGCCTATAACAGTAAATTAAACATGCCAGGACTGTCTGCTGGCACTAGGGCCAGCTGGCACAGAACAGCTCGTGTCTGTACTCCCCTACTCTTCAAGGTATGCAACTGCTGGATGGGAATGTCTTTTAGCCTTCCTTCTACTCATGCTCAGGAGAATACTGCTTGAGGCTGTCCAAAGCCTTACTAGATTGTTCTAATAATGAAGTAGTACTAACAATTGTGTCCAAAATTGCAATCCAGTGTTGTTCATTTCACCCATATAGACCTAAGTGACAAGTCCATATGGCTCACCTCTCCTTTGTAACAAGAAGTAGCAATAAATAAAATAAATAAAGGTAACTGAACTGTCAAGATGAACCGTGAAACACCACAAGGGATGGATATCTTGCTGCCAAACCCATTAAACAGCTAGTTTTCCAAGTACTTAGGAAGAAAGAATAGAAGCTATCAGTGTAAGAAAGATATTCTTAGCTTCAGGTACCCAAGATATTTTCTGTTTGTCTTAATGTCATTGGTATTTTAGGGAATTACCATTACAAGGAGTATTCTTCCCAAATTCTGTTGCAGACAATTTACAGTCTAAATGCAACTACAATTCAGTGTTTGATCTAGATATAAATTCTTGCCATTTTCATAGAACCCAGTGAAGTCCCAATGAATACACTCAGTTTTCCCCCTAATTTCAACTTATATCTGGATTACGTGGTTAATATAGTTTCTTTTAATTTCTGTGGTATGAAAAGGCCACTGCTATGTCACATGCTCTTACTGGCATTTTTAATGATGAACAGGTTCACTAACCACAAGGTCTAAACAGAGTTCTTGCTCAAACATATGATTATTTACAATATGAATGTTTATACAAGAACAAATTGGCAGCAAAGGTATTGCTATTAAATTTAACCTCTGGATCAGTTACTTCAAATTGGATATCAATTTAAAAGCTATTTTCAAAAGCTTTTTCAGGAATCTTTACTTCTTACATGAGGAATCATGTAGTTCTTCAGACAGGGTTAACTCAGGAAAATACCTCTTTTAAGCAGTATTTGGACTGTCACCAACAGCACATCCCTCTCCCTGTGTTTCCCTTATCTAAAATAATGTTGAAGTTATCCTGTCTGGTCTCCATTAAACTGTAATTAAATAATAACTTTTCAACTTTAATAATAAAATTACTGGGAGCACGATAATTAAATGAAAGTCACAAATGGTAACTGTTAAGCCTTGGATGATTAGAGAATCAAAGCTTTGCAGTAACAAGAATTGACCAAACTGCACACAAGTGTCCAAGTAGTTTACACAGTTAAGGGACTGCAGGGAACAACTGATTTTTTTTGTTTTTATTTGGTTAAATTAAATTTAAGGAAGAAAAAACCCCCAAACACAAAAATGATGCAAGACCTGCATTCCAGATTGATCGATACACTTAGCCTTAATGTACAACCCTTCAGAGGGACTCTTTAAAAAGATCTGGGGCTTTGTTTTGATGTTTGTTTTTTAGAAAACAAAGTGCTGAAACAGAAGAAAGAGTTTTTCAATAAAATATGCCATAATTTTTAAAACTTTATGTTAAAGCTTACAAAGTTTAAGAATAAATTTCGACCCCAAATTACCTGTATAGTATACTAATTAAACAGCTTGACAAATAATACATTCATTTGAAAAACAAAAAATCATTGCATAACTATACATTTTAATGTAGCCTGTATTCTAAATTAGTGCCTTTCAACCTTTTAGAAGGTGAAACTCTCCCTATAAAATCAGTAGTGTTCCACATATCTCTCAGATAATTTCTTCTTCCACATCTTTGGTGAAAGATGCTTCTATTTTCCTTCTCAGGAATGCCACTCCTGTCTCTTAAGAATCATCTGCAGAAACTTAGTACAGTGGCATGTGACATGGCCCTGTACAGAGCCAGTACAGGTCGAGACTTTATTTGCTTATTCAATGTCAGTTCTTCATCTAACCAACAAGATGCCCAGTGTCTCATCAGCAAGGCCTTTTTTCGCTGGCTGAATACCATTGTAATGCAATTAAAGTTTAAGCATATCATTTACTCCTTTTTTGCTAAGCTATTTTGTTATTGCTTTTAGAAGCAAATAAAAGGATTAGAATGTTTACTGTTCTGATATAAAATAACATTTTGAGTAATATGGGTGGATTGTTTTTTTAACCACTTACTACCATTCTGGCATGCCAGTGGGACAGTGCTAGGGTAGGCAGGGATCCTCTGCTGTGCAGACCAGGAGCCACAGCACTGCTGGTAAAAGGGGGCTGGCAATTGCTGCAGGATTGCTCTGAGGTCAGTCATTGATTGATCTCTTCCTGTATCTGGGGTTAGATGCGAGTATATGAAAAGGGTCACATGTTTACAAGGGATTTCATTTCAATGGATTTAGAAAGCCTTAAAGAACTACCTTTTGGGTTTTTTTACTCAAAAGAATATAAATAAATAAATGAATGCAAAGGAGTCCAGTAACTTTCAAGTGTGGAAAAAAAATTGCTCGGGATAAAGAACAGAGTCCTTCATGACTGTGTATATACTTCACTGAAACAAGCAAGTGAAAGCACTCAACAGCAATAAACTGCACTGTTAAAAGACAACAGTAGGCCAATTTAATTTATCAGAAGTCTAAATATAAAATAGCACAATCCAGGTGAGTAAAGTGGTTAGATGTTGCTCAAACAAAATAGTTCTGCAAAATTTTCAATCAAAGATTTAATTAGTGAATTATGTCAGGACCAAAATTAACAGTCAATTTAAAAAGCGTGAAACTTTCACACATCCATTCCATGGCTTTGCTGAGTTCATCCTTTAGTTTCAATCAGTTATCTGCAAACACAGGCTATACTCAACTCTTAAGAAACACTGTTCATAATTTCTTAAGGTATAACAAAAACAAAATTTGCAATGAACACATTTACTTATGAAATAAAGCTAAACTCACAAAATGTGAGCCAACCACCACACAGAATCTATTTTTAAACTGCATCTCACTCTCATCATTTCAGCTGGAAAAAAAAAAGTATATAAACTGACTCTTAGGTTTTTTAATGACCTGTTAACTCAAAAAAATGCCAGAATATTCATGCTTATCGACAAGAAAAAAACAAACAAACAAACAAATAACATTGTAATTATCACAGAATCCCAGAATGACTGAGGTTGGAAGGGACCTCTGGAGGCCATCTGTTTCAACCCCTCTGCTCAAGCAGGGCCACCTACAGCTGGTTGGCCAGGGCCATGTCCAGATGGCTTTTGAATATCTCCAACGGTGGAGACTCCCCAACCTCCCTGGGCAACCTATGCCAGTCCTTGGTCACCCTCACAGTGAACGTGTTTTTTCATGTTCAGGTTTGGAGCCTCCTGTTTTTCAGTTTGTGCCCATTGCCTCTTGTCCTGTCACTGGGCACCATTGAAAAGAGCCTGGCTCCATCTTCTTTATACCTTCTAAGTATTTACACACTAATGAGACCTCCCTGAGCCTTGTCTTCTCTACAGAATTTCATTTTAACAAAACTGTACAGCAGATGCCATCAAAAATAATGTTTTACAACACATGTTGACCTTGCCTCCAAAAACTACCTTCTGTGTTAAAATAAGGCTCCTATCAAATAAAATCATTGAAACTGAAAAAATTTGTAAAGACAAAGAAATTAACTACAGTTAGTTGACTTTCCTCCAACACACTACTTAATTTCTGGACTTTCTGTTTCTTCTTCAGGGAGAACTAAGACAAAAAGAAGCAAAATGGGCACTTAGCTGAAGGCTTGCCTATGCATAAACTTGCACTGTTCAAGAACACACAGGACTTAAGACTATTTTTAGCTAAACCAGTCAAAAGCTGCAGGAACATTTAGAAATGAGGTTTACATTAATTCAGTTTAAAATCAATAGACTTAATATAACCCTTAATAAGACAGAAACTAAAGAGTTTTAAAAATCTACCTGTACACTTTTTAATTAAAATAAGGTTAAAACTAATTCAACCAATTCATCAGCTTTTGTAGCCTGCATATTTAGATAAAGCTGATAATTCAAGTCACTGCATCAAAGGGATGAAAGAACATGTAGCAGAAGCTGGAAGAAAACAGCGTAAGGCCTGCAAGCTGATTGTTTTGCCAAAGGGTGAGTGAAATGGTGAGCAAAAGTAATCTGTAAACTCAATGGAAATTTTACGACTAAATGACATTTACTCTTGAAAAAGAGACACTAATATATTGTCTCTCCACAGATAAGCAGCAAATTTACCTTTTTCTATTCTCTACACAAGCATTCGGTATTTGATACTGAATTCTCAAGAGAATGATCACTTTCTAAGACCAAGATGAAACCGGGAAGAATTCACGGTGGAATCCTATCTTTAAACTTTCCACAGAAGCACACAGAATGTATCTGCAACAGTTATGGACAGTGAAAATTCTGAAACTGAAATATAAGAAGTTTTATATCTATTTGACTAATCAAGCAGCAGCACAGTTTTATGAACCAAATATGTTCAGATTCTTGTGTAAACTCAGTAACAGCTGTGGGGTTTGGTTTTTCTATTTTGCTTTAAATCTTTCTTCCAACAAATTCAGGAGAATAGATTTAAAAGCAGTAACAACTACTATAGAATTGAGTCTTCTTTCCATTACTTATCACACTGCAGTGCTATTTGCAATTCCATTTCTTCATTTTAATCAATACAAGAAGAAAGTACGCTCATTTTGTAGCCTTTGTAATTGCTACAATATAAATCCTGAAGTTACTTACCTATATCTTTGATAAAAATCTGATAAACATTTTATCGTTTAAAACTACCTGTCTTCCTGCCAGATATTTTTCATATTTGCATAAAGTAAGCTCCACTTGGTTTGGTAATTTGTACAACACATAGCATCTGCTACACTTCTACAACACATCTGTTTATCCAAGCAAAAAAGCCTTTCACTTAATTTCTTCTTAGTAACTCAGTCTAAAAGGCTACTAAAATTACATGCTATCAGTGCCCCTTACGATAAGAAAAATGAAAGCATATACTGGAGTATTCATATGAATAACCCAGATAAACTGCTTCTGTACTTGGGCAGTCTCACATCACTGTGGTACTTACTAATCATCTCCACTTGTTTTCTCTTTGAAACATTGTTCTATTTCTGAGCTATAACAAACAAACCGTGTATGGCTGATTATGCTACTACACTAACAATTACAAGTTGGCCCTTTTCCATTTTGTTTGTTAAAATCTTCATTAGTCATTTGGAAAGCTACTAAGCCATACAGAATCTAAAAACGTTACAAAAAACGTATGGAAGTGTTTAGGAGTGGAAACAATCCATTTAAGAATTTGTGTTTCTTAGTCGCAGGACTATAATGCAGATTAAATAACAGAATTAAATTAACAAGTAAGTGGTCTCTTACCAGTAAGTAATGAACTGTCCTCCTACAAAGTATTAACATGCAAACACCTTACTCAGGAATTTATGGATGTTCATGCCAAAAATCATTCCCTTTACATAAACCACTAAGCTAAGTTTATTTTATCTTTACTTCTTGAAGTCTTAAAAGTAACTAATCATTTTACTGTGCTTTGTGCAAAATTTTGACATATTTACAACGTAGTCTGTATAGTAGAGTTACATCAGTTATTAATTTAGTCCAAAAATTGCATTAAATTAACATTCTAAATAATAAAAAAACCCCAAACAAACAGAACCCACTTCACCGAAATATTAGTAACAAACAAATCACTAAATATAAACCAGAAGTTTCCATGTGAATAAGGAAACAGTCAGTTTGGCAGTACAAGTATTGAGATACAGCTACTATTGCACCAAAATAAATTAAAAATTCTCAAGGCTAAGAGACTCCTGCAGTTAATAATTTTTAAACAGCACAGGGGGGGAAAAAATATTCTCCAGAGGGGTAGCAGGTGGAATGAAGCACATTCATTCTATTCAATTAAAATATTGCAAAAGTAGGGAAAGCTACATAGTAGTATCTTAATTTTGAAGATGCCAAGGTGAAAGGGGTTATGTAAATTGAATAAAGCCAGTTCCAGATTTTGGGAGAGCTTCATGGCTCTCTGGAATAAAGGACTACACTGTTGCATAAAGTTGACCAACTCCCTGAAAAAGTTGTGCAGCTACCAGGAATACAAAAGACCCAACCCACTAATTTGTAATATTTGCATGTTTCTGCATTATTTTTCTGGCCACTGGGTTGCTTACAGTTCCCCAAATCTAGAAAGAAAAAATGAAAGTTATCTTTAGAATCAATATGAGATACAGGGAGCACGGAATAAGCCTGAGAACTTGCAAGGCATAGCACAAGCCTCTCAGATACATCAGTAAGGTCAGGTCTCAGTGCATAAGGAGTCATATATAAGGTAACTACAACTGCTAAAATCACAGACATAAAAGAACTAGGATGTGTTGACAAGAGGAACTGAAGCTTAAGGTACTTCCTCACAGCCCACACAGGGGGAAACCCACTTCTTGTAAGTTCTGTACTCACCATGTTTTTACTACAACATCCATTAGTGATACTTATACACAGTGATGACTTCATTCTCATAGCACAGTGAATGAACATGAGAGAAAAAAAAAAATAAATGTTTTGGTTGTGTATTTATCAGCATTTGGGCTCATTTAAATACTACTCGAATAACAATTATCTTTCTCAGCTGAGCAGAGCATCAGGTTGGCAGACTGTGCTTCACTTCTCAAAGTGACAATTAACCTTGATATCAGTCTGCAAAGTGCTCTGTACTGGCAGCAGAACAAAATTATCATTATCATATAAATCATAAAGATTCTACTGAAATTGAGATAGCTGTCATCCCTCAGCTATTTGTATTCAGAAAGGAGCAAAGCAGGTTGTTGCAGAACATCTTAAAAATGCATCATCCTACAGCCACCACATCGTGGACTTTTGAGCCTGTAGCTGTGACTACCTGAAAATTTATGCCACACATATATGCCAGAACACTCACAGTTAATATACATTATTAATTAAATATCTCTCAGGGAGGTTTGCAATGCAGGAGGTCATTATACCTGAATCATAAATTTAAATCTGACTTACACTACAGTAATTCCAGACTCAAATGAGATTTTCGAGTTGATTATGTGATGCCTATCAGCTAGACAGTTCCCCATCTCAGTGATCCTTGTGATCACTTGATCTTGCTCTTTAAAGACTACAGTTCACAAATTAACAAGAAAAGCAAAACAAAAAAACAACTCCAAACCCCAAAACTATAATTCTGTTAATGCTGGATCAAAATTCAAAATAGTCTCTTGCATTGATGCCTAATCATTGTGTTGATAGACTGTTGAGGGACATACTCAGACAACCAGGATAATAGTAGTTGTGCCCACAACAGTCCATTGAAATACGATGTTAAATAGATGCTTCTTCCCTTCTAGGCAGCCCAGACATGCAAGGAAGGAAGAAAATTGAGTCATCTTTAAAAATTTCCCACCTTCAAACATGCAATGACAAGTGACTGTGAAAATGTTTACAGCCATTTTTGATATGACACTTCATTTTTGTAACGTGCACACTGTATGTCAAAGTGTTTTACTGTTTTTGCTGCTACCGACAGGACATTGCTGTGAATAAGACATGGCAGTGAAGCAAGCCCTCTTTTAGAAATGTTTTTATAGACTGACAGGTCTTATTCTATCTGCAACAGAAAACAAATAACCAAAGAGCTAATTATGGGGAGTCATGTTGGGTTTTTCTTCCCCATAAGACCTGGCTATTTTCTCTAAGCCAAACTATGGCAGATCTTATACAAGTACCTCAGGAAAGGAAGATGTAAGAAAAAACCCTTGCTCTTTGTACCCTAGGCACAAAGGGACTCCAGAGGATTGTTTCTGGCAGGCAACAGGGCAAATTGTATGCAGGAGATAAAAGAAGCCAGGGTTGTGTTTCTGACCCAGGCAGCAAAATCAGTTGTCCAGGATGGAAGAGGTGCAGTGTCAAAAAGTGCACTCCCACAAAATATTTTGAATGAGCAAGCCTGAGTGTCTCCTGTGATGCCTGCTGTGAGAAAATGAACTTACTCCAACATAATTTGGATCAAGGCTAATGCTTATCCAGTAATCAAACCCAACCACTCTTCCATATAAAAGTCCCATCAAGAATGTCCTTCTTTTCAAGTTATCCAACAAAATCCAAAATAACAGGAATGGTCCATTTTCACACTAGATACTCAGGTCAAAATGCCTGTGCAATGTTCAAGTCCAATTAACTCCAGCCAACAGCTTAACCCGGAGCATTTAACAAATCCCAACCATGGAGTTCATGTTACTTCATTTACCATAGCAGTTCTGAAACTGGTTTTCCTATGAGCCCACCCTAGCTGCAAGCCCCAAATTTGAAACATTTTTTTAATCCCTGGTTTGCAACCCGAAATGCAACAGTTATGAGCTTAGCAATCAATTATTTATTTTAACAAATCTGAAATTGTATGCTAGGCAGACATCTGATTTTTCAATCATAAACTTATCTGAAAATTAAATGCATTACATTTCATCCATCCTCTTTTGAAGGGTTATAACATGCCTAATTTTATAGGTAATACATATATTTATCCTATCTAGGCTACCAAAGTTACAGAAGTGAGACTGTATAGAATTTTTAAATTATCTGGATCGCATATATGGTAAAATTACCTTACAGTTGATAACGTATTATTATTATAAGCATATTGCAATTACCTTAAAAAAAAATAAAAATCTATTTGGCTTTGATGTATGAAGTACTAGACACTGCCTTCTTAGGTGTAAAACAGACTAGCCATAAGTTAGCATAATAAAACATTTAGTTGCCATTTTAGAACACCTTAAAATGTAAAACAAATCTGATTTGTTACTACAGGTTTGTATACATTACCATATAATTATGATTGATGCAGAAGACACTGCACTGGTTTCATAGAAAGAAATTAATTTCCTTCAGCAATTTCAAGGTTATAATACGAAGGATAGTAATATCTATTAGATTTATGATGTATATTTTCAATGGTGATTACTGTCAATACCTCCCAAACAAAAGTTAAATTGTACATTGGGTAGTCTTGCAGAAATACAAAGCCCTTCTCTCCCCAAAATCCACTTGTACTAAAAATGAGGCAATCATTTTGAAAGAATGAAAATTATTTACTATTTCTTCATTGAGCAACAATATTATTTTCTGCTAAATAAATTTCATTACGAAGAGCCACTGTTGAATTTTATACAAAAAGACTGTCTATAGCCTGACAATCCAGGACAAATGTCTCTGAAAGCTCTAAATGTCATAAGGGCTATATTGAGCTTCAAATTTCATAAAGGTTATACTAAGTTTTAAATAAACAAAGCTCCCCTCGACCCAAACCAGAAAAAACTTTGGGAAATGCATGCTTTAAGTTCTGTGTCAAGTGTTACTCAGAGTAATCGCTGTAACTGTGTACTGCTTATTCTTCAAATATAACCCAACCTCCTAAATTAAGCACGAATCCTTGTATTTCAGTCTTAGCTACAGAGTCACCATCTTGGCCTCCACAATATTTACAACATTAAAAGGCTAAAAGTGTCAAGAAAGTATATTATCACTCACCTATAGCCTTCCCTAGGCACAGTACGCATCTCAAGTTAATAAAGGCCACATAAATATGGCTTTTTTGCAGAGCAGACAGTAAATTATGTATTTAATTACATATTTCTCCCTAAAAAACAGAAACAGTTGGCTCTCTGCTATTTCGGTTAACATTAATCAGAGGAAACTTCAGATTCTGGCATAAATTTGACTATCATATAAAAGGTAATATTTAAAATACATAATGCCTTGCCACACAAACACGAGCTGCCATATGTGAGGCACTGCTAAGCATGGTTTCTATTAAACTGATACACAGTAACTGGCTTCTTTCCAAGCAACATGGAAGTGTTTAAAAAACCCTGTTTAATCCAATTCCACAGCTTTGAAACAAAAATAAAGTGCTGCAAGAACTGTTAAAATGAAAAATTAAAGGCATGTAAATAAGTGAAAAAATAAATTGTCAGAGAAAATGAAAATAAAGATTATTTCAAGTAGATATCTTAATTGTAATTAGCAACATTTGGCATGTGTTGTGATATGATTCAAAGCTGCAGCCAATTAGATACCCCAAAAAGCTTATAACAAAGCTGCAAATGTGTAACTACAGCATAAATAAGTTTTATTACACACCAAGAGAACAGTACCCAGATTAATTTCATAGTTTGTTTCCGAAATGCTGTAAAGCATGCTCTGTAACTAGTTCATAACTTTTTAGACTTAAACTACAGCTTTTCTGCCAGGAGATTTTGGAAAACTATTTCATTAAATTCAGACCATTAATTGTAAATCTGCACACATTCCATGTAGACCAAGAATAAAAGATAAATTACAGCATTGCCTTGGGCTGTCATGCCTGCGTAAAAACAAAACCAAAACAGTAACAACGACAAAAAGCTAAACCAACCAACCAAAAAAAGAATAAAGTGCATAAGTTAACAGCTGTTAAAAAGCCGTAGAATTGTGTTACTGGAACCAAGAAAGACTGATTTTTTAATTTATTTATTTATTTATTTTAACAGATTTCCAAGGAGAAAGGAAAACCACTTTTTTTCTTTGGAAGGCCTAAGAGGTACACAATGGCATTCAGTGAATAACATGAATTTTTCAGATGCTTTTTTAAAGTTTTCTTAAAAAGGAAATTTTTTTTGATATTACACAGAAGATCAGAG
>VYZX01006063.1:94848-114649 GCA_013401335.1 Brachypteracias leptosomus | reverse complement strand
TGGGTGTACTGAAGACAACAGCATTAGACACTTCTGAGATTCTGCCATTTATTAAAGGAAACAAATACTTCATTATCAGTAATGCTGTCAGTCCCAAACAACAGACAAAGTACCTTCCATTTCCCCCATTTATTCAATAATGAGTAATTTACTAAAGGGTAATGAGTTGCTAATAAAAGGATGTTTCTTACATGATTGTCATGTAAGAAACTAAACGAAACGGCAGTGATTGCTTGTTCGGTGCAATAGTAGTTACTACAGTCACACTTTCAAATAGCTCCACCCTAACAAGTTTCTGTAAATAAATTGATCCTTACACAGTTTTTACACAAGATATTACTTTACATTTAGGAAAAAAAAAGGAAAAAAACCCCACAGAAATAACCAACTCAATTAAAAAGCTACACATGTAGATATTTCTCTGCAAAGTTTCCTACCAATGATACAAACTCTCAGCCAAAATGATTTTGTTTCCCTTGCTTGCAAGCAATGACTGTTTATTTAGCACACTTACCTTAGGGTTTGGTGGGGGTAGAGGGGTTTTTGGTGTTTTATAAGGGCTGTATTTAGATTATATAATATCAGTTTTATGTTATAAACCAAATTCAGGCTTGCAGAAAAAAAGAAAACCAAGCAATTACGTTTAGCTATGTAGAAGAGGACAAAAGAAATGTCTATGGAAGGCGGTCTGAAAAATTCTGGCGCTGAAAGCATTGGGGATTGCCCTTGTACGTCCTAGGAGACTGACATACAAAGACCAGATATAACTCCATATGAAACCACTGGAAGAAAACTTCTCTGTTCGGAATTCCCCACGCTAAAAGCATCAGCATTTCTTTTTACCCTTGTTACAGAAACCCGCTCCACCTTCTCCACACTTACAATTTAAACTAGAGCTTTACTATCTTGTACGCTAAGCACATTGCAAATATCAAAGACCCCTTCCATGTCCACCACAGGATCCTTTTTGGCCACTTCTCTGCCCTTTCTGCTTCAAGGAATGTGTGGTTGCCACGACTGCTCCTTATGCCCCAATCTCCACTCATTTCACTGTTTCAGCTGTCCCATGGGATAAGCCTTCACATCCCCCTGATCTTTCAAATCTACACTCACACAGTGTTCGCTGAAGGGACTCTTATTCTTCTCTAATGCTATTTTCTCTTTTCTTCTCCTCCTGAGAGAGAAGTTGTCATCATTTGAAAACTGGAAGAACTTGTAGAAATCATGTGGAGGTATTGTTATGCTGGGAAGTATTAATGGGTATTGTCAGCCAGTTCCTTACTTCATCATCAGTGAGTGAAACTGCCAGTCCTGGCAAGCAGCCAGCACCAGGCTCCCTTTACTGCCTTTAATTTTTTTTCTTCCTCCTCTCTTCATGGAAGTTGCTAAGGTTTCTAGCCACCAATGCCCACTAAAAGAGATCACTAAGGAAACATCAGCTGTCTTTTAGAGGGCCTTCAAAGTACACTGCATCTTGACACATGGAAGACTCATGAAAAGAAACACCTGTGCATTATTTTTTAAAAACAGATGCTTTGTGAACAATATGACACAGAAAGGTCACTTTTACAGTGAAAATAAAAAGATATTTTAAAAAAAGTTTTAGTACAGTTACATGTTTCAGACCTAAAAGCACAAGTGACACTGTCGTGCACTGTCTTAAAAGAAAATAGCAGAAAGAATTAGGTGGTTACGTATTAAAAAGTAGCCTGACACTTTTCATCTGAGGTACTTCAAGGTGCCAAGGTAATACATCTAAAAAACCCATCAGTTATGTAAAACAGGCAAGCTAACTCAAATGATAAAATATAATATAGTTGCTATTATAAAAATATAATCCCAGTGCAATCGTTAACATGTTTCTGAGACAAGTTTCCTGCTGCTTTTGAAGCAGAAAGGGAATCAAAATTAAAAAATAAAGCAGTTGCAATGAGCATTCAAATAATTTTACATTCATTCTAATCCTCAAATGAATGTTGATACATCATAGAATTGAAAACAACAGGATTCTGCACATTAATATCAACTGCTTCTATGTATATCTTTTTGATTAAGTTTTGCTTTTTCTTGTAAATTCTTAAGAGGCCTAGCCAGGCAAAGTTATATACAATTTTCTGTGCCATGTATTCTCTAGAAGGTTATAGAAAAATAGCAGCGGATCAAAGTAAGCCTATACAGGCAGAAGGTAAACTCCATGGGTAACATAAGGTAACAGGAAGAGAGCCCAGATTCATACCAAGGAGGCTGGAAATGTTTGTGCAGAAAAATATTCAAAGAAAGCGTTCCTTATTCTGGTTTTCATCCCGCTCGCACGTTAGCATCATATGCATTGCAGTCATGTGCCTATGGCAACAGACTGATGCATCCCTAATTCAAATAATCAAAACCACTGATTGTAGACCCTTTCAAATAAAAATAAATATAATAAAATATAAATATTTATAATATAAACAAAATAAAAATATAAGCTTCTAGATCTTGAGGATTTTTTTCCACTTGAATTTTGTGCCTAGGTCCTCCTTCCCTATCAGGAGAAATAGAACTAAACCCCTCTTTAGCCAGTGGAGCCACCATATTCCCATACTCCTAAGAGATACGACAACCATGAGTATGATGTCAATCATGCTTTGTGCTTCCAGAGTTTTATGAAGGAAACAGCAAAAAAAGACACACTGCTCTGTGCCTATGCTGCCTTAAAGTTTCTTCTTTGGTTACAGAGCAAGGAAGCACCTTGCTGAAGTAGCCTGTGCATTCTGCACAAGAGTAAAAAGAACTCAACAGGCATCTAAAGGCAGTGACATAGGTAGTGGACACTTTCTAAGCAGACGCAGTACTACTGAGCAAGCACTTAATGTTACCAAAATCATCATGGAAACTCTCTGTGCAAGCTAAAGGAGACAAAGCAAAAGAAAGGAAGATTTATGTTCAGCAAGTTGCTTTGAAAACAGAATCCTTCCAGCGCTCAAGAGGAATTGGTTTTGTATTTGGAGATGGCATTGCTCTGCTTTCTCCAAATATTTTCACATTTACTCAAATATTTTATGGAAACACATATAGTCAATATTATTCAGACACTCCACCCCCCACCCATCAAGTCAAACTGATGCTGTGAGCATAGGATCTAAAAAACTGGAAGGCATCTCTTTGCTCACATTGGAAGGCTATGTGAATGTCCATGGGCTTGTGTGCACGTGCACACAAGGGGGAGAGGGGAAGACCTTAAATTTCTTCCTGGGGAAGGAAGGAGACTCATAGGCTGGGCCAGCACGATAGATATTTGCTGTATCTGCTGCTCTAGGTCCCTACACTTCTATCTCTCTGCATCATAGAGCAAGGCTGACAAGCTTTCTCCATCCCAGTCTTCCCATGAAATTGTGCTAACATTTGTTTTCTGCTCCTGATGGTTGTGACATCTCCTTAGCTTTAAAAGTAGGACTAGGCAAGAGTTTAAACAAATGGCCTCAAGAACAGTAACTTAAATTGATGGAATTCACATACTCCCTTTGAGTTGTAAAGACCCTGGCCTCACCATTTCAGCAAAAACACAGACAGCAATATTGAACAGGAATGTTGGATTCCATACTGTCAATACTAGTGCAAGTGGCATCCATGAGGCACACTGACCTCTCTCTCTAAGCCAAGTTGAATAACTTGCCATTCCTCTTAGCTCTTCTCTACATGAACCTGAAAGAGCTGTGTTTTAAGTCTTTTCAGTGTGATTAGTTCTCACAAGCAAAATACTAGGATCAGATATGTTGCTCGTTTATCAATTTTGCAGACAGTATAAGAAGCAAGGAATTAACGTAATGATTCCAAACTAATAGGAGAGATAAGACTACATACAGGGTTTTCAATTGATTGTTTTGGAATGAGAACCAGTCAATTTGCCCACTAAGCTGCACAACCCTTTAAAGTATATTTCTGAGCCTCAAGCCTCACCCACTTTGCTACAGGGAAAAAGAAATAAAAATGTATAAATATAAAAGGAATTGCAGTAAATACAGATAAAAGAGAAGAATGGTGACAAATATGCTAGAGAACATCAAAAGAAAACATGAAAAGGAAGATAGGTAACAACAGTGACTTAATAGGGAAATTTTGAGCAGTTGCTCCAAGTGGTGTCCAAAGAGAGCTGCTATTCGCTTTGTGCTGGCTCTCCTTGTTTCCAGCTGCTAAGTTCACATTGAAAGAAGCTAAAAATACATTAAATACTTTCCAAATATTATTTTCCCATGTAAGCAATTGGTGTAAGTTGCCACAGAGATGATGTTCTCTTGCCAGTGAGAAGGGAAATAGTATACAACATTGACAATAGAAGTTGCATTCTATGAAATCTATTGTCTTGGACAAGATGCAGTCCAAAATATGGGAAAGTTTGAAAAGGCATTATTTTAGCTACATAATTCCTGACTATTTCCCTCTTCCAGTAAGCAATACATGAAAATGATACTTAAAGATGAGGTTTTTACTGCTTGTGAGAAAAGGTGTACTCTGCACTACTCAGAGGTAGAATATGTGCAACATTTCTAGCAATCAAGCTTTGGTATTACAATGAGGAAGAAAAGAAAAAAAAGACATGCAAACATCTACAATATAGGTATACTGTCTCCTGACAAACCAAAATTTCACAATGCTGCAGAGTTAATATATTGAAATGTACCTGCTTAGTATTCACAATGCTCCTTGACAGTAAATTCAGCTCTATACAAAAAGAAAGGGAGCGGGGCGGATGGGATGGGATACAACACATAACAAAAAACATTCAGTCCTTTCTGTTAAATGTGAAGTATAATAGGCTTTTTTATGACATGCCTTCCTCAAAAAATAGCAATGATTACACTGCTCAACTCCCACACACCCCCCAGCTTGACTATTTGACACTTAGAATATTATACATTCTCAGTCCTGGGGAATGATCCAAAGTTTGTGGAGTCGAGAGGACTCTTTCCACTGACCCAAACTATAGAACATGAATACCTAGAGACACAGGCAACTTATAATATTGAATCATCTTTTGAAGCCAAATGTGACAGATTTTTTAGGAGCTTGGAAATCCACAGTCTTCCACAGCTTTGGAAAGATGCTACAAGTCACAGCAGTGATAATCTGCCAATTACATGGCACATGTGTGGGCAAGACTTTTTTTGTCTTCCAGACAAACAAGAAGATGATACAGCCTATTCTCTTCACAGGGATGAGGAGGGGGAAGCATTCAGACTGGAGCTACTGCAGAAGTGGAAGCTGCAACTCCCCTGTAGCCTGTACCGACTGTGTACCCTAGCACGCCATTAAGGGATGCTACTGCACTACAGATGCTGCTCCACTTGGGGTTTTTACTGGAATGAGACAAACCTGAAGCTTTGACCTTCTGTAGTCAATGGAAAGTGTTGCAACACATCTTGCAATATTCCACCCAAGTTCCAATTCAGATCAATATCCTGCCTATTGGAGCTTCCTAAACAACTACTTAGAGAGTATTCTTTAATAATATAGCTTTCCTTCACATCTTCTGTGACATTTAGTTTTGAGATTTATCACATTCCTGTTGCTCAATCATTATTTCATACGTAAAAGAAGACACACAGTGAAAGTAAGCCAGAACTACAACCATTTCAAGTAGCCAACATCTGTAGGCTTTCATCTTTATGAAATAATATTTTAATAGAAAATATAACACCTCTTGTAACAGTGATCTAAATTTCACTAAAAACAAGAAAGGATGTATATTGATATATCTCGATACTTTGATACTTTAGGGTAAGATATACTGTACTACAGCTTGGCTTTCTTCATTATGCTGAAGAATCATGTCTGGCTGATGTATTTATTTTGTAATGTTTAACTATAACAGAAAATAGATGAAGTTCAAATGAAAACACTTTAGACTATGTCAACAGAGCATAAAACTAAATGAAGTGATTCTGTATTGACTATAAAAACAGATTTGCTAATAGTAAAATTACTAATGGTTATCTATCAAGATCACAATATGAAGTAATTCTGCATCTTAAGAACTGTGTTACAGCAGCAGACACATGAAGTTAAAAGAAATTTTTTGATTTTGCAAAACAGCATCACGCAGTGCACTTTATTGCTATTTTATCATTAGTGTAAATAATTTAAAAAAAAACAGGAAATATTCCAGCTCACTTTTTTTTTTTAAAATTGCAAGTTACCAAAGGGCTTTCCACTAAGACAGTCAGTGCTTACTTCACACTTGCTAGCAAAAGAAAATCAAATAACAGTATCTTGTAAACTGAAACACCTGCTTTATTACAAAGGGAAGGATTCAGAAAACTAGAACAAATGACACTGCCGTTAAAACTAGAAGACTAAGTTCAAAGACTTATGCATTCTTCTGCAACAGACTGAAGTTTTATATTCATCTCAGCAAAACAATCCACTAATAGGCATCAGTCATCAACACCTAAGTAAAGATCTGCCATATGAAACAGCTTTGATGTGATTGAGGACTCGCACACAGTCCTAAGTATGACAGAACAGCTTAGCTATTAAAATGTTTTATCTAGCAAAGAACTGTTCATCCTAATTGACTGAAATACTCTTTGAACGCTATTATTGCAAGGCTACTTTACTACACAGTGCTTCAGTACATAGCCACTTGACTTATATCTGAAGATCTAGCACAACCACATCAAATCTTGTTAGAATATTTTCTCCCACATACTTTTGTCAAGAGACCAAAACAATAAAGCTGACTGTCATTTTTACTACCAGTTGCTTAGTTAATTTGATACTGAAACGTACTGGGATTCGTTATAAAAGCTGCACGCAATCAGCCATTTCTATCAATCTTTCTTTCTACTGCACTAATAGAATGAATCTTACCAACCACATCAGTTGAAATGGGTTGGTCGGACTGGATGGAAGCTATTCTTCTGCACCAAGCCCAGCCTCTCACCACGAGAGGGGCAGTGGCAGGGGCTCCTTTAAGCAGCACTGTGCAGCTCTGGCCCAGCTCCAACACTGACCATATGTCAAGCTGACAGATAAGAAGCCTGAGACAACCATCTGAAAACAACTGCATCCCGTCTCAGCCACCAGGCAGCGAGGGTTTCTAGGCCTACCTCATTACTCATTTCAAAGCCAATTTTAAACACACTGAACATAAATGTACTTGCTGGAAAAAAAAACAAACCAAAACCAACAAAAACCAAAACCCACAACCAAACAAGTGCAAAGTCATTATTAAAAAGTCTATGCAATGACATATGCTATTTCAGGAAGTTTCCACTGAATATCATACTTGATCACCAGAAACGCAGTCAGAAGATCAAAAGATCAATCATAGTATGTGCCTATAACATTTTTCCTTCTCCATTATATTCACAATTTGCAAAAAAAAAAAAAATAAAAGGAATAAAACATAACAGCAACAGCCACCAAAGTTACATTTTATAGAATCAAACAAAATGCTATTGTTTTGATACCTCAAATCAAGAATGATTTGATTTTTACCCTGTACCTGTTAATGCATCAGAGTTCATCAGTTTTTGCCATTACTTTTGTTACCAGAAATATGTCACATCTATTCCTTGTATGTAGGCAAACATGTTATCTATCAGCTTTTATTCCAGAATTACTAAGAAATCAGCACAAAGAAATAGTTAAATTTACTCCAGTCCCCTATGCAATTTCCAAAATTCCATATATTTCAAATTAATAAAATCCAGGAGAACTTACCTACAGTTTGGAGGAGGGTCTAATGTAATTTCTGCAAGTTCTTTCTGAATTCTTAAGAGAAAAAAAAAAAAAAGAATTATCAGGATTTTTTTACAATATATTTCTTTCAACTTTATGAACATTCCTACAGCAATCAATACTAATAAATCAATTTTTCTAATTTCTGATGGAAAGCTGATGCTATAAGGTTTCATGAAACTGCTCAAGAAAACATGGAGCTGAAAATCAAATCTTTTCTGAAAAATGATCCTCCAATCTGGGAGAAGTTATGCCATAGGCAGCCACCTAGAAAATCCCACTTTTTCTATATGTCGTCATTCTCAGCTCTTTCGCTTGCTTAGACAACAATTAAATTTCTCATATGCCCTTCTTCCTTATTTCCCCTCTGTTTATATGTCTCACACCTCTTGCTTTCCAGATTATCTAGCTTCTTAATGTATTTCACACTGGCAGGACAAAAAACCCCAACTTCATAGGGCAGTTGTCTCTCAACCTCCCCAAAAGACCCCATCCTGATCTTCTCCATAGCATCCTTCTCAGTATTTGGGGGCTGCTATCAGGTGCCTCCAAAGCCTATCCTCAAAGAAAAGTGCTCCAGCTCCCTGGCCAGGCTGGGGACCTGTCCCTGGACGTGCTCCAATGCATGCCTTCTTTGTACTGGGGGGCCCAAAACCAGGTACGTGTTATTATAGACTCAGTCTAACAAGACTTGAGTACAGGGAGATAAATCACTTTCATCTACCTGCTGACAATGCTCCTGTTAATCCATCCCAGAAGGCAGTTGCTGCTGCCTCACGCTGAGCTTGCTGCCTGCCAGGGCCCCCGTATCCTTCTCAGCAAAGCCGCTTCCCAGCCTGTATTAGTACAAGGGGCTAGTCCTTCCCACATGCGTGATGTTACATTTGTCCTTGTTGAATTCCACAAGTTCCCTGTCAACCCTCCCTTGCAGCCTGCTGAGGTCCCACTAGGCAGTAGCCCCTGTGTGTACCAACTGCGCTTCCCCAGCTTGTCATCTGCAAACTGCCATATCCTCCAGGTCACTGATAAAGACGTGAAGCTGGACAGGTCCAGTCCAGAGCCCAGCAGTATTGCACCTATTGCAGGCATCCTGCTGGAGGTCCTCCTCCAGGCAGAGCAACTTTGTGTTAAGGATTTCTGGATATTCCCAGGCTGACACTCCCATGCTATGTCCATGAATTCCTGATCTCTGCCATATCTGGCAATATGGGCTCTTTTCTGTTATATTCTCTGAAGGAATTTAAACATGCAGAGTAGGAGTTTCCAGAGTTCCCAAAGACTTGCCAGAGCATACTGCCATAAGGAGGACTGCAATGGCCACCTTCCCCATAAACTATGCACAAGGCTTTTTTAAAGGGCTGCTTTAGTGCAAAAATACGAACATTCAGAAGGAGGAAGGAAAAGAAAAACAATTCAATGTACCCTCAGTGTTTCCTTCTTCCCTTCTCCTTCACAAGATTTCATGTACTGGAGCAGGTTGCTATTCCTGTTGTTCCCTTCGCTAAGGAAGAAAACCTGCATGAAAATATCACTCAAATTCCTGACATACTTACTCAAACCACAATGCAAAGGTTCAGGCCTGACCTGAAGTACACACATTATCTTGTTAAAAATGACTGTCATCTATTTTGTACACAAACCATTTACTTTATCTGTATTTATCAAAATAAACATTCAGGTAAATTGGCATATATAATATAAAAAATAAGCAGTTTAATTCTTTATATAATATTAAGATCCAAATACAATCTTACATTCTAAGGAGCCTCGCAGCTACTATCAAAATTCCCCTTATGCCACTAAGAGTTGATTTTATGGCTATAATGAATAAATGAACCAAAGACAGTAGAGGAACTGGCCTGAACCAGAAACTACAATCCTTTTTCAATCACATTCTGAAATAATTAGGACATACGTGGGCAGCATTTGTATGTAGAGGTAATAATCATTTATTAGATCAGCCAATATAGTTGAAAAGATAAAAACACTCTTTCAGTTGCTTAGGTTTTCTTCAAAGCTCTATGCACCCCAACACTACATACACAAACACTAGTTACTCTTGTAGAGGGGGAGAAATGCAATGATTGTTTGCCTTTTCTACTGTATTTAAAATAATATTTTAAATATTTAAAGATATTTAAATCTCCAATATAGATAATTTCCCCAATAAATATCACTACTTTCTTGTAAAAATACAGGTTGCTTAATCAATATTTGCAGCAAGTCATTGTAGTAATACTGAAAATCCACCACATTTTTTTAAAAGGGAAAATCTGATTAGTGAAGTCTAAGTGCAACAAACATGTTGCTTTTAAAAAGTTACTCAATGTAAACAATCCCAACAGTTCACACTTTTTAGAAGGGAGATCTTATAAGTGTGAGAGATGCTTGAAATATTTCTTCTGTACATGCCAAATTTCTACTATGTTTTGGAAATTGATACTATCACAAATTCAAATCACAGAAACTCTAGGTAGCATGAAATCTCTTTCAATTTCACGTTTTATGGGTTGTTTTGCTTTTTCTGCCCTCTGGGGAGTTAGAGAACGATGGCATTGAACTTCTATAGTCATGGATTATTCCTTTGCTTTACATACAGTAGAAAGAACAGTTAATATTTCAATGCATTACAATGAGTCCAAGACATATCAAGAATCCATATCAAGAAGACATATACAAGTGCATCTTAAGTCCTAGACCAAAAACCTTCCATTCTTCCTCCTAACTCCTAATCCACGTCCCTTCCATTCTGAAAACAGAAGTGTATAGAGCTCTTTCCCTTTCTCCCTCTGCTCTAGTTTAACTCAATATTTCTAACTTCTAATGCCAAAAGCATGAAAATAGTCCTTTATTAAGCTTTTCCTGTGATTGAAAAAACAAGAACAAAACACCTTTCTACTTCAACTGATTAAGTGATCAGATGGTACTTTTTATTTATGTTCAAAAGTCCTAATTGCTTTTGCAAGCATCTAAGTTAAAGAGATGTTTCATTCATGATTATTTTTATACAAACAAGATACAACATATCAATACGATCAATTGCTCCTCAGCAAGTTGTCCATATCTATTCTCCTACTCTGTGGCATCCCAAACTAAAATTAATATATACACCTTACACCTCTTTTGTTGCAACCTTAATTTATCTTGCATTCATGCTGAGAGCACATTCATAAACAGTTTCTGCAGGGCAGCTGACACACAATAGCTTGTTCACATGTCACAGCATTCAAAGTTACAATTAAATCATCACACAGAGAGCTTTGCACTGATAGAGACCTTCAATGTGCAAGCCGGCCTTTGTCTGCACGAGGTACTCCACTGCTCTGGCACTTGTTTTGGACCTCCACTGAGCTGCCCTCAGAACCTCACGCAGGAAACGATGTGCCTTATTTCCTTCACTGACCACAGAGGAGTCACTGGGAGAGTATGTGGCCTCTGGCAACAAAACATTTTTTGCAGGGTCGTTTCTGGCATCTCTTTCTTTGGATTTTCTGCCTCAGTACAGTTATATTTAACCATGTTAGAGAGGAAAAAGGACTCCAAATTAAAATAATTGTATATATCCACTTTATATTTAAACTAATGACATATTGGTTTACCATAGATTGGGAGTGGGGTGACAGCAAGGGGAGAAGCCCTTGCTAGTAATCAAAGCCTTGAGCTGTACACATAGGACATTTAATTTGCAACGTCAGATCTGACACACTTTTTTTTTTGTTCTTAAAAAAGTCATTTGAGCCCTCTCTCTCTCTGATATGTGTATATAGAGATAGATTCCCCCCCCCTCCATTTTACTAACAGAAAAGAACAAACATAGTTGCCTTCCAGTAATAGTGCAAAGGTTAATCTACTCCTAAATTCAGAAGCATGAAAGTACATTGTGGATTTCAAATATTATTAATTCTCACAGACACATATTTACTACTGTTCCAAGCCTAGGGGTACCGTGAGTTGTTTCCTTCATGAAACAGTTAAAATTCTCTAAAGCTAAGAGAGAACTGGACATGTCAGAGGATTTCCCAATATGATTAATAGGAAAAGAAGCAAAATAAAGGACTATTTGAAAATGAGCTATTTTTGCCATGTCTAGTTTTCTAATATACAAGCCTCTTTATCCATAAAAGTCAGGTGAGCCAATACTCCATACTGAAGAATACGTTACTTAGAAATACATACACTGGTATGTATTTCAATCTTACATAAACTGTGATTGAGAAGGAAATTGATCTAAAGATGGTTAGATTAATGCTGGAGGAAAATAAATATTCTTGCCTCCATACTAGATGCACAATAAATGACAAGGATATTTCTCACAGGAAAAAGCACTTCATATTTTGCCATCATATTTAACAGTCTAAATATCCTTCCCAGATTCTTTGAAAATAGTGTTGTGATGAACTTCTCTGAGAAAAAAAAAGAGAGGGGGAAAAAGCTCGTTTTTGCTTTAAATTCAACAAAATAAATTTAATCCATTACCTATTTGCTACTCCTTGAGGTTGTAAATTCTTTCAGTAAAGAAAACAAAAGATTATAACTAAAGTTTTAAAGTTCACAATTCATTGTAGGCCCAGATATTTATAAAAATATCCAGGACTGGACACAAAGGTCGACAGATTTTCAACTATCAGCTTCAGGAGCCAAGCAAAACAATATATCTCTTTGTTGAGCAGCTACTATGTCAGCCAGGAATGGTTACACTTCTCTCAATCCAAAGGTCATGCTAAGATTTGCTACTTAAGAAGTAACAAGATGCCTGCTGTTTTCAAGGACAGCAATTCAATTCCGTGTCTGAACTGTAATTGTGATATGCAGTAAGTTTCTCAATCTTGACATGTTAGGTAAGAAAGGTTGCTATTTAAGGTGGTGCCCTCTGGGTGAGGAAAATTGAAGGACCAGTAGTACACTGTATGACATATGCTATAAGCTATTACACCTGTACAGCAGCTAGTCCAAAAAGTATTGGCAGAGAAGGACGGCGTGTGATGGCATTCTGCTCTCTTGACGCCATCTATAGAAGTGCTAACAGAAGAAACTCCTTATCATAAAAACAAAAATCTTACTCAAATATGAATTCAAATAGGTTCATATAGCCTCTATAATGAGATCATTTTGGAAAGCAGTAAAGCTGTGGGAGTTGTATATTCATACATAAGACATGATAGCAGTTTGCTTTTACACAGAAGTCAGCACACTGCTAAATCTTGATTTATATAAAACCTAATGCTACTGAAAATTCTTTAAATCTAACAGACTACATAAACATATGAACAAAAAGCAGAACAGAAGTATTCCAAATACAGACGCACAAATCTTCATTCTAATCCAAGATATACAGTAGATATCATAATGCAATCCAAAAATACTGTGACTACAATTCCATATGCATGAAAAACCTTTCCAAGTGAGAAAACGTGACTTCCAAATTCAGTTTAGAATCAAGTCTGTGACTTTAGCTCCAGTGCTACGTTAACTTGCGGGATTTCTCTGCTCTAAGCGACCCCGACCAAAGCCGCAACGGTAGTACACTCTGTTTGGGGTTTTTACCAACTTTAGCAGAGTTGAGTCCTTTAACTATAATGGAATTATTAGAGAGAATTGCGGAGTAAAACACTTCAGTGAAGATTATTGTGACTTTAGAGTAATGCCATACAAACCCACAGAATTCAAATCGTAGAAAAAGTTCCTCAGCATATATTTAGGTTTTTTTCACTAGGACAGCTGAGTTACTTCAATTTATTTCAATTCTTAAAAGACCATGTTTTTAACCTGGCCAAGAGCAACATTCCCATTGAAGGAGTATAGCCTTATTCCTGCACTATTTTTCATTTTTAATGAACAAGAATAATAGTATTACTACTAATATATTTTATACAGACAGTTTCTGTAATACTTATCACAAACTGAGGGCTATATACCATTTTTCCTACTTTCACTTTTTTCCTCTCCTTTTTATCCTCTACTTTAATTTCTGATTTTCCTTTCTTGAGGCATTACTTATTTTAATTAAAAAGCAAAGAAACAAACCTGTAATACGAAAACCTGACCAGATTAAGAATGTTTATGGAAATGTAACCCCAATTCTAACACAGCGACAAACTACCAAATACTAAAAAAAAAGAAAAACAGAAAAAAAAGAAAAAAAAAAATTAGTATGATACTATTAACCCAGTTACTATAAAAACTATGTTGCTGTGATCCTTACACAAAATGCTATGACAACCAGCACTACTAAAATGCATTTTTTCCAAAAATATTCTTTATTGTGCACATTATCTACAAAGCTCTTATAAATCATCTCAGCTTTTAAAAAGCATAATCAAAGGTCTTCCTTCAATATTAGTATATATGTGAAACTAGCTTCAGAGTCTAAATGGCAAAGGTACTGATGTCAGCAACTGGCATAATTAGTTTCAGCAGAACCATAAGCAGATATGATTAAACTTTAAAAGGTTTAAGTAATTTTATCACTGTGAAATGCATGTTGAGAAAAGCTCTGAGCTTTGAAGGTACAGAACTAAGATTAATAGACCAATTTCTGACATATCATTATTAATTTTTTAATAGGATAGCGTCCACAGGCCCTTGTCAGAATTGCGGCATCATTACACTAGGCATTGTACAAAGTTCAGTATACACAGCCTCTTTTCTAAAGAGGTTAAAAACTGGTTTTTATGACCTTAAAAGTCATGACTAGTCCAATATTCCTAATATTTAAAAAATAACAATAGCAGGAAGTAGACGAAAGAAAAGAAACCACAACAGCTGTGAGGATTAACTACATGAATAACATCATGGTTTGAAGTGAAAGCTGGGTTTTTTTTTTTCCTTTCAGTCATAAAAGGAGACGTGGGCAAGCTTTGCTGGCCATCCTGTAAGTGAGATGACTAGGTAATCTCCTAATAGTGTCAGTGGAGGAATGGGTCTTCAGAAAGCATTTCACCAGGGAAGGAAAAAAAGAACGGCTAGCTGTAAGCAAGGTGTCTACGACAGAAGTAAAGTTTGACAATACCTCGCTGGAAAAACAGAAGCTTCAGTTCAGCAAAGTATGTAAATGCTAAGGGACAGATTAAGCCAAGAGAAAGACTTGAATCCTGAAGAGATGTACACAAACATTTATATACTGGTATTTACTGCCTCCTACTACATGTATATGTTATAAATTACAGCAGTAGAGCCTTGATGCTTTTCCTTTACCACAGCACCATAGCGGCACAACTCCAATGTTTTTTTCTTGCAGTTTACACAGCCTTGAATTAGCAGACAAACAGGATCTGGGAATTCTGCATCAGGACAATCTGCAGAATTGGTCTCTGCCAGATTATTTTAAAAGTGTCTTTTAACTTCAATCACTATAATCTGTTTGAGGATTCTGTTGCCTAAACTAACACTCCTACGTGTACTAATGGAACAACACTAAGCTGTAAATTCCTTCTGCCTGGTCCAAGCAAGACAATTGTTATCTGGAGATTGACATGATGGCATAGAATAAATAGCTATTCTACAAGCCTACCTTTCCTCTCAAGCAGAAAAAGAGAAGGAAAAGAAATGGGTATTAAAACAGGCCACAGTTTAAAGTAATGAAACCAACATGTATTTGTTGTTCACTCAAATATTTCTGACCTGACCATCTGGGAAAAGGAAATGCAGTACTTTACAGCAATAGGTATTACAGTAGTCCTAACATGCTGAGTTACTGAACTGTCTGAAATGTTTATGGGTAATTAACTGTAAGTTATACTGACAAGTTTCAACATCAGTCATACACACACATACAGAGATATATTTTATAAGGCTACAAAACTGTCTGAGTTTTACTAGCAATAAAAAAATGTCAGCTTTTCTCATGCAAGCTACTATTAAAACCATGCGAAAGAGCCAATCTGTCAAAGAAAGGAAAAAAGTATACAGGTCTCATTATTGTGACCAGTCTCAAACGGCTATTACACTGACATAGTAGTGTTATAATAAAACACTAGGAAAATTAATATACTGTGTCAATACATACATCTGATGGTCAGCTGAAAAAGAGAAAGAAAAATAAACAGCCAGAAAGAACACCATACCTTTTAGCACTAGTTGACAGTTTAGCAGCTGTTTTGCTTGATATTTTGCCCTCTTTTTTCTTGGGTTGAACTTGCTCCCTTTCTTGTTCCTGCTGAACACCTTCACGCTGATCTCCATCAGAGCTGCCTCCACTAGTGCTCGGACTATCATCAACTCTCTGCCCCTCTGTAGACATGTCAGAGACTGCACTGATGAAAACACAAACAACAGGAGTTAGCTTTTTCAGAAGAAACTGTCCAGTAGCATTTCTTACACACCTTAAGGAAATAACACACAAGATTTATGTCTTTGTCTTAATATAAAATGCTTGTGTTGCAGTGCTTCAGTAATCTTTGTACTGAAGAGTTTGCCATAAGCATATTAACAACAATTCAGAACTTGGTGATTTTAAACCCCATACAAAATAAATAATAACCCCTTATATATATGAAAACATAAGTTATTGTAATTAAGCAGAAAACAAAATTATGCAATTATAATACCATTCCCTGTGAATGATATGTTTCAACCGCTCGGCAATGTCATGAGTTAGCTATCTCATCACTATGCCACTGGCTCACATCTAGCACAGTTTGTTAAAAACTGAGAGCTATTACTATCTTAAGACTCTCTCTTACCCCACAAGAAATAAATCTACGGGCTCATTCCAGGTCTATAATGTGGGTTTCCACATTACAAAATCCACATCTTGGCATGCTGGATGGAAACATTCACAGAAGCAAAAAGCACTAACACAGAGCTGTTTGTATTTACTAAAGTGATACACTTCCAGAGCGGTGCGTACACTGGGAGATGATATAAGGAAGCTTTTTCCTGACAAATACTGTTCAGGCAACATGAGGCAACAAAGCTGTCAGAGAACGCCAGCGACAGGAAGTCTCGGTATATTTCAGAAGCCAAGTTACACTTCTCATACTAGTTAGCTATTTTTCATTTCTTCCTCTATTTTAAATAGTATTACAATATGCCGACAGATGAGGAATTACAAGCCCACTGTTACAGCTGTCATGACTTCTCAAACTCTTCTAATGAAGGGCAGATGTCCATGAAAAACTCTTACTGAATTAGCATATGTGGTGGCAATGACTGTTAAGAAAATTTTACCAAAAAAACCCCAAAACAACCAGAGGGTC
The DNA here is from genome assembly GCA_013401335.1 of Brachypteracias leptosomus. Lineage (NCBI taxonomy): Eukaryota > Metazoa > Chordata > Aves > Coraciiformes > Brachypteraciidae > Brachypteracias > Brachypteracias leptosomus. Next base: position 97,730 of record VYZX01006063.1, on the reverse strand, counting down.
TTTCCTTTAACTCCAAACCTGTAATTCATATATGTATTTTATATATCCTCCTTTAGAGATTTTAATAAAAGAATCCTCTTCAAAACACACAGGCCCAAATGTTACTGGCTTACACCCACACAATCCCCATATATCTGGGTGGTTTTCTGATCAAATCCGTCTGAATTAAGAATTTGCTCTTTCATACACAAAGAGTTTTAAATTGCTATGAACTTCAACTTGCTTTTCCTCTTAACCTATGTACAGACACCATCACAATTAAGAACAAAACTATTCACCTCGATTATTATATGTTTTAATACTCTCTCAAGGGATAATAATGAGATTGCAGGCTCACATTCAACCATGCTTGATCAGTGGATTAAACAAAGTTCATCTCTCCACACATATTTATGGAAAGAGACAGCAAAGGAAAAGTAAAGTAACATCAGTGCCAACAGGGTTATGTTGAAAGGGACACTTTTTTAAAAAGGCTGTAAGTGTTCTAATTATAGCTGCACGTAAGAAAAATTCATTGCTATTTTGCAAAAGCTTATCAAGATCTAATTCTATCAAATCGTACACACTGTGGAGTGGAAGAACTAATCTTTTCAGGCATTATTGAAACAATCCAACTAACTTCAGGAGGAATTAGATCTTTTTTTGTCTAATTTATGAAGCTATATTGAAAAGGAAATCTAGAAGTATGGCATCCCTTCAAAATTTTTAGATGCTTGAAAGAACAAGTAACAGCAAGTGATGGATATGAGACTAGGTTTCCCTTAATCAGTTTAAGCTATATTTTGGATTTTATTAAGGAAAATAGTATTTTATATTTTCATATATACATTTACATAAAAACACAACACCTAGCCTGCTCATTGAAGTGATTTAAATAATGAATAGTTTGCATCCTAAAATTAAAACACAAAAATTGTTCATTCTTAGAGAACAATTTTTCCTATGGTACAGCTACAACTTGATATTTAACATAATTCGTATATTTACACAGGCTAATTTAGATATTTACATCCTGTTGTCACATTTTAAGGTAAAAGCAACAGAAGATATAGAGGTAATAAAACATAAAAGTATCCTATTCTGACAAGTCAAAATATGCATTTAATAACTATAATGCAATTTTGATAGTAGGTGCCCATTTTCTTTGCTTCTACACATGGCTAAAATACAATCTCATCTTTTTTTATAACACTTTTGAAGGCCTTTATTTACTCTAGATTTTAGTTCTGATCTTTGCTTAATACATCTAATTTTAAAGAGAAAAAAATCTCTTCACAATGTACATAAGCTTTAACACTGTAAGCCAGAAAGTTAAAAGCATATTTAATAAAGCCTATATGCACAGGACATCCGCTGTGAATAATCTTGGCTATAAATATTACTATTATCCAAAAACAACTGTATTCACTTCATAACTTCAGGTTACTATCCAGCAGACAAACACTGTAACAGTAGCCCAGAGCACGTAATTACTGTAACATGTAATGCCAGCATTTACAACAGGAAAATGCTTAAATCTGTCATTTGATGTCTGGCTAGTTTCTTGGTTTTGGTTTGGTTTGGTTTTTTCCTTCCTCCTTCTCTCTCTGTTCCCCATTCTGACATCCAGGCAGTTTTTTTCATGCCCTCTCCTTGTGATAGATACAATTTTAGGAATTTTGCATAGTTTGAGGGATGCCCACTCTCACAGTAAAAGTGTGTTTTAAAGGGCCTGAAGTTAGGCACTTCAAATGTGGCCAAACTTAAAAGGTAGACAAACACATGAAGAAATAAGAGAATGAGAAAAACAAAAGTCAACTGAAGGGATGCAACTGTTAGGAAAACATTTCACTGCCATGAACAGAGAGAAATACAAGATAGTCCTTGAATCTGGATGGCCAAAGTGTTTGCAAGTGCCACACGGAGCGAGAGGAAAGACACAGGATGTCCCAGTCCTCGGTTGCCCGGCTGTTCTACGTTCAGATGAGGGTTGCTAACCTCCCTGCTGTTGTACTGAGAAAAATGAGCAGAGGGGACAGAGGAAGGAGTGAAAGGAGGCTTAAAAGTCTTTCCCTTAACGTGAGATGATTCAGCAGAGACACAGATTACAAATGCAACTACAACTATCAATTCCAAGTGAAGAGTGTCCAAAAGATCCTGCTTCTGTCATATATATCCACTAGTACCTTCCCCTCCCTCTTCAAAAGGAAAAAACAAAAAACAAAAAGAAACCACAACAAAAAACCCAACCACCACCCCAAAAAATAAATAAATACAGCAGCCAGGTACAGAAAGATCCTGACACTGTGCAGATGGGTCCCTAGGGCAGTAGTGATGATGTCCTTCTAAAGCGGTTTTAATTTCCTATAAGCCAAGATAAATTGAATATTTCTGCAGGGTCCACGAAGAGCAGCAACAGCAGCAGCCGCCTTACTTCATCTTCATTAGAAACCGTAAAGGGCAAAAGGGCCAAACCATCACAGGACGCCGTAGGAGCCCGGTTTTTGGCCGGGCAGGGTCCGCCACCGAGAGGGGCACCGGAGGGCTGGGACGACAGTCCCGGACTCCCACGGCCCTGCCGCCGCGGGTGGGCGCCCCCGCGACTCGTCCGCCTCCCCCCGCCCGTCGGAGAGACCCAGCGTGCGGCACCGGGCCGTACCGGGGGGGGCATGGGCACCCCCAAACGCCACACGCACCCCGCACCGGCCAGACAGGCGGCGGCCGGGCCAGTGTGAGAAGTAGGAGACAGGCGAGGAGGAGGAGGAGACTGCGAGAGGAAGACGTCGGGGGCACATGAGGGAAGGCAGGGGGCTGGGCTGTGGGGCTCCTGCGGGAGCTCTGTGGCGGGGTGTGGGCTGATCTTCTCTTGAGGGGCTCGAGCCCGGGGCGCCTACAGTTACGGG
>VYZX01006063.1:23362-84775 GCA_013401335.1 Brachypteracias leptosomus | reverse complement strand
GTGACAAACAATGATAAGACAAGGGGTAACGGGTACAAACTGGAACACAGGAGGTTCCACTTAAATATGAGAAGAAAGTTCTTCTCAGTGAGGGTAACAGGACACTGGAACAGGCTGCCCAGGGAGGTTGTGGAGTCTCCTTCTCTGGAGACATTCAAAACCCGCCTGGACGCCTTCCTGTGTAACCTCATCTAGGTGTTCCTGCTCTGGCAGGGGGATTGGACTAGATGATCTTTCGAGGTCCCTTCCAATCCCTGACATTCTGTGATTCTGTGATGTCAAATGCCTTGAAAAAGTCTAGGTAGACTATGTCTACTGCTTGCCCCGCATCAACTAAGTGGGTCACCTTGTCATAGAAGGTGAACAGGTTTGTCAAGCACAATTTTCCCTTGGTGAATCCATGTTGGCTTTTCCTAATTACGTGCTTCAGTTTACTTGTCATAGTCCCCAGGAAGATTTGGTCCATAACCTTCCCAGGGATTGATGTAAGGCTAATGGGTCTATAATTATCTGGGTCCTCCTTGGGACCCTTCTTGTGGATAGGAGTGACATTAGCCCTCTTCCAGTCTTCAGGCGTGTCTCCTGATCACAACTTCGGAAAGATTATGGAGAGCAGCCTCGCAACGACATCAGCCAGCAAGTTAATTCAGCAGCCAGCAGTTAATTCCCTCTATGATGACTTTGGTCTGAAACTCAAAATGCAAATGAAAACTAAGAAGCATTAAAGCTTGGGTGATCTGGTTTCATGTACTTTAGATAGTTTGGTCACCAAACCAGATCTGTGGGCCAGATTGCTCAAAACAGTATCTAGATTAATTCAAAAGTTCATGAATGTCATAGCAAGGCTTTTTCTAAAAGTGAGCTAAGATTTGACCTTAACACTGAAACTCTAAAACAGCCTATTTTCATGTGATTTCAGATTTTGTTATGAGCGTTGCGAAGGAAGAATGGTCTTTTATGGTAAAAATTAGGATATAAAGTGAAGAGAGCCAAGATGACTTATGTGACTACATAAACTGCATCACTCTTCCTCAGTTTCCCTTTCACAAAATATACATAATAGTCACATGGATATCAAAAAGCTCAGACCTCCTCATATTTGTATAGATTTATGAGTCTTTCAGGTCAAGATGCAAAATATTAATATAATTCTTGAAAGCATCAGTGAATGCTACAAGAGCTTTCATTTTCCACAGCATAGCTGTAAAGGTGAATTGTGATACCATTTTTCACCCCAGGAAGAGAAGGAAGCATACATCCGAGATCTCAGATTGCAGCTGTATTCTTAGTAGTAACAATAATATACAGTTTTAAAAAAGATATGGGAAGACAGGGATCCTGAGTAAGCTACAAATGATTATTATCACAGTTTCAGACTAAGCTGTAACTTTTGGTTTGGTTGGGTTTTTTTTTTTGTGGTCTTGTTCACAGAGATCTCCCTATAAACATATTGGCACATAGCTAATAGCAGTTAAAATTTAGTGTCTGAAGCAATTAATGACCCCAACCTTGCTGTCTTCCAGAGGCATCTACTCTGTGGCAGGGATGGCTGAATGGCTTGTGGGTCAGATCCTGATCCTTACAGTTGAGCATAAACCAAAATCAATGTTGGTTTACCTTAATAGGCCAAGCTGTAAGTTGCAATGGTTTAAAGCTGATTCATGAGCTGTTCATCTCCCCCCTGTTTGGAGGTGGCAATCTCTAGGAGAATTCTGGTAATCTCTGTAAGAACTCCTGGGAGAAGAGCAGCTGTGCTGCTAGCTCTCTTCTTCCTCAGGCCAACACCAAACAGCAACATCCCTTCAGCATAATTTCGTCTTTTAATCAGCCAAGGAGGAACACACCACTGAGAGAGCTCAGCAAGCTGCCCCCAACAAGAATTCTGCCAACTAGCCCCAACAGGAACTCACTTCAGCAGGAACTCTCTTCCATCTGATCAGCTTCTTGTTGCTTCTCACAAACTGGTCAACACAGGTGGGCCAGGTTCTGTCTCTGGGGCCCGAAACCACTGGCGGGACAAAACATACTGCTGGGTTGTGGCACATCCATAGGTCAATTCCAACTCAGGCCCCACAGCCCAGACCCCAGCACTTCAGCAGCCAACACTTCAACCCCTTCAGTTTAGTAAGTCACCATTTACTGCAAGCTGTAGATCTTTAGCTATCATATTCTTTATAGATGGGATCGGGATTAGGATCTGTATTCCCTGCTATTCCTGCAAAGATTTATGGCTATGCACCCCAGTGTATTATCCCAGGTGGTCTCAGTTTAGATCAGCCTTGAATCTAGCTAGCATCTAGCCATCTCAAGGACAAAGATAAAATTAATCAACAACTTTACTCTTTACTGGTGGAAAAAATTATTGTGGAAAATATGTATTTCAAAACAATAATGAGCCAACAAACATGTTTTGCTTAACAGATACTGCTCTTCTGCATTAGTTCCTGGCAGATCCCATGTACAGATCTGTCACCTTTGTCCATGGTGGATACCTCAGTATCTCAAATGAAGCCTATTTCTGTTTTCTTTTTATTGCCAGTCTTTCATATCAATCCAATAATTTCTGAAATCTCTCTGTGTCCAAACCTGTCTTTTGCCCTAGTTTATATTCTAAAGCCATGTACTGTTTTAGAGCCTTGTGGTACCAAGAGCACTCTGGGAGGGCACGTGCCTCCACAAAACCTTCCACTTCTTTTGCCCACAGTCTCTTTTAGATTTTCCAGGTACAAAAAACCCCATGTAGCCTGGTGTCTGCTTCAGAGGACTCTTCACATAGTTACCCCTGTAGCAAAGTCACAGCCCTATCTTATGGCCCTGTGCTTTCTTGTGAGGCTTCACACTTCATCATTTGAAGATAGGGATTGTTTTCGAGCTGGCCTTCTGTGGTCACTGCAACTGTTACAGCAACTCTGTGTAATGCCTGCTTTCCACATGATGTCACTTTAAAAGCTTGTGAGCCAATGCAAAATGTGTCTTTGCATGAATAAACTATTTTATCCCTTCTATCCCTTCAGTCAACAGATGATAATGTACTGTAAATTTGACTTGTCTGACAGCTTATGGCCTTATTCACTTATTTATTTAGTAGCAAACAGATTTTGGCATCTGGAATGAAGCTCTCTTTCATTAGCTACCTGGAGAAAAACTGATGAAGCTGAGTATTTTAAGCTTTAAAAACCCACACAACTAAAGCAAAAAAATAAAAAAAAAAAGGACCCTACAGCAAGTGGGGAAGAGTTGTACTAGGAGAAAAAACCTATGGTGAGTAATAAGAGCATCTTATAGTCCAGTTCTGTTTGAGAAAGCCTCCCATTGTCTTTTCACACATTTCTGTATCTTTGTTTTTGCTTTTGTTTCACCTTTTTTGTCACTTAATTTTACCTTCTACTTTTCCCCTGTTTTTCTTTGAATAAGGCTTTTGTACCTGAACTGCTTGTTATTTTCCTCCCTCCCTTCTTCCCTTTCCTTTTCCAGCCACTCTATTTTCCCTCCTTGTCTCTTTGCACATATTCCTTTTCTTGACTTTGTTCCTGGATGATCTTCCCTCCCCCAATCCAATCTGTTGTGCATTTTTTCCTTCCAGGTGTGTAAGTGTGTGCCTTAGTCCCTCACTTCACAAACTGTAACTCACAGACCATTGGTTGATGATGAATTGGGAGGCTGTTAATCAGAAAAAACTGTTCTCTTCCAGACATTGAGTATCTAAACTACTTTCAAAGTCAGAGCACAGCAGATATCTATCTAGTACTGTTTCCTGCATCACTGTAGATGTTGTTACAACATCATGAGGGTACAGGTCTGTGCAGTTGTGAGTAAAAACAGCTTTTATGCTTCCTGCATGAATTCTGCTAAGATGTCATCCACTTTAAAAGAGTTGCTAAAAATCTGAGGCAGTAGGTGAAATTGCAGCCCTCTCTGTATTGGGGCATACAATAATATAGTGCCCCCCAGTCTCTCAAATTCCTTTTTAATCTGAAGACCTCATGGTGGCCTTGGTTCATACTTTTTACATATCTGGAAACTTATAAATGGGATTCTACTGTACCGTACTAATAGTCTCATTAATGACTGTTTTCAGAAGTGGCAAACATTTCTAGATTCACAGCAACTCCCAAAGAAGTTGTTAGAAGTACAGTGAGGGAGACAGTTTGATTAAAATGGGAATAGTACTGCCAGAAGAGGATCTTTTGTGACTAATTATAATATTGTGGGGTTATGTGGATAATAGGCCCGACAAACTATACATTAGATCTGAGCTGCGTGGATCTGAAGGGCCAAAGCAAAGGTAACTGCCCTACCTTTTCATTACTTCATTGGGCATTGCCCAAGAGAAGAAAAGCCTCAATTCTTAGGAGACTCTCTGCTGCCTTCAATGTGCTGGTCAGCAAACTGAACAGGTTAGCAGGATTAGAGCAATGAAAACAACAAGGACACTTGTTTCTCTGGGTGTTTTTCTCTACTGCTCTCTGAGCAAAAACAGTATGTCCTGCCATGACTCAGGGTGCAATTTTACAGTCTAGCACAAATGCTTTGGTCCAAGGCACCATTTAAGTGCTGAACTGGAATACTTAGAAAAATTTGCCTTAGAGGAGGGAGACATTGTGAAATCCTAAGAAAGAGTTTCCTTTAACTTGGAGCCATATTAAGTGATATCTTAAAGTCAGATTACATGTAGAAAAAAACCAGTCTGTTTGATCAAACACAGACACCAATCATATTCCCAGAATCAGTATTTTGGAATATTCTCTAGTTAAATTTCGGCAAGACTTGCATAGTAAGCATAGGTCAAGAGGAGAGTTGTTTGAACAAGCTAGCCCTAAGTATCTTACTGCTAATTGATTTATTACATCTCCTTTAATATGCTTTTGGGAGGAAGTGTGTGTGGGGGGGATTCTTTCTGTTTTGTAGAAGAAATATTTTTAGGTTTAGAACTCATTTCAAGCTGAAATAGACCAGTTTTAGAAATGTGATATTATGGCAAGCCTTAACCATGCTTGCTTCAACTGGATAGTATGCCATTCCTCGGGGAATACTTCAAAGAATGATGCAGAGCAGCAGCAACTGGGAGGATACAGACAATTCACACAGACTGCATGCTTTCACACCCTTGTCTCAGATCAGCAATCCCAGATGGTGATCACCCAGAAGAGTCTCAATCTTTTTTTAGTCAATACTCTGCAGTCACAAAGTGATCTAACACAGACTCAGTAAAATCAGATGGGATTGTCATTACCTTCAGTAGACTGAGCACTCTTCTACATCCACTTACTGAAGGAAACTCGCATGATGTCTCAGGGACAGTTCATAGCTCTGTAATTAGCAGCAGTACAAAATGGGTACAAGGACATATTCTTAAACACTGTTGATGGAGAGATCTGGACCTAGGAAAGTAATACACATCTCAGCATCAGTAAGACTAGCAGAATATCATGATGGATTACACCAGTGTAAATCCAGATTAATTTAGCTGACTCCATGAGATACATGCCACCATAGTTAACACCAGGATGTTACTCTCATAGAGAAAACAGCAGAGTGATTTTGTCATCTCCTCCACCACAGTGAAGCACTCAGCTTCACTTCCAGTGACTATCAGTTAGCAATATTTATTCCTCCATGTAGTTTAAGCCTTAGCTTTTTTGCCCCTTTTTTTATCTCGGATCTACTGAGAACACGTAAGACAGGAGAAATAGCTGCAAACTAGTGTCTAGTCTGACTATTTTGTGAGGTCAGTTATGGAAGCAGTTGAAATAGTACAAAAAAAAAGAAGGTGGTAATATTTCTTATTTTCTATCCCTCTTATAAAAACAAAAAATTCAACAACTTTTTACTCTTAGCTGCTACCCAGTTCAACTTGGCTGTGTGGATTTAGTCATCTATACTACTGTGCAACTTGATTCCAAATTATTTTCTACTCTGGTAGAATATCTTAGAGTGGGTAATGTTTGCCTGGCATGGGTGATCCCATTGGTGTAGAGCTTCTACCTCCAAGCTAAACCAATCCTTGGCAGAAGCTGTTGTTCGCAGCACCATGATAATATGAATCTTTTCCTCCCAGCTGTGGAAACAGTGTGGCTTCCTCTACTTCAGACATCTTTACATCACCCTCCACTGTGTCTTTACTTCGATGGAGAAGTCTCTGAAGCACAATAATTCCTGAAAATGGAATGCATATGTTAAACAGACTATTAATTAAAACAAATCTCATTATCAAAGGAGACTATTACTAAAGCACCAGATTTTTCACTCAAAAACAATGGAATTTCTCTACCGCTCTCTGGTCCTTCTAGAATGCCTCTCCATCCCATATCCTGTCATTTAAAAGTAACTATGGTAAAAGTACGTTTTCTTTAATAGCTTGTAGCCTTTTTATAAACATTTCATTTAAAATTTTATTTTAATCACTTTTTCACAGCAAAGAGGAGATATTAAACCATGTAATTTGTATTCATGACAGAAGCCATCATTGCATCCAGACAATGCTGGGAAAATTTTGTGAGACAGAGACAGGCAAATCAATTACAATCAAACTTTTGTTTCCTGAATTATTCTTGCTGGATTTTAATGTCTGGACATATATGACATATGTATAAGCTATTTTAGAATTATTTAAAATAATTTGTGAGACTCATCAAATAATAAATTAGTCTGAAATTTGCACTCTTGGGTTTAGATTAAGCTGTCTGCTCCATCCTCTTTGTGAAGTGCAAAAGGGGAGATTTTGACTGGGAATGCACAGTGTTTACAGAAAGCCAACATGAAAGACTTGTGGACAGATCCACTTTGAAATTTTCTTTTATCTAGACTCTAAAATGCTTCGGAGTAAAAAAATTACAAGCAATAGAAAAAGCAGCAAGGAAAACAGAAGTGATTTCCAACTTTCCACAAGGCAGTTATTATTGTTGCTGCTAGATATTACATTATTTAGACCTCCATTCTCCTCTTGGGTGCTTCCATTGGATGTATTTTATTCCACCCATGCCAGTAATGTTTGGATCATCAGAGCTCATGTTTGTATACTATAAAAATTAATTGCACTGTTTAAAACAAAAATCTCTAATCAGCCAGGCCAGTTATAGTTATAGCAGAGAATTCTGATTTGCTTATTTAAGTGAATCCAATTATTTTTCTGTTATAAAGACTGTATTCACTTCTATGTTCTGGGAGGAAAGAGAGTTAAAGGCATACATGTAAAAGATACTGGGCCAAATCAAATATCTTTACTAACTCAATAGTTGGACAAACACACTTTGCCAGTAGTAAAGATTTGAAGATCTGGCCCATAACAATCCTTACAATAGTAGACAGTATTTTGTTCTTGGTGGAGCCCCAAATCTAATTTACTCTGAATTTACAGGAGAAAAAAAAAAAAAAAGTACTCTGCCTCCCATTTGTTGCAGCAGTGTCTGGAGCAGTGAACTGCCCATCTGAATGGCAGCAAAAGAACCTAAAGAGGAATGCTCTGCTCTGCCCATGCTGGTGCCGGTGACATCAGGAAATCAGTCTCCTGAGAACAAACAGCCAGCACAGCAACCAGCCTTTGTTCTACTTTTTTTTTCCCCCCTCCTCTGTCACATTAGCTTTAGCAGACAGATTTAAATGTTAAGAAAACACTAGTGTTTACACGTGTTTTCCACTTCATCCTCAGAACTAAGCAACAATAACCAGGAGCCCCTTGTTGCCTTGGCTTGTGTGCTGAGAACTGTGGAGCTGTGTCACAAGTGGCTCCATATGAAGACTGCCTGCAAATGTCATGTGGCAGGAGAGAAGGCTATGATGTGATACCGCGTGACAATAACAATTCCTTGTACCTGGGGCTCACAGACAGAGAAGAAGGACTCTGTGGCCAATACAGAAATGCAAGAAGCCAAAGGCAGTATAATGCCCCTGAAAAGCTGCCCAGTTCTCCATGGGGAGGGACAGGAAGCTACTGGTCTCCTAAGCAGTTATAATTTGCATGTAGCAGCCTATGCACCTAGGTATCTCTCAGAACCAGGGGAGCAGTGGCTGAATGCTGGCATGAAACTCATGGGACTAGTGTGAGAGTGCAGGCACCATATATATGCAGATGCCTGATGCTTGAAGAGAGTGGTAGCTCTTGCTTCCATTCCTTTCTTTCAAATAATACTGAAGTGCCATTTTTGAAGGCAGACATCTGGCTTCTGAAAGACTGCCTGCAGGAGCGCAGCCCAGAGGCAGGGTCCAGCTGAGCAGCAGCTCCCAACAGGGCAATGGCTTCAACTCCTGCTGAATTTCTGCAGGCAGTGCAGAGCAACCTGGTTTGACAGTCACCATATAGGTTCAGAACCTTATTCCTATTGAAGTACCACTTTGCTTTCTCTAAAAATGAAGTAAAAACCCTACAGAATTCAGCCATGTTTCTCTAGTTTTGTGTTAGCATCATCAATTTGAAAATCTGTCACACTATCCTTTTGCTGTTATGCTTTTTATGATGATTTGGCACATGTATTTTTCAGATGAGGCTCCCTATATTCTCCCCACTGATTTTCAGTACTGCCTAGCATAAGTCTTCCTGTACATCCAGCTACTTACCTCAAAGGATAAATTACCATGGAAGCAAGAAATGTTGGAGGAATGCATATCCCAAATTGACTCAAGGAGACAGAGTTTAAAACAAAAAGTAATGGAGAAGGTTGTCCCTCAGAGACAAAACCAATGAGATGATGAAGGGTCTCATCATCTAGGGCTGTTCCTGCAGGAGCTTTCTTCAACTCTCCCCTAGACACATGAGTTTCCTTAAAAAAAGGAACACTCCTATCCTGGCCTGCTGTATTCAAGTCAGCTTACCTCAGTTGTGGTTTGTGAACTTCTTTGCCATTGGTATGGGATATAGAAATTTTTAGCCCAGTATAAAGGGATTTAATACAAAAGAGATGAAGATTTATTTGAGCACCCACTAAACTGTAATAGATTTGGAATTCCCTGCCGTGGAGCTCTGTTATTCTTTTTGGCCTTGTTCTATATAATTTTGGCTGGGCAGATTTTCAAGTCTGTATTTGCTATCAAAAAGACAGTAGCTCCCACTGAGGTAATTCTGACTGTATGTTTAGAATCTTTATGTCTGGTGACAGACTTGAAGCACCACTATCAGCTGTAGAAGTTCAAATCAGTTAGGGGTTCTTGGACCTAAGGATTCCCTCCACCTTTTTTTTTTTTTTNTTTTTTTTTTTTTTTTGCTAAACATTGTGGGAAATACACTGTTTTTTCTTAGCTGTCAGAGGGAACAAATCTTAGTCTTATAAACTACCTTGAAAAAGAATTCTGAGCACCTGAATTGTCAAATTTTGTTCCTTAGTACTTCACATTGTTGGATGTGGATTGAATAGTTCCCACAGTTACATTTTCCTGACATAAGGTTCCCATTTGGCACCATTCATATATTTATATTAATGCAATCTTGCTATGTGACTTTGTGTATCTTTGCATTTTGAAGTCTTCAGATGAAATGGAAAGAAATGTTATTCGCTCATTTTATTAACACTGTAATCAGATTTTCATAGGGTTTCACAGTAACAGGAGAAGCTTGAAAAGTAATTAAGAGATTCACCAACACAGCAGGAGTTTTTGTTAAAGGAGAAAACTAATTCAGACTGTAGTTTGCAGATACAAGAGGAGTTAGGGCTTGAGTCCAAGAGACTCCTAATCTTCAAGAAAAGTAGCTGCTCTGAAAGCCATGGGGAGGGAGAGGTCGTTCATATACTTTTGTTTTCTTTTAAAAAAAAAGTGAACTATTAGGAGCTTATCTAACAATTAAAACATCTGCTTCACAAAGGAAAGCACATGTCAGCTTGCATTACTTTGATTGAAAGGATGAGTTTTATTACATAACTTAATTTAGAAATGTAAAAAGTAGTATATTAATTTGTGTTCGTAAGAAACAGCTGATTTGTAAAGATTAATAACAGAGTATACATATGCCTTTGAGAAAGCGCCCAGCCACATAAATGACGGTTTCCAAATGCACATTTATTTAGATTTAACCAGATACCATATACCCTGCTGTATGTCATGCACATGTAATTCATGCTGAAGATTTTGGTGTTCAGTTTTGATATTATCATAACACACTGACATTTTCAAAACTGCAAATCTTCTAAACTGTATTTTTCCCTGATGCAGACAGAGATGGTAAGAGATGTCAACAAGTAACTCATTGTAAATCTTTGCTCTCTCCTACTATCTCATGCCTCCCTTGTTATGGCTTTCCCTATCTCATCTACCCTTTTCTGTGGCTAGCTGCCACCTCTACTACTGCTTTGATTCTCCTATGCAGACGCAGGTTTCATTAATGCTTTTCAGCAGCTGTGCTTGGCTTTAAGCTCTTATTTTCTATCAAAAAGGAATTGCGAAAAACTGCTTTAATAGGAAAAAAAATGGTGCAGTCTCTTGTGCTAAATAAGGTACTGAGATAATTCAGAATGTGGTTTCATTTCTTTAAATGTAATAATTGCCTTTTAAAATGTGCACGTGCCTTAATCTTTTTATGGTGTATGATAATGTAGAAGTTTTATATGATTCACTTATGAGTGATGATAAGGATGTACATTGTAGATTATTGCTCTATCACCATACATTTGAAGAGAGCTCCCTTATGGCAGTAAAATAATAATGGGACTGATTGCCTTGTCCTAAGACCCACCAGAAAATGCCACTCTGAGTTATTTTAGGGCATAACACAGAGATTAGTTCTGTGTGCTTCCTCATTGTTCCTAGGAGGTAAGGAGACTCGCCTGCACTGTGGAAGGCACTGTGCTCAGCAGTCCATCTGGGTCTCATGGTCCACATCAGAAGCCCTCTGCCCAAAAGTTGTGTGTTGCATCTTTCTTACTACTCTCTAGGACTGCTTTTGTAACTAGAAGATAACCAATGGTCCCTTGCTAATTTGGGACCCAACTGCAGGAAAAGGGATATGGAAGGAAGGAGGAACACGTGGAAAGAAGCAGAAAATGGAAAAATAACGTAGGAAGTCAGTGGGAGACTGATGTGCACCCACTTGCTGCTTTTGTTTCTTCCCATCTCTCTCTAGTTTAAGAGAGAGCTGCTCTTCAGGCATGTGGCATTTGCTACAGGAATGAGCATGGCTGAGCCAACACCACTGGAGTCATATGGACTGGAATATGTAGATTTAAAACAGCTTTTTGCACTCACCAAATGCCATGTCATTTTTAACTTGCAATATCCAAGAAATGCATCAAGTAAGTGCATTATAAACTACTAATAGAAACTGAAGAACAGGCAATGATTTTATCAGCAAGATTTATTTTAAAAGCAGAATAAATCAAAGAGTTGAGGGTTGTCAAATATTTTTCAGGAGACACTGCAGATGCTGGGCCATATCAGGAACCAGGCATGAGGACTGGGACAGAGAATATGATTAAATGTGATATAGCACATTAGTACTGTATTTGCATGTGTAACCCTCTTAAAATCCACCTCAGTTACCACTGTAAAACTGCACCCAGCCCAGCTTTATCTCACCTGCTCCAGACTTCTTGTCACCTTTGTCCAGTGATATCCATTTGGGTTGTAAATCAGAAAAGAAACATAGCTGCCACCTAAATTTTACAGGGCATTCAATTTAGCCAGGTTTGAAACACAGAAGCTTTTCAAGCCAGAACCAAATATTGATGCAAAATGCATGTAGGCAGGACATGGGGTAGTGTAACCATCCTTTGTCATACAGGCAATGATGTGTGCACTTTTCCAGGAGTTGCTAAGATGAGCTCCACCTCCCTTCATTCCTCTTCCAGTCCCACCTGCAGGAATCCCTGCCACACTGCTCTGCTGCCCAACTGAGCTCCCTGCAGCCCCAAAAGGAGATTTCTGCTGGGCATGCTGCAGAGCCAAGCTGCCAGTCTGAGTATTAACATTTTTAGTGATGTGCTTTCCTGCAGTCATCAGCTCCAGATGTTCTGAGACCATGGGGAGGATCCTAGATTTATATAAACTGTGAACAAAAGTTTGAAAAAGTGAATCTCATAGTTTCAAAATTCTTAGTAAAAGCATGCACCTCCCACCCCCCCAGGGTCAGGCTTTTCAAGACAAAGTAGTGATTTTTGCCTCACTGTTTTTGAATGTTCAGGGGTAGCAAGTTGTGTCACTACAGCTGCTGCCTTAGGCCTATTTAGGAGGATTTGAATCTAAGGTTAAATCAAAGTTTGTAGACAAAAACCTGTTTCTTCTTTTGAAGTGTCTTTTATTTAGCTCTGGTTTGCATCTGTTCAGTTAACCCCTAATCACAGAGGTGATTTAGGGTGAAACCTCATTGGAGGCTGTTTTAAATGACACAGAGAAGTGCTGGAAAGATGCCAGGATTTCATTGACATAATCCTATCTCATGGTTTGCAAAAATTTACCTTCACGGCAGTTGAGTCAGTATCCACATCTTTACTTGAGGAGGCTGCTATTCCAACAATGATTCATTTAAAAAAATCAGTGAAAATGTGAATTTACCAGGAGTTCAATGTATCTTTTGCCTTCCCAGGGTTCACTGTAGATTTTCAACTGACTGGTTCAGAGGTTTTGACCTTCCCTGCCTTCAGGCATGTACTATTTCTTCCAGGAAGACCTAGAAATTTTATAATAATGCTTCTTCCGTGCTCTTGAAAACTTTGTATCAAGCTAAGGGATTGTGTTATGCTTTATTCCAATTATTTAAAAAATCTACATATTTCTTACATGAAAAAGCTAGAGTCATGCAAAGGATTGCTTTTGATTGACTGGTTTTTATTTCCTGCCTACAAATTTATGACATAGCTCGGAGCTGACATAAGTCAATAGCTGGTAACATAGTTATAGACTATGGAAAGGAACCAGACAAGGAATAGTCCTCTGCTGCTATGACTGCTGGAACAAAATAATGTTGTGCAGAAATGACTACCACATGTGAGGGAGATGGGTCCTGGAGGAGAGTTGTCTGTATTTCTGCATCCTACAGTGATGGTTTGTGGAAACAGCACAGTGTTCTTTAAAATATCCCGTTGATTTGTCATGCTTTCGGGCATTAGCGAGCACTTGGTGCATAGTGAAGTTATACCAAAACTGAGACTGGCAAATCTTCCTGTTCTCTGCTGTTTCTTTTGTTTATCCTGTAACTGCTCTATGCAGTATCGTCATCATCTGCTGTCCTATCCTGCAGTCTCCAGGGCCACATTTGTACTCTGTGGAAGAGGAGCAGAGGATGAGGAATTGCACTCTATCTGTTCTAGTCTTCCTGCTGGTGCGAAGAGCAGCAAGCACCTCGCATGAACTTCTGTTGATGACAGCTAGGTGGTAGCTTACTTAGGAAAAATTAATATATCTGAGGCTTAGTCCTTAATTTTTTTATATAAAAGCATTTTTTAATATAAAAGTTTAATTCATCTTTTGTGTTGACAGTCATTTAAAGTCAACTTTATATAGAGATACAGTGAGTGAATTGTGTTTTAAACTCCTCTATTCAGCTTTCTGATGGAACTCAGTTATACTTGGTCAGTGTGGCACTGTTCAGAGTCATTAAGAAATCAGGTCACTGAATGGCAGTGTTCAGATTCATTAAGAAGTCAGATTTTCTCCTATTACTTCAACACTTTAATGTTAAACCTTATATGCATAACAGCATGGTACATATGAAACAAATAAGTTCATACTGAATCAAATAATTTACATAACTATTAGCAGGTCTCTTTGCTAGTTGTACAACCTGTAAAAAAAACAAACCTGAAGAGTATAATCTCTTTTTTAAATGCTGCAGAGGTAGTTTTGTGTTTCTGAGAGACTTGGGAAATCTCACTGTCTCTTTATAAGATATATCTAGGGGTAATCTGAAACTGGAGTTAATTAGTGGAATGTTTATCATTCTGATGACAATATAATTTTTCTACTTAGAGCCCTTGGTCGGGTAAATCTATTAAAGTGTGACGTGTTATTACATTCTGTGTCAACTTAGGTCTAATCCACATTGTTCTTATGTATCCTTTTACTTTCTGCATGTGAGTAGCTTCCTTGGTTTATATAGCAGTAAGTTTAATGAAGTGTGTGTTTACAGCATATAATGAAGGTATAGAACATTAATACTGTTTTTGCCAGAATGAACTTCTAACATTGTCCCTTTTCTACAGCTGTCAACTACATGCTTGATTTTTTTAACACTTTACTTCAAGTTATTTAAGCATAGCTATACTGAATATTTTACAGTTCATATGTAAATAAAAATATGCTTTAAATAACCTTCTTAAAATGTTGAGCAAACACATAACTAAATGGATTTTAGAAAAAGAAAAAAAGGGAAAACCAGTCAAACACACACTAAACTCAACCGATGAACTGGATCTTCAGCATGGATAAAAGGTTTAGGAGTGAGACGGGGAGATGGATGAAGAAGGGCTGAATGGCCTCTGTCTCTGTCTTTGTGCTTCTGAGGATGGTTTCACTGTAGTGCACCCCTGAGGATATTTCAGTAGGCACTGAGGAAGGATGTGGACGTTGGTTTCTCACTAACTCCAGAAGGCAGGCAGTGAACCTTTCATAACTGAAAGCTCTTTTGCCCCTCTTCCTCTGATCTTGGTTAAAAATAACTTCTAATTGCAAGGTAATGTTAGCTCCTTTATCTCAGTCACCATCACCTTTGCATCGACCCAACTGAGACATTGCTACGGAAAAAAGAAACAGGAATTACCTAAGTTGGCCTAGCTGCCGAAAGAATTGGGCTTCATTTACAAAGTAACACATTGGACAGGAGTGCCAGTGGCAAGGGGGTCTCTCTTCAGTTTCGTGGGGCAGGAGTACCACGAGGCTCCTTTCACAGCTCCTGCAAGATTGATAGGAGGGCTCTTTGTTGAAGCAGCAGCTTTTCCCTGGAGAAAAGCACCTCAAAGAAGGGGAGGTTGTAGAAAAGCCTCCCTGTCGTTACCCTCTCTAGGGTGACTGTCTCAGGCCTGCCAGAGTGCCCATCACATCTATACTCTTCCCAAGGGGCTGTTGACAGGATCCTGAGAGCACTTTGTTGACACGCCATTGAGATTCATGGTACACTTCACATTTACCAAAGTTAATGTTCCAGGCTGTCTGCAGATGCAGGCAGACATCACTACTCAGACCTATGGTGCTGATGAGCTATTTGCAAAAACTCATGTTTTATCTAAAGCTACTAAATACGTGTAATTTTTCTTAAAATTGACCTTTTCTATTGGATAAGTTTCAGGAAACAGTTTTTCTCTTAATGACTGTTTGAATCTAGGCCAAATTGGTAAGTCTGCAAGTCTGGACTGAGCAAATAATTTTGAACAAATTATTTATTCAGTGAAGATAGCTGCTTTTCCTCACTAGTATGTAATTCATGGACAGACTGTGAAACTCTTTAACTCACTTGTAATTCAAAGTTATTCATACATTTCCTCACATAATAATTCTTGGTCTAAAACTATTTATGAAAAGATTATCAGTGCCTGCCATGAAGAGACATGAAGGAATGGAAATTATGTCTGGTTCAGAATCAGCTTGGAAATCTAGATGGATATGCTCTAAAGTGAAGAAACTCTTCACTGTTCAGTGAATGTGTCTGTTTTTCCTCAAATCATTTTTTGACATACCAGTTTTTCTGGTGTTTGACTAGCTCCATAATTCATAGAGAATTTCCCTCCCCCCTGCCCATCATTTTCCCAGCTCTGCTGAAAGCCTTGCAGCCAGACAGCTGTTCTGAATGAAGCATATTTATGGTCTGGTATTTGTTCCTAGTAAATAGGTACACTGGTGATGAAACCATAAGTACTACCTTAGGGCCATCTTCGCAAAGAGGAGAAAAGGACACAGACACTTGCCTGCTCACTTTGTACTACAGTTGGCCCCTCTGGTATGAGCTACACTTAATAGATGTTAGTAGAGCAGCACAAACTTTCTGGTGTGAAGGGCAACACCTGTACCTGCTGTGCTGTCAGAACAAAGCTAACACAAAGTACATTTTAGCATCCCTTAACTGCTCACAAAGAGAAAGGCAGGGAGGGAGACCCACTGTTTCCATCCCTAATTCTCTCCTGCAACTGGGCAGAGCTCCTTTGGGCATTGCTTACTGAATCCTTCAACTCTTCTACAGAGAAGCTGGCACTGCCTGGGGTTTCTGTCTGGCCTCCCAGTCCAGGACATTTATTTAAACCTTCAACTCTCTTTCCCCTGGTGTTAACATAATCCCTTTAGTTAACCCCAAACCAAAGACACCAAATCCTTTCAACTCCATTGTCCTTCCTGCTTTCCCTCACCGCTATTCCCCTGCTGCTGCAGCCTTCACCTTGTTCTTTTACCTGCTTCACTTTCTTCTTTTTTGGTTTTCATGACTGATACCCTTCCTCTTTAGCCTTTCCTATTTTGGGGAGGAGGTTGCCTGTCCTGGCCTCAGGCAGTGCTCTTTCAAGGTCTGGCATATTCCACCCGCCCATTCTTATTCTTTATTTTATATTACAATGGAGCGTCCAACTAGTATTGATAATCACTGAAAAGAGAGTTCCTACCCAAAGAATTTAGAATGTAGGTGAATTAATTCTACAGGTTAAGCAGACCAATCCTTTTATGTACATACATTGTTTAAAAACAGTAATTAAACATACTAAAAATCTAATTTGGTTGTATCAGGATTATAAGTACCAATATAAATGCTTATTTAAGCAATGGGTCATTTTAAAAATCCTTACCTGCCTATAGGTTATTTTTATTCTGTCTTTGCAAGATTTTTTAACCTATCTTCAGTGTTGCAGAGTGGTAATAAACTCAGTTATCCTGTATCTTATCTCTATTTTAAAATACTTTATTCTTCTCACTCGATTTTGCATTCTTGGTTCTAGTAGCCCTCTGAAAAATGGAATAAATATTTTCATTCAGTTCTGCAGGTGGTGAAAGACATAAAACATTAGAATGGGTCCTTTAAAACAGCCGTAAATGAAAATGATGCTTGTAAACTGAAATACTGCAGTTTTGTTCACCCTGAATTTTAAAATAGTTTTGTGAGGTAATTGAGCCTTAAAGGATCTGGATTTTTTTAAACTATATTATGTTATTATGCAGTTGCCACAGGGGGAGCATATGCTTGCTGCCAAAAACCTAAAACTGGATTCTTGGATGTTAAACAGATAAGATTAAGTCATAGACTTCAGCTCTACTAGAAGCAAGCACATTCATCTGAAGCATGTGACAGCTATGTCCTGGAAAACTGTTTCTAGACAGACTTTCTTGGCTAAAATAGGCAGTTCACATTCATTCAGTCTATTGAGTTTTAAACACCTCTGTAGAACTATTCAATTGAATATTTTTCTGATTTTCCCAGAGTGTGGCATTGCTTCTTTAGGGAGACTTGTAAATTAAGTCTTTCAGTTAAGAAGGTTATACTCTTAAGGATTTCTACTGTTCTTATTGGTCACTGAACACATACTGTGACATTTGGATTTTAAGACTTATTTTTTTTAAATCATATTAATGAGTTTGAGTCTGCATTGGATTACAGGTATCAGTTTGTGCACATTCTGTATTACATTTTATTGTGCCCTAAAACATGACAGGCACTACCCTGAACAAAAAGAAAGATATAATGACTTCCCTGAAGAGTTTACCACCTAACTTTAGATTAGAAAGAGAGTAATAAACAGCAGGAGAAGATGAAGTGAGGAACTACCTCACACATTACAGCAGTAAGATCAAGCTGTTAAGCTGTTGGGGCTTGTAAACACCTCAATTGCTCAACTAAATGGTTTATTTAAAATAATTATGATCAGTGAGCCACTAATTGTAGGCACTACCAAAATGAACTTAAAAGGAGGAATTTGAATGAAAAGTTCAAATTCAGTGAACCAGAATCAGCATTGCATCTGACAAACCAGGCAGAATGACACAGAAAATCTTGCAGAAGAGGTAGGTAAGTGGGACATCAAAACTGATGTCAATGGTAAGTGGAGAGAGCAAACCTGTATACAAAGAAAGTGTGCAGTTATGCACACTATCTCACCTCACTGGAGGTGAGAGCAGAAGGTCTGAATCTAATGTGTTGGATAAAGGAGAGCTAGTGGACTGATTTAAAATGGATTTAAATTACTCAAGTGTTTCATCTGACTTAGTGAGGTTGGCACCACTGTGTTCTGGAGAGTGAGGTCCCATTGCCAGGTGGACCAGACTGACAGGAGGCATGTAGCTTTCAGTGATAAAGCCTGGGATGACTGTTTAACCACTGGAGCAGAATAAAAGGCTGACAGAAGATTACTCCATAAGCGCTGCAGGTTTCTCACCTAGTTCCATGTTGCCTATCTCTCATCTGTGCAGTAGCCCACCTCTCTTCCTATCATGGCTCCACATTAACAGCTTTCCTGAGTTTCCTTGTCTATCCTGAAATATCTATCAATCAGAGCAGTGTCCAAGTGCTGTCTTCTAGGTTATCTATATATGGTTTAGTGGCACTAGTTCAGTTCATACTGGGCAAATGAGCATTGCAGCAAGTGCCACATTTGAACAACAGTGAGGTCAAAGAGTGCCTGAGAAGATCTGACTTCTGAAGTGATTGTTTCACATAAAGAGAAGACCTGGTGACAGAACTTCACCTGGAAATTTTTGCTGTTGCTGTCCACAGTCTGTTATGATACTAATATGAAAAATCAAGAAACGCTAAAATGCAATCTTGCAGTTGCCCCATCTAAAACACAGTTCAAAGCCATTTTTACTATTGTTAAAGAAGAAACTTGGGACATCCCAGGGGACCCAGTTTTTGTGCTATTGCAAATCCACAAACCTCCATACCTCCCTTTTTGATGGTCTCAAAAGGTTAACACCTAGATTATACTATGTTGCCGAATCTTGTATGTTGTCAGGCAGAACCACGTCGATTAAATCACAGTCAAGTGAGTTAACCACAAAGCTGTAAGTATTCTTTACAGGTCATTCTTGCTTGAGCCTGGTTTCTTGTGCATAAAGATTAAAAATCTTGTCACAGATGGTAAAGAATGAAGTACATACAAAACAATGGAGCATCAATAACACATAAAAAGTACTTAACAGAAGTGGCAGAATTTGAGAGAGATGGTGTATATATTAAATACAATAAGATCAGTAGTGATGTTGAAGATACAGTACCGTAAGTATTGAATGCAAGTAGTAATTGACAATGATTGTTCATTTCAGTAATGAATGGGCGTAAGAATTTTATTTTTATTCAGCACTGTACTGAACCCAGGCAAATAACTCCTTTTGCATTTTGCATCATTTGCTTTCCTAAATATTCTATATTAATGCTATTTGAAACTAGCTGTTTTTCATTCTATGCTCTTCTGGGTCTGGTTTTGCTCTGCTCCTTTAGAAGAAAGCAACCCTAAAAGAGGCAGATGCAGCCACTGGCACCTATTAGATTCCTGAGTTACATGGTGGCAGCTACTTTTTTCCTTTATTCTGGTTACCAGTGTAGGAATTTTGGCTTCAGATAAAAGAGTATGACCAAAACACCTTTGCATTAGGATTTGTTTCTACCTGCTGGCCTGCTATTGGCAGCTGGGGTAAATTATAGCAGCATTCTCAAGCAATGAAGAGGCCAATTGGCAAAGTTGTGATTTGTTCAGAGGCCCAACCTGGTAGCCAGGTAACACTGGGTGAAGAAGGTAGAAACCACCCAGTGCTTTCTACCTAACTGCCATCTCTCCAGATTTCCATCAGATGAATCGAAATCTTGCATAGGGTAGCCATTTGAGATCTGCATTTTTCTTCTTTCTAGCACTTTTTATTCTGAACTCTCAAAAAAGGTAGGCAGCCCTGATGACTGAAATGCAGCCCATGCTGGGGATTGACACTGGGAAATAAATGGCAGTGATTTAATCAGATTTAACAATGCATGACACACATGCAGAAGACAAAGAACACAACATTTTATTGACAACTCTTGAAGTTTGATTTAAAAATGTAGTTTTCAGCAGCTGGATTATTCTCAGATGCCAAGATTGAGAATAACACTGACAACCACAAGTGGCTTGAAATGGTGACTTTTGGGGTAACTTTCAGTCCATAAACACCTTTGTTTTTATGGAATACTAAAAGATCTATAAAAGCTGACTTAGCAAGCCATGTGTCTGTAGACTTCCATTCACTACACAGAGCTCTACACCTCCATAGAAAAAATGTATATTTTAACTAAACTGAAAATCATTGGCCTACAGCTTCTTGGATAATCTTTATTTGAGAGGCAGGGCTGTCTCCCAAGATATGTGGGAGAATTCTTAAAAATACAAAGAGAAAAGTGTTCTTTCTGTAACTGAATAGTTTAAATGACTGCTATGGCTTTCCTGTGGATTTGTTATCCAAATACCAACTCAACCCATTTGTGATTACCCTGAGAGAGCCAATGAGTTTGCAACCTGCAGCAGGAAGACTGTAGATCATAGTAAAAAGGAGCCTAGGAAAACTGAAGCTGCTTTACTATGTTATTATTATTATTTTATACATTATTTAATTACTGCAGTCTGAGTGATGGCGCTCATAAGGCTATGTTTTTTCTGTTCTTTTCAAATTGTCAAAGGATTTGAGTCACTTCAAAAAAAGAATGGGTGGAACAGAGTGTGCTATAGAAGACTTACCACTACACTTAGTCTTGCTGTTCTTAAGACAGGCCACCCCTCAGGCAGATTTGTGTAATCTACACAATGTCATTTCCATAGATGTGAACATCTCATAGGGCAAGACTAAGATGAAGAAGATTTACAGTTCTGGAGAGTAGTCAGGCTGCTTCTTCTAGGGATGGGTTCTGGAGCTCAGTATTTTTAGAGGAGTTTTAAGCTGTGTTTAGCCTAAAGTTTAGAGTAACAGAGGGTGCTAACTAGTCCCAGGTGGTCTTGGCTGTTTGTTACTATAGGCAGGATTGTAGTTTCAGAGAATGCTTGTGGGCTGATGCAGGAATACAGGATATGAAGAGGCATGAAGTGCTCCAGTCCCTCTGAATTTGCAAGCCAGGGAAGGAAGGAGAAATGCCGCAGGCCCTTGAGAGGGATTTGTAAACCCTTTCTTGGAGGATGTTTAATTTCTGTCTCATTGTTGACAGAAGAGTACAGAGGCCCATACTACTGTTTGATCTGCTGCGGGGTTGCTATTTCACTACTGCTAACTCTCCCTCCTCTGCACCTCTGGCGTTTATAGCTGCAGCAAAAGCGTCTAAGGAACACAGTCAGTAGGGCTCTAGACCAAAAGAACTGCTGCTACTGCTGCTGAGCAGGGAAGAGAACGATCAGGCAAGAAGCTGCTGTCACCTGCTCTTTCTCAGGCTGCAGTGGGTCCCTCATTCCTGTTTCCAGTCCACCAAGGGGAACACTGCCTGTCTCAGCCACACAACAGGGACAACCTGTGAGCTAGATATAGCCCAGCTGGACCAGGCTCAGCTTGCTCAGCCTAAATAGTGCTGGTTTGATGCTCTAATTAAAACTAAGTGGGGATAATAAACTTCTGAAGCCATGGGGTGGAATCGATGCTTCACATGAGATGTTTCAATAACCAGTAAAATTTGACTTCTACTTTTGTCCAAGCTTTTAGAAAGTGGTTGTTAGATCAAGACAACTAGTATGACCTAGTATTATGCCCTAAAATCCTCATCCAAATAAATCCTTAGTGAATTTTAAGGTTAGAAAATACTTCTGTAACTGTGAAGGAATAGATCTGCTCCAGTTCCTATTTCAAAGAAATGTCTTGAAGTCAGAAAAGCAGTGAATTTTATGCCCCTTAGGTAAAAATGCTTATGTTTGACATTTAATCTGGGGATAGCTATTTGGGACAGTCACAACTGAGTCACGTGTTGAGTGATTGCATCGTGCTAACGAACAAAGAAACCAAAGTGATCATATCCATATCTATTTCTGCTTCCCACTGACTGGCGTGCTTACACATTTGGTGTTTTAGCAAGTGATAGGATGCAGAAGGGATGGTTGCATAGGTTTGAGCAGGTGCTAGAAAAAACTGGGCCAACAATGTATTCTGGTTCACATCTGCATTGATATGCAAATACAGCACAGATAGTAATGAAATGTATGTGTTGTTTTACACTGAGCCAGGTAAATCCAGTTTGAACAAAAAAGAGTCTGGTGGCATATTAGATTGTTTATAGGAATAAAGTACCTGCTTTGTACTCTCATTTTCACACTACTAATCAGCATAAAATTCCTGTTCTGGTGAATAGTTGGATTCTGCTGAGGTCTTTTGGAAACAAAACGAAAGGTTTCTGTGCTCTGAAGTGCTGACTTCTTTACTCTGTTCTTTGCATAGGATAACTGTTGAAGGCTTTCTGCTTCATCCTGAATTTGATTCAGGTTTAGATGTATTTTGCATATTTCCTTAACCTGTAACTGTAATTGCTTTCAGTGAGCCTTGATTACTGTCATCTACTGTCATGCCCTACTGCATCTGACCAGTTAGAATTGCACAGTAAAATAGCAGTTTGTGTGATTTTTATCTGGGTTTACAATTTTTATGTTGCAGTTGTATAATACTCTGATTGTATCTCTGATATTTTAATGCTTACTCCTTTAAGTGGGTCTTGAAAAGATCCACTGAAGCCCTGTTCCTTAGTAAATTACCTGGAACAGATAAGCAAGTAGAGCACACTTACAGACTCTCTTTTGTTTTCCTGCTTATGCTAAATCCATTTCTTTTTTTCTTGGCCAGCTGTCAGATGTAGAGATGTAATTATCCAGAATTGTAACTATCAGACTTAGGTGAGGCTTTTATGTGGAGATCAAATGCCTTGTATTTCATAGAAAAGCTTACACTAAAGCACAGAAGAGATCACTGAGAAGCTTTGAGCTACCATCTCTGCTCCCTTGCAGGTGGGGTGATGCTCTCCAGCTGCAGAGGGCCCTCCTGGGGCTATGGCTTTACAATATTTTTCAAACAATTTTGTTGTTGTTACGGTTACCAACCATCAACCACTCACTCTTACCATAGCCCCCATCTCAATCACAAATATAAACTGCCTTATTTCTGCTCCTGCGCCTGTTTCCGAACCTGTTTCGCTTCCTCTTTTGTGGTTCAGTACCTTCCTTTTCCCCTCATTTTCCAGTCTCTTCTATCTTCACTAGGACAACTTTGGATCTTGCACACACCATGATTTTCTCCTCCTCCTTTGACCGCCAGAGACACCTGTCCCTGCTACTGCCATAATCTCTAACCCAATACCCACCATCCAATTTCCTTCTTTCTCTTGTAGCTTCTCTAACACCTAAAGTTTCTCAAACATTTGCAGACTTCCAGTCTCTCCTCACGTCTTCTACACTCCAGCTCTCTGGTGCCTTTTTATATGATGTGTGTATATATATATATTTATGTTTCTATAAATGGTTTCAAAGTGGTGGTTGGTCCCTTGAGGAATCCTTGCCTACCTGTGGCCTATTTAGCTTACTTCCCAAGGGGGATAAAATGAACCAAGACACATAATGGGATAGGTCATGTAGCTATACCAAGCCTGGAGCTGCAGACCCAAATATGGGAGGAGCTGGGTAGGAGGCCTCTGAATTAACACTTTTTGTGTGAAGGTTCAAAAGAACAAATGGCTCTATAAGCCCTTATATACAAATGAATTATTTTGTATTGCCAGGTAAAGGATCTAATGATTTAAGTTTGGAGTGTGAAGGCCAATCCTATTAGCAGAAGCTCAGCTAGAGAATCTTACGAAACCTGCACTCAGTGCTGCTTTGCTTCAGCTGAAATATTTTTGTCTCTCTAAGCCATGTCTCTTCCTTGATGTTTCTTCTCCTCATTTTTCACTTTCATTTGTTTTGTCCCTCAAATTTAAAAGAACACTTCATTGGAAAGTGGTGACTACCTGCCCTTACAAAGATGTCTATTTCTAAATGAATTGCATTATTTAATTAGCAGCTGTTCTGTAAATAATTGAACTGAGTCGTACATAAATTTCAAAGTCTAAGGTGCTATTCAACTTGATGTTAATTAATATGACTAACAAAATAAATAAGAAAATATGAATAATGAAGTCAGTATCTCTACCACATCATCCATGACACTGTCATAGCCTTGGTTACCTGGAAATGTAAAATGACAAGGTCTTTTTCCCAATGGAATCTTTGACTTTGTTTTCCCTGGATCTGTATTTTAAGCTGTCCAGGACACACTGATCCACAGTTGCACTGTGCTACTGAAAACAATTAGTTTCACCTAGTTTTCCTTTAATTTGAGAGAAACTAGTATATAACTGTGTGGTTTGTTAATGAACTTTTCAACACTATTTCAATGAAGCTTATATAAGTAAGGTGTTTATTTATTATAGAGTGTTCTTTTTAAAGTGAGAAAGAACTGCTAGTTTCTGAAACTTTTGCATGTTTCACATCAGCTTCTAAAATTCTGCTTGTTTAAAAGGAACAAATGCTTGAAAGCTTGCTCATTGTTGCTTTTTAGTTATCCTGGCATAATACCAGGCATAAGTCTCAAATGCTGATTAAATCTCAAAGAGAATGGATATCCAAAATTAGTTGCTTGCAGGATGTCATACCGTATAAACACCAGGGAAGAAATAAATTAACACATCTCAAAATGGATTATGGTAAGGGTCTAGAATACATAAACAATTGTTTAATGATGTGACATCTAAATTTCCTGTATTAAACTAAATTAGCTGAATCATTAATAGAATAATTAGCTGAAACAATACAGAAAATAACAAGCTGTTGCTCTGGTGAGGCAGGAACGACTTATGGAGCAATAGGTCAGGCAACAAGAAAAAAATTAAAGACCAGTTTGCTTTCCAACGGTAAGTTTTCCAGAAAGCTCTGGAAAAGAGTCATTGAGCCTGCTTACAAGGATGGCCTCTGCAGCAGCACCCCAGACTTGGGAGAAAGCTTTGTCAAGAGCTGATCTTGACAGTTTTTATTACTCTGTCACAGACTCTCTACCTGCATCTGAAAACTCTCATCTGAAAACAGGCCTTGCTCTCTGCTTGAATGGGCAGCTTGACATGTCTCTTCTCCCGGATCCTTGAGTGAGAATATATCACTATGCCCATGGTCTCTCTGCTTCATAAGGTAGGTCCCAACTATTCCTTAGCTAGAGCTTATGGGTTCAACAGAGCTGACAAGAATCCAAAAGGCCATGGCACAGTTTGACAGATTTGAAACCTTCTGAGCTGCAAGTCATGCTAAGAACAGCATGACAGAAGACAAAACAAATTCATCAATTTTATTCCTGAGAAGTCTAATGCTTTGGTGACTAAAAAAGAATAAAAACTATCCCCCAAAACATAACAACCACTCCCCTCATGGTGTGAGGGGGAAGCCTTTCTCATGGTCTGATACTCCTTCAGAAGCTGCTCAAAGCTTCTGACTGAAGTCTGGTCTTCTGGCTATATCTGGGGAAACCTAGCACCTAAAGAAGACCTAGAGCTTCACTACCTGGTCCTTGAACTAGAAGAGTCCATGAACACAAGCAAAGGCATTAGAAATCCTTCTGTTGGGTGTCCTCAGTATTACTTGTACCTATATTGCAACAGCATGCAATTTTAAATAGCTCTGAATACAGTAAAAAAGGGCAATATGCCATTTTGTCTCTGTAAGTTATCCAGCCTTCAGACTAGACAAAGGGTTTTGTGCTGAGCCACTTTACCTGGAAAGAACTACATCAGCTCACTCACCTCTTCAGATGAGACTGCAAAAGAAAAGCTAGACACCAAACATTCATCAAAGCATCTAAGTTGTTTACAGCTTCTATCCTTGCTCAGCAGGTTTCCAGTGTGTCAGGTCTGGTACGAGTCTATAGCTGGCTTTTGGAAGCGATCCCAGGCAGGTCTGGGAAGATCTTTCCCAGACATATTTCTGGAATGAATGCAGCAAACAATTGTATCAGTCACCCCAAAAACCTCTGAACTCTCCTGATTCTTGGCTGAAGAACTGCAGCCACATGTTCTCCTTTTCCTAGAGCTCCTACTTATCCTTGAGGGCCTCCCTTCTTCCAAGCCGACAAAATCCTGTTCTTTTCTTTAGAGTCTGATAAGTCTGAAGAGATTATGGAGTTTTAGGTTGTCATTATGGACAGTGGTTAAGGCAGATAGTCTGGTTAATCTTCAAGATGGGGGAGAGGGAGGAACTGCACGTTAAAATTAGCAGGCAGAGCATATTAGCTACTCTCAGAGTCTGTGGTCAGGTAGAAAGCCCTCTATTCGCTTTACTCTGTAGTACCAACCAGAAGCAACAGCAGGTGAGGGAGGAAAGAGGAGTTATCAGGAACCATCGGCTCTTACAGCAGGCTATGCTTGCCTGGCATCACTCCTGGCTCTGAGTCAGCTGGTAGCTGGGTAAAATTAGGTCATCTGCCAACATGTTCTTGAGACAACATGCTCTTGGCTCTTAACGTAAAATTTGAGGTTAGGTAAATAGATTAGTGAAAGAAAACCGTCTCTGAGAACAGAGTGCTTGATGGAAGAAAGCGTGGGTTCCTTAATTTAGTTTTATACCAGTCTTATTGCACCTAAGGAAGTCCTGGCTATGATCACGGTTGCACATATAGTGCTTTTGCTGTGGGAGGGGCCTCCACGAAATTGCTGCAGATTGGGAGCAGCCACCTCAGGAAGTGAGGGGGCAGAAATGCTGTCTCTGTGGGGCAGACTGGCAGGGCTGGGTTTTCCAGTGCGATGATGGTCTGACCAAACCATGGCGTGCTCTGTGAAAAGTGAAGTTTTCCTGCTCCTGGGGCTCCCTGAGCCCTCCCCAGCAGCCAGAGAGGGAAGGTGCTCAGGGAGGCAGGTGGGTGTCCTGAGCTGCAGGGACAGCTTTTTCACCAAAAGGGAATGTTGTCCAAATAGGCACTAGCTGTTGTGTGAGGAAAACAGAGGTGAGGTTTCAAGAAGAGGAACTTTAATTCAGAACAAATGCAGAAGACCACAATATGTGTGGTATGTTCAGTACAGCTTTGAGGCTTAGCTGTCTTGTTTTTAATTATATCCTAACATGATAGCATGCCACATTATTCATGTTCTTAATAATGGCTTGCATTGTTTAAGGAGATGCAAGCAGAGAGACCCTGGGGATATACAAAGCTCAAACATTTTAAAACTAGTAAGATTCCACTAGTTCAAATGTTTATTTCTTTTAAAGTGGTGTGCCTTTATCTGCAGCTCACCCAGTACCTCACAGTCTAGACCAAGAGAGATTTCAGTGAGACTACAGGAAGGATGAACAGGATTCTTATCTCAAAATCAGGGATCCGGCACTGATCCAACACAGTGTTCAATATAGGCTGTTACAAGATGTTTTACAAAATGTTTCTGGATCATCATTAAGCAGAAAACCTGCTTGAGTGTTACTCCCTATGAATAAAAATTATTTACCCTTGGCAGGTTTGATATGATTACAAATCAACCAGGCAACTGACAATCATGTTTACGTGAGAAATTTATCCGAGGCTAGAACACAATACTTTTAAGGGCACTTGCTGAGGAAAGTTTTGTCTGAAAACTGTTTTTTTTAAACACCCTTATTTAATTTCACCATTAGCATGAATGAATCCCTAAAGATATTTAAAAGATGTGTAGATGTGGCACTTAGGGACATGGTTTAGCGGTGACATGGCAGAGCTGGGTTAGTGGTTGGACTTGACGTTCTTAAAGGTCTCTTCAAACCAAAATGATTCTATGATTCTATGGATTCCTGGAGGTTCTGATGTCCTACCTTCAAGCTGCATGCCTTGGTGAACAGGGCCTGCACTGTGATGCTGTAGGATGGGGATATTCTCAAGTAACTTATCTGGCAACAGCATGGAAATTTATCCAAAAAAAATTATATTATGCCAAGATTTAGAGAAGAGCAGATGAGAAAGAACTGGAAGAAAAATCAGGAAACAATTAGCTGAACTAAGTGATCGCAGAAGGAAGTGTTCAAAAGGAGGTGGAAATGACTAGATGCAAAAAACCTACCCTAGTGGGAAAGAACATCCAGTAAAATGGGAAAAAAAAAAAAGAGAGGGTCAAGGGACAATACTGTTACTGTGTATATCCAGTGATAGCAAAATTTTTGTACCTCACTCCCCTGTCTGAGCTCTTTTTAGTGATTGTATATAAAAGCCTTACCCTGTTAAGATATGCACATTCCAGGATCAATACTGCCCTCATAGCTAAGGCCAAAGCCTGTTTGTCTTACTTTCCTGAATAGTGCCAATGTTGAAGTAGAATTTGGCTGCAATATGTTATTTAATTTTATGGATCACTGATTCCTCTTAAGCAAAGAGACTGAACGTCAAGGAAAGAGGAGCGGGAGAATCTCAGTGGGAATTAGAAAATAATCAACAGCTTGAGCTCCTCTATGGTAGGCTCAGCTTTCAGATCCACCTTAAACAATACCTCTATGCCTGCACATAGTGATTACTAGTGATATCTGTTTCTTCATCCAGTTTGGAGGAAAGCATCATGTGTCTGCTTACCAGTGGCAGATGCAGACTGGCATAACAGTGTGTATAGTCTAGATCTAACTTTAAAAAAAACCTGTTATGATTGGCATCTTAGCATAGCTCCAGGATCTACTTTCCTGAAAATCACCAGAATTGACCCAAGTCAGAGTACCCAAGTCAGGTATAATGATTATTTCCTTTCAGGAAACAGTTTTAAAATAATAAACTAGCTTATGCTAAAACTTGTGTCTAGTAACAGTTTGGTATTTCTTCCCAAGTCTGGATCGTAGTTTGGCTATCAACAAACAGAACTCACAAAATACCCCTACAGATGATATCAGTTATCTGTAGTTATTTTCCCCCTTTAATTTAAAGTACTTGATTTTATCCATAAAGGATTTATACCTGTGATGACCTAATTTTGTAAAGCAGACTTACTTCTTTCTTTTTTTTTGCATAAATAATATAAATAAAAATAGGCCTATGTTTTAAAATTTTGCCTGAAATACTGTACAAGTTATTATTAATGGAAATTATTACAATGCCACAATAGTCACCTATGATGTATCAACCCTGCATATTGGCATGGTGCTTACCCAGGACTCCAAAATTCTTTCTAGCCCATTGCAATACACCTTGGAAGAGTGGAAGGGCATATCTCTTCCTGTTGGTCCCAGCATGAAATCTGAGAACAAGAGAGAAATTGGGAATGAATCACAGTTTATGTTATAAATATGAGACTGATAATGACTCAACCAGCAAATTTCAGAGCTCAGTTTTATGCTGAATGAAGAATGAGGATTGCTGAGTAGAGCACTTGTACATCTGCTTAGTCACTTTACAGAAGAGTTATGGTGTAACCATGGTCTTGGTTTGAGACAGGTGAGGTCTCCAGTATTGTGAAAATAGATCCATTTTGCAGGACAGGAGGTTCTAATCTTCTAGTATCATCTTTTGGGGGCTGATCCAGCTTATTCTGCAGATACTGGATATTTATTTCCTCCTCCGCTTTTAAGGAAGTAGGAGTGGTTCTTTGGCATGTGATGGGTATGAAACTCTGCCCTTCTGGAGGTCCCTGTGATTAATGTGGGATGAGGTGTTCCAAACTTTTTCTTGGCCTGATTTGGTTTAAGAAAGCCTCAGGGATTCTGCTAGAGGAATAAGAGTTGCAGAAATGAAAATGTATGCTGGCTAAAGGGGAACTGAAGGGAAAAAACACATTTGATTCAAATGTAATTATTACTGCTAAAATCTCAGACATTTACATTATGCAATATATCTATAGTGTTTTAGTAAATAGCATCTAATGTGAAGACAGGGAATCCCCTCTGCCTGATAAGTTTGCAGCCCCAACTGAATGATTAATGAAATCAGAGTCTGGGTATTTAACTATGTATAAAAATGATAATGTGCCAGCTTGTGTCTTGGGATAATGGAGGCAGACTAGTCCCGACAGTCATCCAAAGGGATTTCATTTCTCAGATATTTAATCCAAGCTGTTTTGTGCCCTGCACTGCGCACCATTATATTTCAATACAGCATTATATAGCAAAGACATTAAGTTCTTAGAAGGTACATTATATGTGATATGTTTTTCATTCATGAGAGCCACAGGACAGCACCAAAATGCCATGTTGTAGAGTTTGGCTGTCATGAACAATTTGTAGAATGAAATAAGTGTTTACTTTATTTCTTGTAAATCAAAATCAGCAGTGAAACCTATTTATTGCCATAGGGAACATATTTAAAATTCGGGAAGCTGCTTAGTTGATTAATTTGATCTGGGAACTTTATAGATCTCTTGAACAGTAAATATCGTTTTAGCTACAAAAAATATAACTTTGATAAGGAAATGTGATATAAAAACCTCTAACAAATCAGGTTTCTGAGAGATTATCACAATCACATCAGAGAGAAGCTGAATGAAATGAAGATCTTACACTGAAAATAACTGTACTATCTATAGCTCCTCATTGTGACTGTCTACCCAGCTAAGGGCTCTAAATTGCACTTAATTATAATATATAAGTGTTTCTCTGGATTATTATTCTGTATAGCATTTGAAAGATAATGTATTCAACCATCTTTACAACACATTCCTGGATTCAGTGTAGGCCTCAGAAGCATGAGAAGACACTCATAGTTTCTGTACAAATTGGCTGGCATATTAAAAATAACTCATTTAATATGTTTCTAACTTAACGTAGAAGAGTTGTTCTTTATTTTTAAATATTTTTCCTGATAAAGGAGCTCAATAATGTGTAATTTCATTCTAGGAAAATTTTATGAGAATAGGCATTTTCTGGTTTAAATTATATTAGTCAAGACAACTGGTTGAAGCCTCCAGTGTGAGCTGGGGTAGAGGGCAGAACAGGCTGCTGATGGTTACCAGCTCAGGAAACCTATGGAAAAGACCAACAGCAGTATATTTAGGAACCACAGCCTCCTCTAAAAGAGAAATGGTTTTAACAAAGCATCAGAGCTCAGGCTTCCAAAGCTCATGCCTTTTTTGCTTCTCTTATTTCCCTTTGGGAAAGACACACATGCTAGATACTTTCTTTTGTGTGGTTCTTACCTTTTTCTTTATGCCTCAGTGAGATGTGAAAGACAGGAAGGAGACCCTAACTTCCCATCCTTAAACAAAATATACCAGGTGCCCACCAAGCCACTCTATCCCTCCCCCTCCTCAAGTGGACAGGGGAAGAAAAAAATACAACAAAAGGCTCACAGGTCAAGATAAGGACAAGAAGATCATTCATCAGTTACCATCACAGGCAAAACAAATTTGAACAGGGGAAATTAATTTAATTTGTAACAAATAAAATCTGAACAAGATAATAAGAAATAAAACTAAATCTTAAAACATCTCCCCCCCATCCCTCTCTTCTTCTCAGGCTCAGCTTCACTCCCAATTTTCTCTTCCTCCTTCTCACTCACTGGCAAAGGGGGACGGGGAATGGTGGTTGTGGTCAGTTCATCACACATTGTCTCTGCTGCTCCTTTCTCCTCAGAGGGAGAACTCCTTACACTCTTCCCCTGCTCCAGTGTGAATGGTCCCTCCAAGGTGAGACAGTATTCTTCAAACTTCACTTCTTTGTGAACTGCTCCAGTGTGGATCCTTTCCATGCAGTGAAGTCCTTCAGGAACAGACTGCTCTAGTGTGGGTCCCCCACAAGGTCACAAGTCCTGTCAGCACACCTGCTCCAGCATAGCCTCCTCTTTCTCCACAGGTCCAGAAGCTCCTTCCAGGACCCTGCCCCAGTACAGGATCTCCATGGGGTCACAGCCTCCTTCAGGCATCCACCTACTCCAGCATGGGATCCTTCACAGGCTGCAGGTGGATATCTGCTCCACTATTAACCTCCATGAGCTATAAAGGGATAGCCTACCTCACCATGGTCTTCACCATGGGCTGTAGGGAATCTTTGCTTTGGCACCTGGAGCACCTCCTCCTCCTCCTCCTTTACTGACCTTGGTGTCTGCAGAGTTGTTTCTTGCACATATTCTCACTCTTCTCTCTGGCTACTGTTGTCCAGTTGCACGGCAGTTTCTTCTCCTTCTTAACTATGTTATCACACAGGCACTACCAACTTTGCTGATGGCTCAGCCTTGGCCAGTGGCAGGTCCGTCTCAGAGCTAGTTGGTATTGGCTGCATTGGACATGGAGGAAGCTTCTAGCAGCTTCTTACAGAACCCACCCCTGTAAGCCATCCGCTACCAAAACCTTGCCACACAAACCCAATACAGGAGCTCATCCCTTCTCCCTTTCCCAGTCCCTGTTATTTCCCATCCAAGGTGAGAAGTTTGAGTCTAGGGCGCCTGTCCTTTCTGCACAAGCTTCATATATGAGGGCAAATAAAAGAAGAGCTATCTCAACTTTCTGTTGAAAAGAAATAGAAAAATTAAAAAAGAAGGGCTTTCACAGCCAATTCTTTTTCCCCTCATAGTGGGTATCTGAGTTGTTTCACTTTTTCCTTTTCTGGATGAAGGTGGGATGAAGGCTGGCAGGCTAGGCTCTTCTCTGTACTGCAGAAGCAGGACCTCTCAACAGTGAGAGTATCACAAATTGATCCAGATAAAATCTAAGGAATTAATGTCTGAGAACTGAAAGACTTGGTAGAAAAACGATCATTAGTTTGTTGATGAGCTGGTGCTTTTTGACAATGTATTGAAGGAGTACTCTGCCCTACATGTTCTGTGTTTTTTTGAGAACTTGGACCTTCTGTATAAACTGAAATGATTTTAATATTTTTTCACTGAAGTTAATAAAAAATGATCATATTTGCCTTCCCTGACTTTATTTGTATGTGAGTCTGTGTATGTCTGTATAAATAGCTGTTTTAAGCTAAGAGAAATCTCAAGCTATCAGTGAATTTTATTTATTTATACACAGCTTCACTCCATTCCTTGCTCCCTCTGTATGTTGCCAGCAACTAAGGAAGTATTTTCAGCTCTCTTGCATGCAATGGTGAGGGCCTGTAGCCACCCATGGACACTGCAGTTGGAGTGGCTCAGGTGCCCCTTCTTCCTGGCACAGACGCAACAGGGGTGATTGGTCTTGACATACTTAAAAGAAGTAACAACACTCTCAAATATTGTTTGGTATCATGGAATAAAGGTGTGAATAGTGTGTAAATGGTGGGATTTTGTCTTCTGCATACTAGACCTTTACATTTCAGGGTGATTACTGTCT
The DNA here is from genome assembly GCA_013401335.1 of Brachypteracias leptosomus. Classification (NCBI taxonomy): domain Eukaryota; kingdom Metazoa; phylum Chordata; class Aves; order Coraciiformes; family Brachypteraciidae; genus Brachypteracias; species Brachypteracias leptosomus. Next base: position 51,702 of record VYZX01006063.1, on the reverse strand, counting down.
GTAGGAATAGGTGCCATTTTGTGAATGAGGGTTTGATGCTGTGTGTTATGAAGGCAGCACAGAATAATGTACTTTTCCTTCACTTTAATCTTTTTCACCAAAAAAAAATCATTCAGGATGCAAGTATAAATTTGCTGTTTGCATACAGAAGCATGTGCATGCACTATCATGATATTATTTAAGCATGTAGCAGCCTGTGCCAGGACATGTGATAATTGAGAAGTGTGACATATTAGCCTTCATTGGTGGGAAAAGGCTCAGAACCAGCTCAGCTACTGGCTGAAGTGAAATCCCTGCCCTGGTAGCCATAAATACTCTGTTTGAATAACAAAAAAACTCTACTGGTATTTCCAAGGGGAAGGGAAAAGAAAATATCTATAAGCTGGTTCATGCTCTCCTTCATTTGAAAAGAAGGAAAATAAGTAATTGTTCAAGAAATTTAAGCCTTATTTCTGATATTTAGTGCTAGAATTGCTGAGTGGAGCTAAGGCCTATAATTAGCCTTCATTCATTTTCCCTTTTTCATGGAGTCTGTGCTTTATCGTTTCTGTGGGTTCCCAAACACTTGTCACATTTCGCAAAGTGAAGATATGTTCATTTTCATGTTGACAGTGTATAAATGATTTAAAAAGCCTTTAATGTACTAACAAGCTATTCCAATTAATAAGTAAGAACAGAATATTCTCAGGGTATCTTGGTCACTTTCCAGAATTTTGCTTCTCTTTATGCATTTTTACAACTTCATGCACTTACAATGGTTTAGGTGAAGTGCTAAATCTGACAGTTCCCCATGTGGCTACGTGTCCCACAATGTGCTATGTCCATGTCTGTTGGATGAATTAACGTGTCATCCAAACTATTACATATCTATGTGTATTGCAAGAAATTTATATAAGCAACTGCTGCTCTGAAAAGCCGAACCATCCAGAAAGCTTTAAGTTAGAGATGGGAAATTAGAATTAATCAGATGATGATAGAGAAATTAATGACTTGGGTGTTTTAGCACTCACAGATCTTCTAAGTCGGCATGGAAATAAAGTGTCAGGAAGGTTTTGAAATGTCTGAAATCTGACAGAATTGAGATTGAGATGAAACTTGATTTTGTAAACTCTTGCTTCCTTCGTCCTATTTTCTAATTACTGCTTCATAGTTGTTGTTACTTTATCTTTTTTGTTTCTTCTTCTTTTTTTTTTCCTTTTAAGTAAGTGATGATAGAGCACCATATAGCTTTGGGGAAATAATATGATATTAGGGTCTCTCACTTAGAGGGGACACCTTGAAAACAGTATAATTTCCTTTGCCTATATTGCAGTAGAACAATTAATCATAGCTATCATATTGGTTTTCATGCAAGTTTTGAATACCTAGGAAGAGGTTGAAAATCAAAAGGTTGCTTTGCATACTTAGGTTGATCAAGCAAGCATGCAAAAAATTTCAATAGCTATAATGTGGGTTGAAGTTGAACTAACAACTTAATGATGTCATTGCTTATCATTACTAATCTCTGAGCTACTCAGCCTTTCCTTCTCTTAGCAAAATTACTGAATGCCTGAACTAACGTGGATTTTTTTGTAAGTAGGCTTTTTCTCACTAAGTCATATTTTCTTCATCTAAGCAAACTGAAGCATGGATCTAGTTTGTTTTTGTTCAGCGCTTCATCATATTCTAGACCATGAAAAAACTTCAGCAAATATGGCAAAAATATTGCCTAGAAATTAATTGCAAAGTACTTTAAATTATTGTAGTGTTACAGTTCTTTTTCCATATATTTATATGAAATGGTTAACAAATCCTAGACACTTTCAATAAACAACGGGCTAAAAATTATTAACTGGACATATTAGCAAATCTGCAATTGAGATGCATTAGTGAGAGTAAAGATTGGCTAGTGAGCTATTTACTAAAAGATAAGAAAATAATCTATGTACATAGTGTAATATATAACTGAATCATCCTACACTGACCCATTGTAATGAGTACAATCAGCTCATTTTTCTCAGTTCAGTTTCTGAATTTGGGCTACTTGCATTTCTGAAGAGATGTAAACATGTTAGTAGTTTTTTGTTTTCTTTGTTAAGAGGTAAGAAAGGATCTGGTTTAGATAAATAAAATTACAGAAAATTGCAGACTTGAAACCATCTCTGTTGCAAAATCTGTGAACCTTAATGATGTAATTTTTAAAAATATTGTTACACTGTCTAGTGCAGATTGCCTGTTAGTAATCAGAGAAATTTCTTTTTTACATATGTGAAATTAGCAACAATCAAAACTGAGATAGACTTCCACGCTCCTTTTTTATTCTGCGTACTGAAGAACCATGTAGAATAACAGTTTTTAAAGGCTGAGCTTCTGTTTTAGGATCGATCATCTCCTTAAATGCCTACAGTCCATTTACCAAGTGAAATAACAGAGTAAAAATAAACTCGTGACCCTGAAAACATTGGTGGCTGAAGAAAGACTTTTAGCCCTTTAAATTACAGGTTGCAGAAACATTACACCGAATCATTTGATCCTTAAATTGTTTTTTAAATTCTGGATGCTTTGCATCAAACTCTAATTCCCAGCTACTAAAGAGATCTTGATGTAAAGCTTGATGACTAGCTGCTAACAACTGAGTTTGGTATGAAATAATAGAAAAGCTTGCCTTTGAGAAAGCAGAAAGAAAACCTGACTTGAAGAGAACATTCATGAAGTAATTTATCCTTCTGTAATCAGTAGTTTAGATTTTTTTCTACTTTTTATGCTGTTTTGCTGAATCTCTGACTTTGTATAGGCAGTGTCAGATCTGGTACACATGTCCATCTACTAGCACACTCCATAAATACAAGCCTCACTTCCTCAGAAGAGAATTTCCTGGAGCCTCACTCACCGCATTATATATACTGCACTTTGTAGTGCATGAAATTCAGGGGTCACAGTAGTCAGCTCTGCCCTGAGTGGACCAGATCAGTGTTTTGGGTGGGGAAACCTCCCTTCGTGTATTCAGTCAGAAGCATTAGAATAGCTTAGGAGCCAGGGGTATGTCATGTAAATGAACTCAAGCAGCTCTACTACCTATTATGCTCACAGTTTCCTTCTATTCTGAGGGGCCTCATTGGGTCTAGGAATTAGTACAGCCCTAGGGCTTCTCTATTTGATTAACTAGAGCCTGGATTTGTTAAACTCCCAGATATGCTGCAAAATTCTTTTTCCTTCCTGGAAGCTTTTGAGTAAGTATACAAAGGTGAAAGGGTTGGAGGTTAAAATTCTGACCCTCCTCTCCTCCAAAACCCTTTCCCTTCAAGATGGGAACAAAACAACCCACTTAAGCATGTGCCTATCTAATTCAGTATTGCTATCTCTCATATGTTTTGTGTTGATCTTAAGGCTTCAACTGTGGGAACTGAGATTCAAATGCTCAGCTTTAAATTAAAACCCAGTTTTGTAGTCCTTGTGGTTCTGGGTTACAGTTTGAAAATGAGATCAAAGAAAAATAATATCTTAAAGAAAATACTGTCCTATTACTTTGGAAAGCAGTGCTTGACTCCAAATTTTTGAATACCTGTGTTTGGCAATATTGCTAACTGAAAGCATGGGATTACTTCCAGCAAAAGAAATGGGACTTAACATCTGTTTTATAAACCTTACTGAGTTTGGGTCTGAGAATGTCTTATGGACAACTTTACAAAAAAGTGACATACTATTTACAGGAAAGTTGGCTAATTGGAAAAACTAACTGCATTTTTGTAGTGTAAGCATAAAGCTTTAAACTGTATTCTGCTATTGGGGGGCTGTGATGATTTGGAGACTTTACTACACAGGTCAAATTTCTGATTGCCTTCATGAAATTGCTGTATGATGGAGTGTCCTGTGGTCAGTGGTGGTCACAGGGAATGTATCACATGTTTGTCGGCCAGGAACAAGACAATTTGCAAAAACATTACATAGCTACCTATTTAGGCAAAGAAATCCTTGCGTAAAAACTCAGACTTAAGCTGTGGATTTTAATATTCCTCCTAGGAATTTTCTCTCTCCTCCACCTGTGAGGAGGAGGTAGGAAATTGAATGAGTTGGAGTAATAGATGAGCACAGTACTTTGTACTTGGCAGGGTTAACAGTCTGGAGTTGTGTTTTTCCTTTCTGCAGCATACCCACTAGGGAAGATGCCTGTACACAGAGTGTTCAATTATCTAAGCTGTCAGGAACATGCATGTTGTCAAAATGTAGGCTTGCAGCTAGATTCCTGGTGATCTTTACAGATGGCCCAGGTCTCCTTCTCATACTTTCAGCTTAAGCGCTGGATGAATCATTTCAATCATTCACTCTAAATGGGGTGAATTGTGAGTGTGTGTAAAACAGAGAAGTAAATTACATAGGAAAGAGCCAGACTATTGTGGAGGCAGGGTTGGTTCTTTTTTGTTTTGGTTAGTTGGTTGGTTGGTTAGTTTGTTTCTTGTCTGCCAGCTAATTAGATACAGTACAGCAACAAAACATAGAGGATTGCTTATCACATTCCAGAAGATGCTAAGGACATAAAGGACATAAATAATGTTCAGAAAGACAGAAACCAAGTATTCTGAATGAAAGAGCAAGAAGTGACTTAGATATGTAGGCTGAAGGAATTTCATAGGAAATCTCCTGGCCAGGAAAGAAGACCATGTGCTCAGCTTGAGTTACCACTGTCAGTTTGAGACAAAGATGAACCAACGTATTCTGTAGCTTCAGCAGGAGATCACAGGCAAGCTCTGAGAAAATATGTGATTTGAATTAGATAGCTGTGAGTTTGCTTGGCAGGGGTGTCTGGCTCAGAGAAACTGGGTTACTTAGTGGTCCACTTTATTTTAGTGTGAACAAAAATAAGCAATGTAAGTAATAGGACCACCTTTGGGAAGAAGAGTGGAGATTTCCTATACTCTCTGCGTGTTTCCATGCAGAAGTTCCTATTATCAGCCTCCACTATTCCTTGGAGGAAAATGTTGAAAGGGATGGGCAGCATAGAGAGCAATTTGTTCTAAGCTTTCAGGAAAATTGGCAACACTCAAACCACACCAGCATTCAAAACTATGAAGCTGAGGATGACCCCTACCTGAGAAAAGAGTTCATATCTGAGAGAGAGTGTTGAAATCTGGCCACTTTCAGGTAGCTAATATAGTGAACAGTGAACTTTGTGGAAGGATCATTTACCTGTGTGCCAGCCTTCACTGCTCCCCACTAGATATTAAATGAGACAGCAAATTCTTACTTTTAGGCCCTGACTCAGCAAAACAGGTTACATTGCATTGTTTTCAATTACTCCCATGCTGGAAGCTAATCTCTTGCTTAAATGCTTTGTAGACTTGAGCCTGTGGCTCCTTTTGAGATTTGGTTATAACTTTCTTGTAATGTTTTGTAAGTCATCCATCAACTGTGCAGATAAAATACTTTAGCTGCACAACCCACACACAAGGTAGAGAATTTCACACAGCTTTTACACCAGTGAGCATGATTCCCCTGACAGAGCGAGCTTCCTTTCCTGACCCTGTGTTACAGATCTGCTTGTGACATGCCTTTCTCCCTCTTCTTTCCAGGAGTACTGTAACGTGAAGCCCAGGACAGAGAGCCCTGGCAGAAACTCAGAGTATTTTGACTTGTAAATGCCTCCTTTTTTCAGTAATATGAAGGTATACTATCTACTAATCATCTTTCCCCATCTTCCAAAAATTATTTTGGAGGCTGTTAAATATTTGGTTACATTTGGAAAACATTTTGACATTCTTTGCAAAAAGACACCATAGAGAAGCAAAGTATCCATATTATTGCTTTATAAAGGACCCCTTTAAGCTAATGAGGCATTAATGAATGGACTAGTATCTTGAATCTTTCTCATGTAGGAAGGGTGTAAAGTCATTTCACATAAATTGCAGCCCATTATTATAAGCAGTTTGGCATGAGTTTCCCTAGAGGTGGAATTTCAAGCCAAATATTCAGCAGCAGCTGTGGTGACACGTTATGCAGAAACAGTTCCAGGGCTGTGCTGGAGGAGTCGGTGTTGTGGGATAACAGCACGATGACACGTATTTAGAGCCATCTTACAGTGGCAATTCTGGTTTACACTGAAGGTCTAAAAAGTATCTTTGTGTGCCTGAGCTGAGCCATGTGAGTCTTCCTCCCTCTCATCATCTCCATGATTTTGTACCTGACAACCAGCTCATTCACTGTATATCAGATTTTAATGATCAAGAAGTTCCTCTGAAATTATGCTTTCTTATTTTCATAGGAAAGTCATGTAAATTTTTCCTGTGATACTCCAAAAAGTATGATTTTTCTCTCCTACATCTGTGAGTTCTGTACTGAACTGAAAGCAATATCAGATATTGCCCAGTAGCTGGTGTCCAAATTGATCTCCAAGGCATATAATTATATTTAGGTCTTATGAGCTTTTGAGGATAATTTTGCTCAGATGAATTTTAGGAAGGTTACACAAATTATTGAAAAACTGGGGAAAAGGGACAGTCTTTTTTTTTATGTTTGCAGTGACAGTCTGTGCTTACATGGCTTAAAGCTGCCTACTCCACTTTTCCAGTAGGCATACTGATAAATCCCTAGAAATCAGTCTGTCAGAGATTTACCTGGCTTCTAGAGAATAGTTTCCCATCCTTTTCAAATTTCTACTGGCTTTATCCCTGAGACCAGCTCTGCTGAGCCTTGGTACCCAGCTTGTCCTCAGCACAAATACACAATGAAAATTTATTTGAGTACCTTCAAACACTGGTGACTGGGATTGGGGCCCATCAGATCTTGTACTGGGCCTCATCTGCCACTGGCAAACCTTCAGGTTCCTCAAAGTAACATTTTGTTTCTTCTCTTGTTTTCAGAGCTGAATCCAGCAATGCACACGTATGGATAGTGTGCATGTTGGTGTGATGTGGCAGGTGCAGGAGAGCAGCAGTCCAGGAGGAGACTGTGCACCTTGTGAAGGTGAACAGGGATATTTTCTTTCATTATATTTTCTTCCTCATAATAAAGGACTTTGGATATTCATGAAACATGACACCCTTTCTCTTCTTTGCTTTGCAGGAAGGTAGCTATGTTTCTCCTTTCCTCCATTAACCTTCCAAGACTTTTGTATGTGTGCGTGCATGTGTTATTTCACAAACAGGATTTGGACAGACAGTGGAGATAACAATTACTTCTTTCTCTGACTCTCTAGTTTCTGAGAATGTATCTGTTGATATTTGACTGTGAGCAGGTGTTTGTTTTTTTTCCCCCAAAGCCTGAAATTTAGTGTTACACTCTCTCACTTCAAAACTGGTTTTGTGGTTCTTGCCTAAGAATTGCTTAGTGCATTTTAAAAAAAAATAATTTAAAATGTCTAAAGCAGGCTTTTATTAATAACACAAGTATATTAGTCATATTCTATAGGACTTTATGGTAACAGGTCCCACATCTGATTTCCTATTAATCTTACTTTGGATTTATTTGTAGCTTTTAATTTGGTACTTTAAACAAACAAACACCCTATTTGTAGGGTTTTTTTGAGTCTTCTGTTCCTGGGACTGAGTTTGGCTCTCAAGTGCTTCCCTGCAGCTTTTCCAAACTGCAGTGAAACTTTCATATATAGAAATAAATAGAGAATTTGGGTTTTTAGTCTCTATGAATTATTTTTCTTAATTCTCTTTAAAAGTCATCTCTTTAAATCTGCTGCCTGACTAACATCTCAGGTCTTCTTTGGTGAAATGCCATCATCCAGCAATACTGGAGACTAATCTGACCTTTTTTGCTTAATTGTTTTAATGTAAGTAGTCCATTATACCCAACATCATGAGCAACTACAGGCTTTGCAAGAGAAGTTTATATGCTGCTTTCAGTTAGCCACAGCCAGGACAGACTGGGTGTCAGATATCTGAGACCACCAGCAGCCCTAATGCCCCTGACTGGCCCCCCAGAGCTCACCCCTACCCTGCCCAAGATCACATGTCAGACCCCTGAGACCATCCCCGGTGACACTGCAGCAGGGCTGGTCTCCAGCTGCCCACAGCCTAGGACTGTCCCTGGGGAGATGCCTGATGTCCTGGGCTGCCTAGGTTGCCCTGCTTCTGGCTGGGGTTCTGGGACAGGCCTTGGCTGCTGACCTCTGCCCTGATGGATCTCCATGGGGAGTGTGCGGTGTAATTGCTGTTTCTCCACCTTTTCTTCAAAATTCCCTCTTACTGTGAGCTTTGGGAGTCCCTGTTTTTCTCTGATTGATGGTGTTGGCTTCCTGGGTTTTTCTTCAAATTCCTTGTCTCCTTTACCTGTACATTTTTCCATGTAGGGGTAGTTGAATTGTTTTAAAATTTTATTTTATTTTAATTACAATTTAAGTGATTACACCAACTTTACCTCACATAGCTACACTTTGATGTTGGTGAGTCTGGCATGTAGCACCAGTTACACGTAATGCTGCTTCTTTTTCCAGTGAAGGACTTTTTTTTTTTTGAGAGCTGGTTCAGTGACTTGTAGCTGAATAAGTCCTAACAACCAAGCCTAAAGAATGGTTCCTATAATTATTTAAGATTTTTTTTCTCCTCTTCTTGTCCTTGCCACACAAACTGTTTCTGTTTTCTTTTCATCTTTCTGTCTTTCCAGTGACACAGTGTGGTTTTTAAAGTAACAGTGTGATTTATTAATCTGGAAATGTACTTGAAAACAGTTTACTTGTGGTATCATCAGTCATTTTTGAAGCTTGCTCATGATTTTGAGGAAAGGAGGGGAGAGTTTATGGCATTTGATGACTTGGAATTGACCAAATGTGTGTTGATATAGATCTTGTCCTCATAATTGTTGAATAAAGTGCTATTTTATTTCTTCTCACTGGGATATAAAGGTAATTTACAGATGGCATTTAGTTTAGAGGTTGGGAATGATTTTGCCTGGTGTTGCTCTCTGTCTGCCCTTACTATTTCTAGATCTTTGAACATAAGTGACAAAGCGTGTATCACAAATTGAAGAGGGATTCCCAAGTCACTTGAACGCCTGGGCTGAAACACTTAGCAGGAATTCCTCCTTTTTTTTCTCTTTTCTTTTAAATGCAAAATCCTACTGTTCATCTGTGCAGCTATGAATGCACTCCCTAGAAAGGTCCTGATGGTATTTGTATTAACTTCTGTGACTGCTTTTGATTTGAGTTGCAAAGCAAGGGTATGTACAGTTATAGAGGGCAAGCTGTTGCCCTGCACCTCTAGTCTCTAACTTGTTTGTATGTGTAAGGAGAGCAGCAGAGGGAGGCTGGATTTTTTTTTTTTTTTTTGTTATGCTTCTCTGTGCCTTTCCTGGGCTGTTTAAGGCAGCTTTGGCTACACTTATGGGGAACTTGGCTTTGCTGACTGTCGTTTCCATTGAGATGTCTGAGAGGGCTTTCAGCCATACAGCTGTACTAGTAGAAAGTTCATTTTGGGCTTTAAAAGAAATGGTGTAATTACATGGGAGGAGATTTAGGGGGTTGTACACTTATGACTGATGGGCATGCTGGGTCCTGTGCTTGGGTGCTCTATGGGGTGGCCTTCAGCTGCGGCAGTGTGCCCCAGCCCCATGACTCCCCATGACAGCATGTGTTGGACAGACTCAGAAGAGTGAACAGGAGGTTAGGATAGAAAATGATTGCATAGCCCTGAGGTGATTGCACTGGGTCCAGTGCTGCTGAGGCTGTGCTAGGGAGATAGGCAGCTTGGAGCTGCCACAAGCTGTGGTAGGGACAGTGCAAGCCCTAGCCCTACATCCATCAACAATCAACTGTTGTTGAATAGTCCCTATTACCCCACAGCTCTGTTTGGTGAGCTATATACTCTTGCCCATGCAAAATAGCTTTCTACCTTTGGCCTTGCAGCTATTATATGTCTCAAGCTTTTATTCAAAACAAAAGTTGCGGTTGCAGATCATTTTGGGAGAAAGAATCATCTCTTGCCTGACACCCTGGGAGTGCTTCTGCATTGCATTGTAAATAGGGAGGAAAAAATGCCCCGAAACAACAAAATGCTCACTTTGATATATTTATAGTGGGGAAGGAAGTGAAAGGGGAATAAGAGTGTTTTGGAAAGGCTGGCTTCTGCCAGCGTTGTGTCCTGTGGGAAGAGGGGTTCTGGACCCTAGTCACAGCAAGGGTGAGGAGGGTGGGCAGTGAGCTGCCTTCTGAGCCTGTGCTCAGTGGAAGGGAGCCAGGAGGTATCCTCTGAGGCATCAGATCAGCTGGAAGGCTGGAGAATGGGGCTGGGAACAAAGGAGCTTCAGCCTGTGCAGACAGGGAGACAGCCAGCCCATCAGTGAAGGGATTGATTTTTCCCACCAAAAGGTCTTCTTTGTTTTTCTCCTTGCAAAAGAAAAAAAAGAGCGAGGAAAAAGAAAAAACACTTATTTAAACATGTTCTATTTGTTTTTTCAACTGAAAATGTTTAATTTTTATTTTGAGGAAAAATATACACAGTTTCAGACAAAATATTTTCTTTACATGCTTTCATTTTGCTAAGACCATTTTCTGTAAGAGAGGACGTTTCTGTATGTGGTGTGTGCAAGTTTATGCATGTGAAGCTTCATCGGCTTCATCTGCTTACAAGAATGAGGGGCTGAGTGCTGTTCAGTTAGGTTCTCCCTCCCTCTGTAAGGCAGGTAGAAATCATCAATAGAAGGCAGGCTGGCCAGTGCTGCTCTGGGATGATACATGTATGCAATATTTATTGGAGCTGTGTGGTTCCAACCCTAGGACATATTTGCTCCTACCCATTAGTTTTTCAGAGTGTCATTTGTACTCCTATTTTTTGTGTTGTCCTTCCTTCCTTCATTTTTTCATTCCTTCATTCCTTCCTTCCTTTCTCACTTTTATTTTTCCTTTGTGTGTATGTGAATTAGTTTTGAGCAGGAATGACCTCAAACAGCCCATATTTATAGTACATTGTAACGCACAAACTTGTCAGAGAATGCTGACCTCCTCTTCTTCCTTGAAGTCAAGCACAAAGGTGTTCAGGATCTGCTGGAAATTGTTGCCTTTCACAAAAGGAATTTCTTTAGCTTCAAATGTAGCTATGGCATTTTGCTTCACTGATAACAATGAAAGGTAATAAAGATACAACTACAGCCTTCAAGAAAGAGACCAATAAACATCATTGCTTTGAAGAAACTGTTACTTGATGAATTGTGCTGAAAGACTGCAAAGTCTTCTCATTTTAGTTCCCCACACAAAAAAACCCCAACCCTTTTTGATCTCAAGATCTCTTAATTACTAAAAAAATACTTGCATGTTCTTTAATTTCTATTTCAAGAATATATGCCATTAAAACAGCCAACTAAACAAGCAAACAAAAATCAGCTGGAATTATAGGTATGTCAGCTCTTTCACTTGACATGTTTCAGGAAGCCCCCAAAGACCTGCTGATGTGTAAATACATTTTAGCAAAGACATAAGTAAAAGTAGAAGAGAGTTAATAAATTAGCTACTGTTGCTCAGAAGTGATTGGACTAATTATTTGTAAATAAGATGACAAGGCACTGCTTTGGTACATGCAATAAGGTACAGCCATGGGCTAGCTCTACATGGGACTTGTAACAGAGCACCTGGTGCATGGCTCAGCCAGTCGCTATGACACCTGCCCTACGAGAAGGGAGCTTGGTGCCCCTAAAATAAGGGGCAAGATGAGTAGCTGCCTAAAGCCATAGCAACCACTAGGCAAGAGACTTTTAGGTGGAATTAAAGCCATCTGGATCTGTCATTTAGCCCTTCTATGGATCAATCCCCATCTGTAAAAAGGTACAATTTGAACTCTCCATAACTAGAGTTCCCCTCTCTGTTCTGTATGACAGGATGGTGCCTTGTACAAAAAGGTCCTGATCTTGTTTAGCGTCTCTAATTATTGCCATAATATATTAAAAAAAAATAGTGAAAGTAAATTTACAACCTCAAGGTCAACTTCTGCTGTATTAAACTCACCCTTTCCCGTTGAAGCCTGCCAGGGTGTTACTGAACACTGAATTTGGCATTTAAGGTTTCAGTGTACAATATGCACATCTTGTGCTGAGATTAAATATGAATATGTTTAAAGGTCTGCTTTCAATCCAAATTTTGAGGGCTTGCCAAAGTAGCAGAGATTGAGATAGGATCTTTTGTACTATTAATTGAAGGCTATGCTTTTATTTCCTTTAAATTTTTTTTTAAAGCCTCCCTTCTGTGGTGGAAGATATTTTGCTGCTGCATGGATTGATTCCAAATACTGTTTTCCCCTTTAGCTAGAGCTGCAAAATGTAGTGGGTTTGATTCCTTGCTAAGTATCTTTTGTTAAATACTCACAATTCAGAGCCGCAGATACCTTAAGGTGAAAGGGAAACCAGATCAAGATGCTATTAGCTGCCACTAGAAAGAAAACATGCCATAATGTCATATGAGTTAATAACTTTAAGTAGCCTGTAAGATGCTGCTGCAGAATTAAATGCTTAACAATAATTCAAAAATGGCTTACAGAAATTTAAGAATGTGGATCATTTAGTATAGCTGAAATTATGCTCCTGGCATATATGTATGACACATGAGAGCACTTACCTGGAAATTTATTACCCAGCTCTGAGCAAACAAAGCATGACCTACATTTGACTAAAGTCAGCTGTCTCTGGCTAATCCTATGGGCTTCTTTTTATTAATGTCACAATTGCTAATGTGGTATAACATTGTCATTACTGAATAGCACAGCGGGATAAGCTGCAGCTGTTATTTCTCTTTCTATACCTACTAACTCATTAAATTTGAGTTTTGGGGAATACAAATTGTAAAGATTATTCAAATTCTGATTGAGAAATGAGACTACTGGGAAATTGATGGTATATAAAGTAAAACTTTGAATCAAAGATTTAGGTGGTTTTTTGTCGAGAAGGTTGGAATGTTCACAATTGATTTTTTTCCTTCTAGTTCTTTGGCATTAGGCTCCAAATTAAACCCGAGGTAGAATATTAAGAAAAGTAATAGAAAGATGGAAGTTATTGCATTTTGGGTGCTATTCTTTCTGATAAAAAGATAAAATGCAAAGCTCGTGCAGAGAGAACATGGAATGAGTGAGTTTTGTATCAGGAGATCAGTAATATACTAAGTATCTCATTGTTATTTTAAATAACATAATTTCCTCATTTAAAATACCTAAAAAGCACTGGAGTTTGAAGACTTTTTTTAAATCAAACTTTTACAGAATTCTGTAGCATACATAGAGGCAGATCTTTGGACTTTGGTATTTCCACAAGAACACACATGGTAGCAAGGACTTCCCCCTTCAAGAGGGAAAGGGAAAGTTTTCAATTTGTCTGCTTTGGGACTGAGACACTCTGGTGTTCCTTTTCCCCTTAACACTAGGCTTTTTCTGAGAGCCTTACCTCATGCTTACTCTTCTTCTCATCCTAAAGTCTGGTTAAAAACATAAAAAAAAATAATTCAAAATTTGAGTGTGAAATCAGAATGAAGCTCCTCTTTCCCAACAAATTTTAGCTCCTATCCAAAATCGTGACTGTTTATACAGTGGTGGGCAGAAGTGAGAGTTTCCGAAGTGAGGTCTTCCAAGCTGGCTGTGGCATGGTAACGTGGCTGTCTGGGAGGAACACCCCAGGCCCAGGGCCTCCTGGGCAGGCAGCCAGCCGTGCAGCCCTCACACCAGCTCCGTGGGAGCCTGCTCGGGCAGGAGGAGGCATGGCCAGGGCTTTCCCACACCCCGGCTATTTCCTGCTTGCCACGAAGCCAGTGGAAACTGTGTCAGACAGCACAGGGTTGGGTCAGTGCTCAGGGGTCAGGCTGCAGGGTAAATTTTAATGGAGCTAAGCTGATGGCTGCAGCTGAGGATCTGGCCATTAATTTCCATTCTGTTGTTACAGTGAGTAAGTTTATAAGCTAAATTCAGTGCATGACCTATTGCTGTATTATGGTTTTCAAGGGGTGTAAATCCCTTGACTTTCATAGATGAACCTGGAGAAAGGTTTTGGTGTTTAAGGAAAAAAATAAAAGGGGTGTGAGTGGAGGGGGAAGGGGTGCTGGAGGACGTGAAAACTGGTGTATGATCTTGTAATTGCGGTGAGAAATACATGGTAGTTGGTCTAATCCAGAAGCTTGGTTGAATCTGAATTCCTCAAATCAAGATTAAAACCTCCTGCATTCTTCAGATAAATTGGAATAAAAATAATCTCCTAGGCATTCATGCACTTAATTACATTCTCTCCTCCTCCCTCCCCTGCCAACAGAAAAAATAACTGCTAACTTCTACATTCGTGTTTAAAGAGTGATGTCAGCTTCTAGGCTGTTGCTGACTACTCCTGGGGATAGGTGGTCATGCCTACAGTGGATGGTCTCCACTCAGTACGTGAGGGAGAAGGGTGCTAAAACCTAAAAAATTGGGAAGTGGTATAGACAGAAGGGCACTTGAACTCAGATGTCAGAGCTACAGAGGTGAGATAACTCACTGAGCGATCTTTGCAGGTATTGCGTGAAATTTGTTCATGGGATTCTCTGGAGTATAATGTCTGCAATCTCTATGATCCTTGTAAACACCTTTCTCTATCTTCCTAAAATTTCCTTTTCCACAATAGTGTTCCTTTTTGTCTTGCTCCCAAGTCTTGATCAAGTCATCTTCAAATTTCCCCAAAGTGAAGCCTTTTTCCCCATCTTCTTTGCTTGCACAAACTTGATCTCTTGTGAGCCCACCCTCTCAATCTTCAGAAAGCTTGATCCCAGCTGCTTTCTTGATCTGCCTATTAACTACTTGTACAAGCTGTAACCACTACTCTAATACACTAGCTTTTAAAAATTGGGCTTGGTAAGGGAGCCTGGGGACCCTTATGGGGATAGCATGGAGCAAAAGGGAGGAGGTGCTGAGGCCACTTGTAGAATGAGCTTGGCTCAGAATGTGAGGAACTGTGTCTCTGTGTGTATTGGGAGGAGAGGCTATGCAGAGTGATTCATATGGGAAATATGTCATGACCACAATGAAAACAAAACAATTCTGATGGGGTCTGTAGTGAGAAGAAATGCTTTTTGGTTTTTGTTAGGTGACTTGTGGTCTATACAAGTAAGCTTGAGGCCTCAGATTAATGCTTGGCAAGTTGTTGCCCACCACAGACATTGGCATTCCTGTAGGAAGACTTGGTGAGCTGAGAGTCCCTCCAGGCTGTGACTTGGGAATGGGATAGCATGTGGAAATTCTCATTGCTCTGCTCGTTCTGTGGAAAATGAGGATTTCAGGAACGTAAACATAGGATTTCTCATGCATAATACAAATAAATATACCAAAAAAAAAGAGTTAAATATAGTGAGAAAAAGAGGAGTTAATTATTGGAGGCCTTTTTTAACAGCAAATACCACAGAATTTTTGTTAGTTAGCCACATGGCTGTATGTGGGAACTAGCTTAAACAATGTAAGACACAACATCCTCAGGATACATGAATGCTTCCCCCTGCTGCCTTTTTCCTTTCCTTTTTTTCCTTTTCCTTTTTTCCTTCTATTTTTCTTTTTTTAATTTTCCTTCTCCTTTGTCTCCTTCTTCCTCTCCTTTTCCTTTTTCCTTTTATTTTTTTTCTTTTCCTTTTCCCTTTCCCTTTCTTTTTCCTTTTCCTCTTTGTTTTAAGTTTAGATCTCTCTGCTTCTCACATTTATTGCCTCCTGTTATAAAAAGTGAAGCAAGGGCGTTACCACCATCAAACAAAAGCAGTTCACTGATGGTGCTTGGACATGGAAACACACCCTGCCTCTCGACTTTCATGTGGGCCTTAGGCTGAAGAAAGTAGACTGTCATGAAATAAACAGGTCTCATGCCATCCTTTTCCCACTCATGCTGTAGGACTATTAATCTTAGAGCAGTTTCCTCTCCAAATGAGCCCTTTCCCTTCCCTCTCATTAGTAGTTTGCTCCCTCTGTCTGTAACAGCTGATAAAGCAAGGACAAGGGCAGAGACAGGCTTGAAAGAGTTATTTGAGCTTTTAGATATGGCTATAGGGGAATATATGTAAAGTTACTAAGAATAAAAATCTCTGTGAACTTGGCTTGATCTTCCTGACAGCCAAAGCATGGAATGATCAACATATTTCTAGTGTGTGCAATTTCAGACTGGTAAACACTGTGGATAACTGGGCAATTGCTAAAACCTCGAAAAGCTAAAAACTTTCAGGGAGAGCGCACTCCTTTTGAATAAAAAAATATTGATAATTTATTTTTCCTTTTTCGAGAAGCTTTCTAAATTCTTACTTTGTAGGGCTAGGGGATGAGGTTAGTTCACTTTCTCTTCACCACTGTCTGCTATTCCCTGTGTTGGGCTTCCACAAAGACTATGATATGGGCTAAATGAAGAACTTTGAAAATGGGCTATTCATGCAACCTTGGGAAAGGTGCTGAATGTAGATATGTCTGCCTGCCTCCTGAAATATGGTTCCTTTACTCGTAGGTTCCATATAGTTATTTCAGGGAAGGCTGTATATTTTCTTCCATCTCTCCTTCCTTTCCTGTAGCCTAGTTGCCACTCAAGCAGCTCAGATAGGTGTCCTCTGCTTGCCAATTTTCTCATCCTAGTGTGAAAAAAACTTCCACCTCACCAACAAACAAACAAAAACGTGCAGAAGTTGAGGTGTCCTTAATAAAACTTTAAAACAAGACCTGAACTTGACCCATAATCAACCTAAATATTTATTGAGTATACACATTAAAGACTTATTTTATGACATGATAAGTGATTGTATATCAAAAGTAAACTTAAAACGAAGCAGTTTCACCAGTGCTTCTTACAGTGTCAATGGAAAAGCAAGTGTGTGAACTTGTTAAGTCACATGTGAGTGAACTGGCATTGCCATGTAGGCATAAGGGAATAGGAGAGATATACTGTCCTTCAGCACAGAATTAAACCTGACTGAACAATATTCTACAGCATGCAAAAGAACTTGAAAAGTTAAATGGCTAGGAAAAATAAATATCCTTAATAGCTTTCTTGTACTTATGTACTTCAAATCACAAGCCTTTTTGTTTTAAAGAAATGTCACCTTTAATTTGCAGATACTCCTTAAAAAAAGCAGATAGATTCTACCTTGGCTACAGTTTAATATAAAAACCTCTTTATCAATTTTTCAAGGAATAAACCTGCACTATATCCTGTTATTTCTAGCTTGACAGAGCAGAAGTTGTAAATCTTCAACATAATAGAATTCATTTTGCTAGATATTTCATCATGGGAAAGGCACTTCTTTAATCTAGATGCTATTTGAATTAATGTATGATTTTGTCCAAAGCTGACTGTTTAAAACAGCTGATGTGTATCTGAACTCAGAACAGTTTTTTTGGTGAAGATGCAAATTAACTACATCATGTTATGAAAGTACCCGGTTTGTGACTAATAGCAATTATCAGAGTAATGCTGCCTTTGTTCTCCTTTCATTACCCTCAGAACTAATCGTTCTAGCCCCATAGTGTAATATTGTAGCTTTGGTAATATTTAATTTTCTGTAAGAAGCATAATGAAAGGAAAAACGCTGTGAAGAATAAGGAAATTCTTTGTTATACACAGGAAAGATTAAGACTGTCGCTTACCACATGGAGGAGCTCAAGTATCAGGTTAGGAATTACCATTGCCGCCTGGAGAGCTCTTTCCCAGACCAAGTTGGACTGGAAAGGTAAGTCATGGGAATGCCCTGGCCTCGGCTCCACTCCTTGCTGTGACTGGATCAGTTACACGTAAGAGCATAATTTGGCCTGTGGTAGTGTTAATACTCTTTCCAACTGGTGTGCCTTAGAGATCACAAAGACCTTAAAGCTACTTAAACTGGTGCAAACTCTGGCTTCCCTGAACTATTACTTTTATGCAACTTTCCATATCTGCTTCCACAATCTTTTCCTGCCACAACATATAGGACTAATTAAGGGGAAAGAAAATGATTGAAGATAAAAGTTATTCCAACCTTACTGTGCCATATTGAATCTTAGGTTTAAGCAATGTGGATTCAGCTCCCAGATCCAGCTGTACCAACATAAAAGGTCACTGACCCGCAGATATTTTCAGTCCCTTTATGTCTTACTAAGAGATTTTTCTACTCCAGGGCTCAGTTAGTGAAGCATTTTATGCACAAACTCCCTACTTCAGGAAAATCTGTCTACATTAGGTACAATACCTTGCACCAGTCCTGTGGCAGGTGGAACCCCTGGGCTGGTGGTGACCAGCAGGGCAGTTCTTTGTCTTGGTGGATGAACCTGGGAACGGGGCTGTGGGCTGTGCATGTCCCAGTCTGACCAGCTGGACCATCCTGATATGTACTGGCTGATTAGAGTGTCCCTGTTTTCTGCTCCCCACCTTCATTCTCTTTTATGTAGGCTAGATAGCACTTGTAAACTAGAAAACATCAGCTCTGGTGGACTAGGAAAAAAAGAGCAATGAGATCCTGCAGGAGGGAATGGGGGAGCTGTGCAGCTTGTTTCTTAAAGCCAGGTTTTCACAACCTGCTGGCTCAGTAAACATGTTTACCCCCAGTCTGAAGTACCAGTTTTAGCTGATCCGTGTGGCTCTGCCTGACTTGTGAGGGAGTGCCTGTGGGAGCAGCTCACCCAGCAGCTCTCAGGGGCCATGGCTGGCCACCGCAAGGTACTGGGTCAGAGGCAGGGATGGGCAATGGACTGGGGAAAGAATGGCAGTCTGAGGCCTTAATTTTCTGTACCAGCTATATTGCACTGAGGATTTCTGGTTGAAAACAGACTCTTCCCTTCTTTCACAGTAATACAATCACGACTGCTGTCTTCTCTTCAGATCAATTCCTTTTATTATTAGTCTTATCTTTACTGATGAATCATTGTTGTACTATGTCAAACCATTCTCTACATTATTTGAGAAGTCATGGCAGGCAGGTGAAGTCCCTGGTGACTGGGAAAAGGGAAACATTGCATCTATTTTTGAAAAGGGTGGAAAGGAGGACCCCAGGAGCTACTGACCTGTCAGCCTCACCTCTGTGCCTGGGAAGGGAACAGATCATCCTAGAAGATATGCTAAAGCACGTGAAGGACAGGGAGGTGATTTGAAACAGCCAGCATGGCTTCACCAAGCCTAAGACCTGCCTGATCAACTTAATGGCCTTCTGTGATGTAGTCACTACATCAGTGGACAAGGGAAAAGCTAGGGATGTCATCTATCTGGACTTCTGTAAAGCCTTTGACTCAGTCCCTCACAACATCTTTCTCTCTAAATTGGACAGATACGGACTTGATGGGTTGACACTTTGGTGGATATTGAATTAGTTGGATGGTCACATCCAGAGGGTAGTGAGCAATAGCTCAATGTCCAGATAGAGATGTGTGACAAGTGGTGTCCCTCAGGGGTCCATATGGGGACCAGTGCTATTTAATATCTTCATCAATGACACAGATAGTGGGAATGAGTGCACTCTAAGTAAGTTTGCAGATGACACTAAGCTATGTGGTGTGGTTGACACACCAGAGGGAGGAGATGCCATCCAGTGGGACCTGGACGAGCTTGAGAAGTAAGCCTGTGTGAACTGTGTGAGGTTCAAAAAGTGTAAGGTCCTGCACTTGGGTCTGGGCAATCCTTGTTATCATTACAGGCTGGAGGATGATGTAACTGAGAGCAGCCCTGAGGAGAAGGACTTGGGGGTACTGGTGGAGGAAAAACCAGGTATGAGCCAGCAATGTGTGTTTGTTGCCCAGAAAGCCAACTGTATCCTGGGCTGCATCAAAAGAAGCATGGCCAGCAGGTCAAGGGAGGTGATTCTCCTCCCATGCTCCAGTCTGGTGAGACCCCACCTGGAGTGCTGCATTCAGCTCTGGAGTCCTCAGCACCAGCAGGACAAGGACTTGTTGGAGTGGGTCCAGAGGAGGGCCATTAAAATGATGAGAGAACTGGAACATGTCTCATATGGAGAAAGGCTGAGAGTTGGGGTTGTTCAGCCTGGAGAAGAGAAGGCTCCAGGGAGACCTTATTGCTGCTTTCCAGTACCCAGGGGGGCCTATAAGAAAGATGGAGACAGTCTTTTTAGCAGTGCCTGTTGTGACAGGACAAGGGTTGATAGTTTTAAACTAGAAGAGGTGAGATTTAGACTAGATACAAGGAAGACATTTTTCACAATGAGGATGGTGAAACACTGGCACAGGTTGCCCAGAGAAGTTGTGGATGCCCTATCCCTGGAAACATTCAATGTCAGGTTGAATGAGGCTCTAAGCAACCTGATCTATCATAGAATCACAGAATGTTAGGGGTTGGAAGGGACCTCTGGAGATCATTGAGTCCAACACCCCTTGCAGAGCAGGACCATGGAATCTATGGCAGGTCACACAGGAACACATTCAGACAGGTACGTATTGCAGGGTACACGTGAAAAAAGGTTGTCCCTTTCTTCTTGACACCCAGCCCTTGTATATTTATACACATTAATTAGATCCCCCCTCAGTCTTCTCCTCTCCAGACTAAAAAGCCCCAGGTCTCTCAGCCTTTCCTCATAAGGCAGGTGTTCCAGTCCCTGAATCATCCTCATAGCCCTCCATTGGACTCTCTCAAGTAGATCTCTGTCCCTCTTGAACTGGGGAGCCCAGAACTGGATGCAGAACTGGGACATGTAGTTAAAGATGTCCCTACTTACTACGGGGGGATTGAACTAGATGATCTTTAAAGGTCTCTTCCAACTCAAACCATTCTATGTTTCTATGATATGCTAAAACTAGAAATCTTGGTCTTGTGCAGTTGTTTATTAAGGTATACTCTGAAATTGCTTTATTTGCCTCTGAGGTCAGATGAGTGAAAAACTCTCTAACTTTTAAATTTATGTATAACTCCGAAAGACTTTTTGTTCTTGTAAATCTTTGGTTAGAAATGCTGAGATAAATTAAATTACTTGCAACCAGCCTTATTTATACAAATTATTTATTTATTATTAATTAAAGTTTTACTTACTGTTGTTTCTGAAGAATGTTAATTTTTTCGACTTGTTTTACAAGGATGTCTTGCCTTATTTCCTGAGATTTAAGACACAAAAATAGAGCCCATGACCTTGCTGTTTTAAATAGTTCAGATGTGACACACATGATGGCTGCAAGGGTATCTGCTGCTGCTGCTGCAAATTCAGCTGGAAGAGAGGCAGTAGGAATCACTTCTAGAAATCCAAGTTTTTGTTATGAGCTAATACATCTTCCTGGCCATGAGTCTGAGCAAGCAAGCTTCGCTGCTAATGAACTAAATATGATTCAAGAGTTGAAATTGGAGCTTGGGCTCAGAACATGAATACTGCAAAATCTATATTTTTATTCTTGCCTTTTTTTCTACCTGCTGCAATATTATCAAACACAAATTGTTAAAGATGTAGTAAATGCAGCAACATAACACAGAACCTATTCTAAATTAGTAGTTATGGGTGATAAATTATATATTTTTGAATTGCCAGGAGCAGAACATAAAGTGTGCAGTACCAGCAATTGCAAAGTGCTGTACACTTTAAAAAATAAATTGTATGTAAACTTTATTGCTGAATTCCAATGAAATAATGTACACATTCTTTTGATTAAAATACACCATGTTTGTATTAAGGTCCAGTGATAGACAAAGTAACATATACTGTCCAAGAAATGCAAGGTAGTCCTAATTCCATAGATTTGGGCCATTAGAAAACTTTGTTTAGGCTGGAGGATCCCCTTACAGAAACCTGAAGTGATTCAATTGAGCTGAGCAAATAGAGGGCTCCACTTTACTTGGTAGGAAGTTGCATTGGTGGAGGTGCATGGGGAATAGGAGTGAGAAGATTTTGGCCAGGGAAGTGCTTTTCCCCTCTGTTTCATGTCAGTTTAATCTAATTAAAAACAAGCAAGCTTTCCCAATATAGATATCCTGTACAAATGTAAGAACTTCATAAACTCCTTCTCTCTTTACTTCAATCATTTAAGCAACCCATAATGATTCTCAGGTTAATGAATTAATCTTCAGTTCCATGCTGAAAGTCTTCATATATGGTAATTCTTGAGGGATCTTTCAAAGAGCAGAGTTGTGCTGACCCTTTCAAGCAAGTCATTAACGAAACAGCTTTGTGATAAATAGTGGTGTGCTAATGACCTGTGGATGGGCATTATAGAGAAAGCCTCTGATCTCTTGGGGTCAGTAAAGATGGTATTGCAGTTTTAGGAAGAAAAAGGGTGTTAATATTTCTGTTCCAGACACAATACATCTCAGGCAGTTAAAATCTCTACTGAAATCCGTACTACAGAGTCATTTAATACCTCTCACTTCTTTACACTTGACTTATGCCTTGTTTGTGTGCTGCATAGAATTGCTGTTGTATGCAACTACCACTGAACTCATGGCTGTTAAAAGCTATCCTTCTCTTTCTAGAGGGATTTGCAAAGGCTTTTTTTTATTTTATTTTTTAATTAAAGTTTGTAAGGCTTTTTGTGTTCCTCAGGGAGGACCATGAATGCAAGGCTTTTCCTTTCTTATTGTGCCAAATCTGGAGTTTTTCTCCAGGCCTCCATTCTTTAGGAGTCAAGTGGTGCTGGAGAAGGGCTGTGGTCCAGCCGGAGAGCCTGGTACACCTGCCACTGTGCTGTGCCTGCTACAGATCTTGGACTCCAGCAGTTTCAGTGACTTTGAGAGGATTTCAGTGAGAATTCCTACCCACAGGTGCTGCGTTGCCACAGTGCTGCTTTCTAGGTGTGTGCTTGTAGTTGCTACCTTGTACATCAAAGGGCTATTTTTGACCTTAGAAAGAGGCAGATCATACCACTTTGTTCCCTTGAACAGATAATAGACCTTGTCATTTTTTTCATTTTCTCTTTTACTCCTCTTATTCACATTCTAAAAATTAAGTGTTACCTTCTTTGCAATCTTTCCATTATTCTTCAGACTGTTGGTTGTAGAAACTAAAGAGCTATAAGTAGGTGTCATTAGGACTTGCCTCCTTTTCCATTTCACCTAGCAACATCTCCATATGCCCCATCCCTCCACACCCAGTCTACGACATCCTCCAGCAAAGCAAGAGATGGGTAAGATTGCCATTTTGAATGTAAAGGTAATCAGAAGCACCCTCACCCTGCCCAAAGGAAGGAAATACTGGGGATTAGAGACTCTGTGAAGGAGATACTTTCTGCTTCTATGGCCAGGCAGTGCTCTGGGCAGAAGTTGTTGCAAAGCTGGAATGACTTCAAACTTTATGGCCTCTTTTGGCAAAACATTATTTTGGCTCTGTAGTTGGATTCTTCTCCTTCCTTGATAATCCCTGACTACATTTAAGGTGACGGGAAGACAATATTGGAGGATTTTGAAAGGCACTGTATTTATACATGTATCTGCATTGAACAGCAGAAGTAGTCCTTTTATAAGGTGGGAGAGGGAATGACCAAAATTTTAAAAAATTTAAGTTTCTAAATATAGATCCTTAATAACTGATCTGGCTCCTTTCAGAGGTGGTTGATGATCCCCCTGCTGTGGGAGGGGATGTTCAAGACCTTTTCAAATAAATGTTGTTTTTCTAATACCCTAATCCTCAAATTCATGCCTGAGAATAGAGAGGAAAAATCCAGACATTTATTTAGGTGTTTTAACTGTTCATTCCCTAACAGTCTTGCATAAAGTGTACAATTGTAGAATGAGAAGAATAAAGCTCTCCGAATCTGTAAAGCATCAGAAATGTGTTTGAGGAGTTATTCTAATATTTCCTAGGCTAGATGACATAATGCATGATTAGAACATTTATAATCACTGATGAGAAGTAAGAATAATAATATTCACTAGCTGCAGTATTCTTTAACTTCCCTGCAGGTTGAAATGCCTATTAAAGTGGTTGCAGCATGTGAAGTGCTAATACAATACATAAGGATCGTTGTGGGGAGAAAAGGTTTTAAAATAACTTCTCAGTCTGCAATTTTTCTCTTTGTCTGGGAATGAGATCTCACTTTGTTCCCAGATGTAAATCCTGCTTTGATGAAGTGCCTTAGGAAAGCCACCTTTCAAGGTACCGTCCTCTGCCTCCTTCTAGTGTTAATTTGTACTTAGAAAACACGATTAAACTAATGCAGAGGATTTTTCAAACATTAATAATATACTTATTTTATTTAATAATTGCTCAATGGCTTTGCATTAAACCTGTACATTTTCACTTCAAATATGTGCAACCTTTTTTCAGTTGAGTGAAAGTATTTGCACTTTTCTAGCATATGGTTAAGTTTCAACTGCCCCTTTGAAGTGTTGTTGAAAGTTGTAATCCTCCAAACAGTCTAGCACAAAGCTCAGCTGGAACTGCACCAGGATGATTTGCAGGGTGGAAGCCTGTAGCACTTCAGTTTGGTCTAGTGGAGAAATGAGAAAACTCTTACAGATCGAGCAGAGAACTCAAAAAATGGGAAGGTTTTCAAAGTTTCCTTGTCTCCTTCCAGCCATTCTCAAGCACCTGCTTTGTGAGAAGTCGTCTTTAGCTAAGATTTTTTTCAAAATTTTGTCTGTGTGTCTAGCTTTCAGAATAAGAGTTTTCAACAGAAACATTGTGTAACCTGAGAAACACACCAAAACTAGAAGTTAACAATGCTGTATTGTGGCTATTATGACTGTGCTCTTCAAATGCTTCCAGTAAGCCCTTTTTCAGTCAGCTTTAGTCTTCATGAGATTCCAGTTTCCAGAAATCCAGCTTTGTATCCCTTTGATACTCTGTCAGAAACTCCCCCTCTCCTGTGTGTTCTATAGGCTGCCTCTGAGGGTTTAGTCCTGCAAGATGTTGAATGTAGTGGATATAATTAGAGGCATAAAAATCCTTGCCTTTATCAATTGTTGCTTACACCAACTACTTCACAGAAACATACGGTAAAGATGCCATTCCAGGTGCCTCTCCACACACTTTAACAGTACATATATATCAGTGGTACTATTTTCATACATGAAATTACACATGTACTTTCCTGCACTGGGACCGAAAACTCAGCATTTTGCAGAATCACAATCTTGAAGACTATCCATGATGTGAAGGTTACTATGTCTACCAAGAAAACACTTTGTACGCTGATTATACAAAAGAGAAAGCAAGCCAAGCGTATTCCCAGTGGAGTCAGTGACCACAGACAGGCCCACGGCTGCAGCTGTGCAGCAACTCCCAGTTTCTGCCCTCAGCAAATTATCCCCAACACTGAAAAGCAGAGTTCTGCTCTCCTACCTTATTAGGGTAGGAGGCTTCTGCTTAGGTCATAAACAGCTTTTTTTCTGAGGAAGGAATGGATGATCAACACTTGCCAAATATGACAGATGAACAGACTTTTGAAGAGCAACAGCATCTTGTGTAGTTTGATTGCTCGCTGCTTGGCAGGCCAAAATCAGGGAGCTAAATGGTTGCATGTGAGCTTCAACTCACTGAATCAAAATGACTGTAATACTCTCCTTTAATATATGGAATACCTTTGTTATACATTGCTCCTGCGGATTTCCAATAGAAAATAATTTTTAGTATTTCTGTGTCGACAACTTTTATAACAAGTGGACCATAAATCCCCTCTCTAATATTGTGTGCCCTGTAGTATTGCTGATTTATCACAGGGATAATTTTAAAACTTGTCACATGAGGACTTAAATTGTAAACTGTCTTTATTCTGAATCTTCAGCAGTTTGTTCTGACCTAGCTCACTGCAGAACTTCCAGTTCCCTCTTGAATATGCTTTAGAGAGTTGCATGATGAAATTTTCATCCTTGCCTTTGCTGATACCACATTGAACAAATGAAGTGAGAGGAATATTATGCTATGCTTTTATCATTTGACTTTTGATGAAAATTTTGTTCTTAACTAATGTTTCTGCTCATCAACACAATTGATTTTCATTAAAACACTGAGGTTGGCTTATCAAGAATTTTTATGTATTTATCCTGCAATCCCAAGTACTCTCTGTATTTTTTTAAGTACAGCCTGTGTGCTGATTTAAGAAAAAAATGGTTCCTGCAGAAAAGAAACTTCTCATTACACAGTTTCAAGGACAGGAAATACTTCATTTTTCTAAAAACTTGATGTAACTCTGAAGTGCTGGGGCCTGGGCTGTGGGCCCCGAGTTGGAGTTGACCTATGGATGAGTCACAACCCAGCAACATGTTTTGGTCCCCAAGTGGTTTCAGGGTCCACAGACAGAACCTGGCCCATCTGTGTGAGGCCCTGCCTTCTCCCAGGTGATCATGGTTAGAGTGGTGGGCAAGGCTAGAGCTATATCAACCAGGAACTGACCAGTTTGTGGGAAGAAACAAGAAGCTGATCTGTTTGAAGAGAGTTCCTGTTGGGGGCAGCCTGCTGAGCTTTCTCTCAGTGGTGTGTTCCATCTTGGCCTGAGGAAGAAGAGAGCTAGCAGCACACGCTCAAGTTAGCTAAGGTACAGTGTATCTGTTGAGGAATGCCCATTTGTTGCTAGTCCAGTGGAGGTGGAGTCTTTTGGCTGTCTTTCTTCACACCATTGCAGCACCATGCAGCTCATTGTTTCCATCACCTTACATTAGTACAGCATGCAAATCTTTGAGTCCAGATTTGCTTCCTTTCTGATAACTAAAAAAGGAGATAACTTTCCTTCTAAAGCACTTTATATCTCTATACCTGTGAATTGTAAGGTTTCTCAAGGGGCATCTCTTTTGTAATCTTAATGCACTACTTGTGTATCCCAGACTCTTGATACATAATCTTTTAAACAGCAGAAAGAGCTCTGCTCTGTGATATTAAGACTTCTACAAAGCTTAGTTGTGTTTATGACAGTGGACATATTTAAACTACTTAGCCTATACATCTGTTTAAACCGATGTAGGCAAAATAGGCAATTACTGAAGACAGCCCATAAATCTGGCATTCTTTCAAGGCCTAGAGCAATCAGTTAGTGCCAGTGCAGAGTCATGGAATGAATTTTGAAGTAATCAGTTTGTGTCAAATATTTCTTAACATACTTGCAGGTCTAGTGGTAATAGGAGGGGGAAAAAAAAGATAGCAATGGTTCATCTGGGAATGATTCTATTATGTAGAATAATCTGAAGCTATACTGAAAAACATACTATGAGCAGGAGTGGTCTCTAGAGGTTAGATTGTTGTTTTTTTTTAAATCTCGAAAGGCACAGTTTTCTTGCCACTGACAATGCTTTAAATCAGGCAGTTGATTCAAATAAGTGTAGCATTTATATTAATTTTGCTCCTTTCAACTCCAGTGACACCATTTTGCCACTGAGTGGGAGTAAAGTTAGAGTAGTACTGAACATTTTTGACAGTTTTTTTTCAAGGTGGCAATTTTCAGAATTTGCAAAGAACTCTACCTACTTGGCATATAAAATCCATATATTTCAGAATAACTCTTGGATATTTTATGAAGCCATAAAGAGTTACAGAAAATTTAGAGCAAAATCTCTACATTTATTTCTCTTCTGTTAATTGTGAATAAAAATAGTTTTTGCATATTTGTACTTTTTTTTCATAAATGTATACAAATGTAGAGCCTAGCTAAGGTTATTGTGAGTTGAAAATTTTGGGGTATTGTTTCGTTGTTTTTTCTCAGCTGAATTTGTGTGTAGAAATTTAATCCCAGTTGAGAAACACTGATCTAGAACTGTTGCTTCATTTAAATATAAAAAACTAAACCCATTTGTTTAAAGAGAGTGTCACTAGACAGGCTTTTTAAAATATTTTTTTCAGCACAACTACTTAAATCCCTGCTTATGATTTAACAGAGTTGAGGTTTCAAGGATACAGTGTTGGATGCTTGGGGGTCTGTTGATTGCTACCTCTAAGAAGAGATTGGTAAAAGCAAGTGAGAGAACTGGGGTGGATGCTTTTCCAGTAGGAACAGAATCACAGAATGTCAGGGATTGGAAGGGACCTCAAAAGATCATCTAGTCCAATCCCCCTGCCAGAGCAGGAATGCCTAGATAAGGTTACACAGGAAGGCGTCCAGGCAGGTTTTGAATATCTCCAGAGAAGGAGACTCCACAACCTCCCCAGGCAGCCTGTTCCAGAAGTTTCTTCTCATATTTAAGTGGAATCTCCTGTGTTCCAGTTTGTACCCGTTACCCCTTGTCTTATCATTGTTTGTCACTGAGAAGAGCCTGGCTCCATCTTCATGACACTCCCCCTTTATATATTTATAAACATTAATGAGGTCTCCCCTCAGTCTCCTCTTCTGCAAGCTAAAGAGACCCAGCTCCCTCAGCCTTTCCTCATAAGGGAGATGCTCCACTCCCTTAATCATCTTTGTAGCCCTATGCTGGACTCTCTCCAGCAGTTCCCTGTCCCTCTTGAACTGAGGGGCCCAGAACTGGACACAATATTCCAGATGAGGTCTCACCAGGGCAGAGTAGAGGGGCAGGAGAACCTCTCTCGACCTACTAACCACCCCCCTTCTAATACACCCCAGGATGCCATTGGCCTTCTTGGCCACAAG